>JAJTWQ010000162.1:32500-632500 GCA_029007595.1 Solanum commersonii | reverse complement strand
TCAGCATTCAGTATCTATATCATGTTCAGATTATATCATTGTTTTATTGCTTTGTTCAGTTATATGTTATTTCAGCTTTACTCTATCCTGCATGCTCAGTACCTTTCAAGTATTGACGCATACGTGCGCTACATCTTCTCATGATGTAGGTTCAGGTTCTCAGCATCCAGATCACGCTTAGATCGATTCCCGATTTTCAGTTCAGCAGAATCAGTGGTGAGTCCTCATTCTCCGAGGACAATAGTCAGGAGTTTCTTTTCAGTATTATTTGGTCCTTTAGTTTAAGTTTTGATAGACTTAGTTAGGGCCTGTCCCAGCATTTCTTGTCAGTTAGAGGCTATTTTCAGACATAGTTAGATTCAACTTAGTATTGAGTTAATATCTTCTTTGTATTAACCTCATCAGTTTTCATATATTTCAGTTATAGTATATGGGTATTCCCCATCTTTTCATTTTTATTTATGATTTAGCTTCTGTATCAATTTATTATCTTTAGTATGCTCTTGATTAGGCCAACAGGGTTTGCTTGGGATCACTTGTGGTCCTAGGTCCCGTGTCCGCGTCTCAGGGGTAGTCTCGGGGTGTGACAAACTTGGTATCAGAGCATTAGGCTTAAGTGTCCTAGGATGTCTGAAAAGCCGCACTAAGTAGAGTCCTTTTTGTGGGTGTGAAGTGCACCACATCTAATGAGAGGTAGGCTACAAGGTGTTTTAGGGAAACTTCACTCTCTTTGTTATTCTTATCGTGCGCTGGTATGATCTCCTTTATAATCCATCGTTATGCGCTTAAGATCATGCCTTCTCGTAGAGCTTACGCAAGGACTGCTAATGCACGCAATGCTAATGCGGTTCCTCCAGTCCCAGATCAGGAAGTTTTGAATGCAGAATTTTGGAACACCAATTCAACTATTGGTTCAGAGTATGAACAACAAAAACAATCAGCAGATTCTAGTTCCTACTAATAGAAATGGTAGGTCAATGACAGCTACAGTTCAAGATTTTGTTAAGATAAATCCGCCTCAGTTTTTAGGGTCCCAAGTTTGTGAGGACCCACAGAACTTCATTGATGAGGTTAGGAAAATCTTTGGAGTGATGCAAGTGACTGGTAATGGTAGGGTTTAGTTGGCATCCTACCAACTTAAGGATGTGGCTCATATATGGTACACTCAGTGTAAAGATCAGGGGCTACTCTTACCTTTGTAACTTTTTTTATAGTAGTAATCTTAGGTGTCGGTCCAGAAACTCTATCAGAACCCTTCTCAGTTTCTACTCTAGTCGGTGACCTAGTTATAGCTAGATGGGTATACAAAAATTGCCTTGTCACAGTTTCTCAGAAAGTCATCTCAGCAGATCTTATAGAGTTAGAAATAGTAGACTTCGATATCATTCTAGGCATGGATTGGTTACATTCCTGTTATGCCTCAGTCGATTGTAGAACTAGGATTGTTCGTTTTCAATTTCCAAACGAACCAATCCTAGAATGGAAGGGTATTAGCTTAGCTCCTATGGGTCGATTCATTTCTTTCCTTAAGGCCAGGAAGATGATTTTTAAGGGTTATCTCTATCATCTAGTTCATGTTAAGGATTCTAGTTCCGAATCCCCAACTCTTGAGTCAGTCCCTGTAGTCAATGAGTTTCCAGAAGATCTTTCCGGAGTCCCTCCCGATAGGGAAATCGACTTTGGAATTGATCTCCTTCCAAAGACCCAGCCTATCTCTATTCCTCCTTACAAAATGGCTACAACAGAGCTTAAGGAATTGAAAGAGCAGTTGAAAGACCTTTTAGATAAGGGTTTTATCAGGCCTAGTAATTCGCCATGGGGTGCACCAGTGTTGTTTGTAAAGAAAAAAGATGGTTCTCTCAGAATATACATTGACTATAAGCAGTTGAACAAAGTCACAATCAAGAATAAGTATCCCATCCCCAGGATTAATGACTTGTTCGACCAACTTTAGGGTGCTAGTCATTTCTCAAAGTAGACATCAGATCCGGTTATCATCAGCTCAAAGTCAGAGATAGTGACATTCCAAAAACAGCCTTCACAACTTGGTATGGTCATTACAAATTTGTAGTTATGTCATTTGGACAAACCAATGCTCCTGCAGCTTTCATGGATTTGATGATCAAAGTGTTCAAGTAGTACTTAGACTTGTTTGTTATTGTCTTTATTGATGATATCCTCATTTACTCTAAGAATGAGGAAGAACATGCGAGTCATTTGAGAGTTGTTCAACAAACTCTCAAAGACCGCCAGTTATTTGCAAAATTTAACAAGTGTGAGTTTTGGTTACAATCAGTTGCTTTCCTTGGGCATATTGTGTCTAGTGAAGGAATTCGAGTAGATTCCCAGAAGATAGAAGCAGTAAAATAATGGCCCAGACCTACCTCTGCTACAGATATCAGAAGTTTCTTGGGTCTAGCGGGCTATTACAAATGGTTCGTGGAAGGATTTTCATCCATTGACTAGGTTGACTCAAAAGATGGTCAAGTTTTGATAGTCAGATGATTGTGAGAAAGGCTTTGCAGAATTGAAAACTAGGTTGACTACAACTCCTGTCTTGACTCTACCAGAGTGTTCAGATGGTTATGTGATCTATTGTGATGCATCTAGGGTCGGCCTAGGTTGTGTGTCGATGCAACGAGGTAAGGTTATAGCTTATGGTTCTAGACAACTTAAGGTATATGAGAAGAATTATCTGATTCATGACCTCGAGCTTGCAGCAGTGGTGTTTGCACTCAAGATTTGGAGACAGTACTTGTATGGTGTTCATGTAAATGTGTTCATAGAACAAAAAAGCCTCCAATATGTATTCACCTAGAAAGAGTTGAATATTCGCCAGAGAAGTGGCTTGAGTTCATCAAAGATTATGATATGAGTGTGCATTACCATCCTGGTAAGGTGAATGTAGTAGCACATGCTCTTAGCAGACTATATATGGGTAGTGTAGCACATGTTGACGAAGAAGAAAAGAGCTAGTGAAGGATATTCACAGGCTTGCTCGCTTGGGAGTTTGCCTTATAAGCATATAAGATAGTGGTGTAACAGTTCAGAATGGGTTAGAATCTTCATTGGTAGCGGAAGTTAAGGAAAAGCAAGACAACAATCCGGTCTTGCTTCAACTTAAGGGTGCAGTCCACCAACAGAGAGTTGAGGTTTTCTCCAAAGGGAGGGATGGTGTGCTTCGCTATCAGAGTCAATTTTGTGTTCCTTAGGTGGATAAGTAGGTGAAGCAACCTTGATTGGGCCATAATTGGTTTATGAAACTATGGGAAAAAGTTCAGCTCTTCAGAAATAGACTTAAGACAGAAGTCCTATGCAGATGTAATGAGAAGGAAATTAAAGTTTGAGATAGATGATTGAGTTTCTTGAAAGTGTCACCTATGAAAGGGGTGATGAGATTTGAAAAAAGGGAAGCTCAGTCCTAGATATGTAGGCCCTTATAAGATTCTGAAAAGGATTAGTAAAGTGGCTTATGAGTTAGAGTTACCAACAGAACTAGCAGCAATACATCCGGTTTTTCACATTTCTCTTTTGAAGAAGTGTGTGGGTGATCCAGCATCCGTAGTGCCACTAGAGAGTATGGCTGTGAAAGATAGTCTCTCGCATGAGGATGTACCAGTTGAGATTCTCGATTATCAGGTTAAAAGGTTGAGAAACAAAGAAGTCGCTTCAGTTAAGGTTTTGTGGAGGAGTCAGTCCGTACAGGGAGCTACTTGGGAAGCAGAAGAAGCCATGAAGGCCAAGTATCCTTACCTCTTTCCTTCTGATTTCACTCCAACTTGAGGTAATAGTTCCTCTTCAATTTTTCAGTCATTCATGAGTAAATTCAGTCTTAGAATCATGTTTCTTCAATTTGCACTTGCATTTTCAGCGTATTTGCATGTTCTTGGAACTCAGTTTAGTCAGAAATTCAATTCTCAGTGTTTAGTGGTAGGGATTGCAGCCCTCTCCCTCCATTTCAGCTAGTTTAGTCTTCATTCGAGGATGAATGGTCTCAAGGGGGAGATAATGTAACACCCCATATCCAAAACAGACCAAAAATACAGATTTTGAGAAGTTGTAGGTGTAACCCACGGTTGCCATCCACGGACCGTAGGTCAGACCACGGCATGTGGTTCACCACTGCAACCCCTCCCCAACCCAGCTCAGAAAATCTGCCTAAGTCTCGACCCACGGACAGACCCACGATCCGTGGTCTGTGTCCGTGGATCAAGACTCCTTTACCCAGCCACTGACACGAACTATGGTCAACTAACACGGACCGTCATTTGATCCACCATCCGTAGGTCTGACCGTAAGTGAGGGTTAGTAGCTAGTTAGATGAAAATTATTGATTGTGTCAACTTTAGATGGTCATAAATATTAGCACAAAGGAATTATGTGTCCCATGACCTATGATATGATAGATAATTGAATCCTCTTTCCAACGCCATCGAGTTTGCTAAAATCTGACCTCCGAGTAAAATGTTATGCTTGTTTTAATGAAGCCTTGTCAAGCAGAGTTAATCGACGACCCCAATCTACGGATCGTAGATTGAACTACGGCCCGTTGGTCCAATCCGACAGCGATTAAATCAGGGGTCTTTTGGTCTTTTCCTATTTCGTTGGACCCCTAAGATACGTCATTTAGACTCTAAATCATGAGGTTTTAGTCAGTTTAAGCCTAGAAACATAACTAGAACTTATCCAAGTCAAATCATTAATCAAAACATAAAAAAATTAGAGCGTAAGAGGAGAAAAGAGGTCAAGAACCCTAGTTCAAGAATGCAGCAAGGTTTCTTTAGTTCCAGCCTAGAAATCAAAGGATTTCTCTGTGAAATTTGTCACCAGGTATGTGAGATTTCACTAGTGGGTTCCTTTCGCCTATTGGGTCCTTAGAATTCAGTCAGTTTCTTGATTCCCTTATTATGAATAGACCTAGGGTTTCTAGAATTACAGCAAATCATCATGAATTAGTTATTAACATGTTACAAATCAAATTATCATGTTACTACATCGTTTCTCACATGAATTTCAAAACCCTAGCTATGTATTTCTTTAGTTCTTGAATTACACATGCTAGGTCAGATATCTTAGTTATTCAATTATACATGCCTCAGTTATTAATGCACCATTATCAGATTAATTGTTGCATTCTCAGTTTGCATGTTTAGTTTTGAGCTATCCAAAGATTTTTATAGAAATTCACCATAACCAGTTAACCACTTAATTCATTGGAAGTAGCATAATACCGAGTTGGACTAGGGTTCAACGTACCCATATAGTCCCAGAATTATGAGCCACGTAGGTGTAAGTCCCCTCTGTGGGCAGCATTAGTTTAGTGATCACGCCAGCATGCCTTTATACCTCTGGCAAGGTATATTGGGTCCTCTCGATGGGGCATATACATTGGACTCCACATTTATTATATCATTTCTCGCATTAATTTCAGAACCCTAGTTATGTATATCTTTAGTTCTTGAATTACACATACTAGGTCAGATATCTCAGTTATTCAGTTATACATGCCTCAGTTATTAATGCATTATTATCAGATTTATTATTGCATTCTCAGTTTGCATGTTTAGTTTTGAGCTATCTAGTATTTTACAGAAATTCAGTCATAACCAGTTAACCACTTAATTCATTGGAAGTAGCATAATACCGAGTTGGACTAAGGTTCAGCGTACCCATATAGTCCTAGAACTACGAGCCACATAGGTGTAAGTCCCCTCTGTGGGCAACATTAGTTTAGTGATCACACCAACATGCCTCTATATCTCTGGCAGGGTATATTGGGTCCTCTCGATGGGGCGCATAGATTGGACTCCACATTTAGCTCATATGGTTTTATATCGATTATTAGTAGCTCCCACAGTTCAGTCAGATTCTATTGCATTGACCATTTATTAGTATAGTCAGTATTCAATTTCAGCATGTTATAAATTGGTCACTACATATAGTTATCTCAGCATTCAATATCTATATCATGTTTAGATTATATCATTGTTTTATTGCTTTGTTCAGTTATATGATATTTCAGCTTTACTCTATCCTGCATGCTCAGTACCTTTCTAGTAATGACGAATATGTGCGCTACATCTTCTCGTGAAGTAGGTTCAGGTTCTCAGTATCCAGATCACGCTTAGATCGGTTCTCGATTTTTAGTTCAGCAGAATCAGTGGTGGGTCCTCATTCTCCGAGGACAATAGTCATGAGTTTATTTTCAGTATTCTTTTATCCTTTAGTTTAAGTTTTGCTAGACTTAGTTGGGGCCTATACCAGAATTTCTAGTCAGTTAGAGGCTATTTTCAGACATAGTTAGATTCAACTTAGTATTGAGTTAATATCTTCTTTGTATCAAGCTCATCAGTTTTCATATATCTCAGTTATAGTATATGGGTATTCCATATCTTTTCATTTTTATTTATGATTTAGCTTTTGCATCAGTTTATTATCTTTAGTATGCTCATGATTAGGCCAACAGGGTTTGCTTGGGATCATTTGTGGTCCTAGGTCCCGTGTCCTCGTCTCGAATTGATCCCTTTAGTATGGGTTGATCCCTTTGTTTATAGAATTGCACTTAGATTATGTTATGTTATTGAATTACATTATTGATTCCTATTGCTATCTATGTCAATTGATTATGAATTGTTGAGGATTGATCCATGGTGATCATGGCTTGGAGAATTGGTAAGTTAACCTAATTTCTAGTCTACAGTATGAGAATTGATGTTGTGTGGTTTGGTTCACTTATGTTTGAGGTGTTTACTTCTTGTCTATCTATGCATGTTGAGCTCATGGCCTTGAAGGCAATAGATGTGAAGTGAATTGATGATTATGATGCATATGTTTATGAAGTTGTGCTATGAAGGTTATGTATGAAATTCTCAATGCTAGCATGATGTTTAAAGTATGAAGATGATGAGGAGTATAATGTGAATGATAATGTTAGGGATAAGGTGTGGTCTACATAATTGATTATGTTAAGTAAAATTGTGGAATGACCCCTACCTATATGACCCCTATATGAATATTTGATCATATACATGTTAGGAGTACCTATTCAATGTTGAATGTGTCCTTGTCTCCTATGATGAATTGTGGGTGTGTGGTCTAGAATCCCAAAAAGCTTTATATGTGAATTGCTCATGATTTGGGGACATTGTGAATGTGTTATGATCCCTTAAGGGGAAGTTCACTCAATATCAATGTTGTTGCTATTATGTCACTATGAGGACCGATATGCACACACATACACTCTACATCTATAGCTATGAATATGATGTGTTATGGTGTCTATTGAAAGGTTAACTCTTATATGCACCCTTACATCTTATTATGCATGCAAAGTGTATGATTAGCATGGTATGAATATGTGTTGTATAAAGGTGTTTATGTGAAAGGCTTTCTCACATATTTACACACACACATAAATGAATGAATAATGTTTATGATAATATAGTGAAAGGGAGTCTCTTGAAAGGTTTTCTCAATTTTACTCTAAACTAGACTATGTTATGAATATGGTATGACTATGTGATGAATATGGTATGACTATGTGAAAGGTCATTCTCACATAATCCATCATATTCAAGTTTGAGACCAAAGAATTCTTACGAGCTTGTTCATGTTTTGGAGTTTTGCATATGATTATGAATTGCATGATCTCTGTATGTTATGCATGTCCTAGAAGACACTTTGTTATGCATGTTTTTAAAGGATTCTTATTACATAAAAATGGAATTTTAGTAATAAAATTCATGTTTATCATGTGAATATGCATTTTTATATGGTGAATGCACTCTTGACTTTATGAGGAAGAGAGTATGAGCATGCTTAGGTTAGAAGTTGAGAATTTCTCCTTAAATGAATTGACCTTTGTGTAATGCTTGCTTATGAGTTTATAATGCTATGTGTGTCTGTTGTGACTAGGAGAATGTAGTTCCTCCTTGAACATAACTAAACATGGTAATGCCATGTATGTTCTTGATAGTATGATGATTAAATGATAAGACTAGTAGATGATCTATAATCCTCATGTTAGGGTGCAACTAGTATGAATTGCTTAATTGCCTCATGAGTGGAAATATTGATCATGTCTACGTGTGCATTTGAAAGCCATTGCATATTGTACCCTACAATGATATAGAAAAGGGTTAAATATCATGTCATGATTAGGAGAAGGTAGTTCCTCCTATGAACATGAGAAAGGCCTACGTGGTTGATGCATTATGAGTCGGTGAATAAAGTTTTTACTTGCTTGTGTTGCATGAGTTGATTTGAAGTGCATGGTTAAATGATTTCTTATGATAAAGTTGCATAATGTGTTTTAATGAGATAGTTGCATGTTGTATTTCTTGGGTGTTTGAAATGAAAATGATGATTTGGAGAAGGAAGTTCCTGGAATGAAATGGGAAATAATAAAGGTGATGCATAAGAAGTTGGTAGATGTGTTGCTACTTTCTTGAATTGCACAAAGTTGTTTTGAGCCTTTTATGTGGAGTTGATGCTCATCCTTGATGTGTGCTCTTATGTTGATGTTGTATGTTGTGTATTGTGAGCTGCTAGTTGGGTCATTGAGTCCTCGGAAGTGTTTTAAGCATCTTTCGAGCACGAATGTTCCTAAGTGGGGGATATTGTAACGACCCCCAAAATGAAGTAGGATAAAGTAGAGCCTCACATGGGTTTTATGCATTAATAACTTGTTAAAATAATTAAGAATATCCTTTTTAGTCAGTTTTAAAGAGTTTGGAAGTCAAACATCAAGGGACGACCAAGACGTTCGGAAACTAGTCTTTTGCATGTTGGTGTGTTCTAGTATGTTGTTCATGTTTTTATGTGTTGTTTGGAGTCTAAAATTAGTGGAGGTGACCCTAGTGCCTTAATAAATGCTTTTAGGGTCAAAACGTCCAGGTATGACTCCCTGGGACCACTCTAAGGGTCCCCGAGGAAGATCCCAACCCTTGCCCAAACAAGTTGCCAAGGCAGCTTGAAGTTGTGCATGGAGGGAGTGGCTCCACGTCACGGACCTGCTCCACCAATGGCCAAAAAGTGGCTATGCGTCGCAAAGACACCGCGGACTCTATTGTATCTAAATTTAATTTCCAGAATACTTGTGGTAACACATCTGTATCGCGGACTTGGTTCCTGACGAAATCTGCGAAAATTAAACTCAAGTTTGACTTGCTTAAAAGGTCCAACTAAGTGAGGGGCAGTTTGGGTACTTTGGGGATTTATTATAAACGGTTATTCTACCTATTTTAGGGTATTTTAAGTTGGTTAAAACCCCAAAACCTAAAATTAGACCCCATTTTTCAAATTGACCCTTCCCTCTCAAAATAGATTCTCTCAAAAACTCCATTGAAGACCTTGATGAAGCTCAAGCTAGAAGATGGATTTTCAACTGATTTGTTCTTCAATTTCATGGGTCTTCAATAATTAAGGTATGGTAACTCTTGATTCTTGAATAACCTCTCATTCAAGGAGTTCTATCAAAGATTTTCAAAAGTGATTCAAAGACCAAAATTCCCAATTTACAATCTAAACATGGGTCCCTTGTCAAACGATATTCTAAATCATTTTATTAATGAATTAATGTGGAATTACGGTTTTTAAGATAGTTTTCAAATGAATTCTTGAAGAACCCATGATGCCCAAATTCTAGAAAACTGGCTTATGATGTGGGTCTTTGTGAATATGATCTCTATTGGCAAAATTATGTTTAGATTAGATTTTATTGATGTTTCCTATGATTATATATACTTATTCATGTTGAATTGTTGGTATATTAATGAGTTGAGAATTATGGCCTTATGGGCAAAGTTATGGGCTGATCCCTTTGTTTATAGAATTGTACTTAGATTATGTTATGTTATTGAATTACATTGTTGATTCCTGTTGCTATTTATGTCAATTGATTATGAATTGTTGAGGATTGATCCATGGTGATCATGGCTTGAAGAATTGGTAAGTTGACCTAACTTCTAGTCTATAGTATGAAAATTGATGTTGTGTGGTTTGGTCCACTTATGGTGGCAGTGTTTACTTCTTGTCTATCTATGCATGTTGAGATCATGGCCTTGAAAGCAATATTTGTGAAATGAATTGATGATTATGATGCATATGTTTATGAAGGTGTGCTATGAAGGTTATGTATGAAATCCTTAATGCTAGCATGATGTTTAAAGTGTGTTGATGATGAGGAGTATAATGTGAATGATAATGTTATGGATAAGGTGTGGTCTACATGATTGATTATGTTAAGTAAAATTGTGGAATGACCCCTACCTATATGACCCCTATATGAATATTCGATCATATACATGTTAGGAGTACCTATTCAATGTTGAATGTGTCCTTGTCTCCTATGATGAAGTGTGGGTGTGTGGTCTAGAATCCCAAAAGGCTTTATATGTGAATTGCTCATGATTTTGGGACATTATGAATGTGTTGTGATCCCTTGAAGGGAAGTTCACTCAATATCAATGTTGTTGCTATTATGTCACTATGAGGACCGATATGCACACACATACACTCTACATCTATAGCTATGAATATGATGTGTTATGGTGTCTATTGAAAGGTTAACTCTTATATGCACCCTTACATCTTATTATGCATGCAAAGTGTATGATTAGCATGGTATGAATATGTGTTGTATAAAGGTGTTTATGTGAAAGGCTTTCTCACATATTTACACACACACATGAATAAATGAATAATGTTTATGATAATATAGTGAAAGGGAGTCTTTTGAAAGGTTTTCTCAATTTTACTCTAAACTAGACTATGTTATGAATATGGTATGACTATGTGATGAATATGGTATGACTGTGTGAAAGGTCATTCTCACATAATGTAGGTTCTATGATGAAAGGTCATTCTCATCTTAGAAACCTTCGAGCTATATGATATGAGGGATTAAGTCCCTAAAGCCTATATTATGAACTAATGTAAAATAAAGGCTTAAAGATGTTTAAAAAGGGAGTTGGAGCTTCGTATCGAGTGAACATGAAAAATGAGAGTGGGGGCTTCACGTTTAGTAAATTCGGCTTCCCACAAGAGAACCTTCACGTTTAGCAAGTCCGGGTTCCCAACATAGATGTTGTCTCATGAGATGGTAACCTCCACGCCTAGTAAGTCAAGCTTTCTAGTAGCAATCTCCTTGTTCCATAACTATGTGCCCCCATAGGTATTAGCTTAGTGGATCCACTAGATAGCTATTATGTATGTAGGTCCTACCTTGGCAAGTAGTACCCTCTCTTTTCAGTGTGGGAGTAGAGCACCGGATTCCATGTAGCTCACATGTTCTATGTCAGTTATGGCAATGTCTCCCAAAAGTTAAGAAATGAACTAAGATAAGAATAAAAACTCTAGTCATGATTTCTTGAAGAGTTACTTAGTGTAGGTAGGACCATGGACCCTACTTATACATTGCACAAGCGGACTCTAAGGGAAGTTATGATTAGGCTCTTTATGTAATGAAGACTATGGTCTATGTATATTAATATGGCAGCATGTTAAGGTTGACTTTACTTATCTCAAGACATGAAGTATGATTATGCATGTGAATTACACTTATGACTTCTTAATGGGTTTGCTTAGTATATGTGGGGGTATGGGACTCCATGTGTACATTGTACAAGTGAGCTTTTGAAGGGGTTGTGAGGGTGGTTTACCTATGATATGGACTAAATAGGTTATGAATAATGATGTAGTAAATGAATGAGTCCTTATATAATGTTATGAAGTATGTTGGTCTTATGTCTAATGTTAAATGAAGATGTTATGGCTTGTTGAATATGATGTGCCTAGTCTATGGTGGCTTCTTAGGAACACTTGGTGTGAGTAGTATTATGGGATGCTACTTGCACATTGCACTAGTGTGACTTGGGGGTTGTCTTAGGTGATGGTTCCTATGTGAAGACTTTGTCTTATGGTGTGCTTATGACTCTATGAATATATGTGGTTGGATTGATAAAGGTTATATGTAAGTTCACCCTTGGTATCCTTAAGGTGATACATTGCACCAAGTATTCCCTAAGGGTTGCTTGAGGAAAGGAGTTAAGATAAAGAGGAAGGAAATGTAATGTATGCATTGAATATGCCTAAAATGTTATAAGTGGCTCTATGTGCTATTATGAATGGTTTTCATGTGTATGATAGTGTGTGGTTTATATTGTTCCTATTGTACTAAATGTTCTTGAAGTTTCTCTAAAAAGGCATGATGCATGGTTTCCAACTAAATGTCCTTCTAAAAGCATGTTTTTGCATGGTTGTCATACTTAGTGCATTCTTGTACTAACACCATTCTTCTTCATCTTTTTACACCAAGTGTAGGTGGTGGTGGCTAAAGGGCCTTTCCTAGAAGTGATGAGCTTGGCTTACTATTCCCAAGCTCGGGTGTGTCCTTAAAGATTCAAGGACCTTTATGTTAAAAAGTCTCCTTAAGTTCAATGTACTAGATAGTAGTTTCTTTTGTATTATAAGGGTTGTGTCCCTCTTGTGTTGTAGTCATGTTTTAAGATGGCTACCTTGAGACGTAGTACTCCGATTTTGTATTAAAGGTTTAAATGAGGTGACTTTTTAAGTCTTGTGTTAAATTATGAAAAAGTTTTAAATTTTCCGCTATTTTTCTATGATAAATGATATGACGAATGCTAAGGGCTTGTATAAGACCTCTGAGAGGTCGAATACGCCGGTAACGGCTAGGGGGTGCTCAAGGGTCGTTACACTTTATCTATAGATATTGGTTTTCCAATTGCCGATTCTATCAACAACAGAGATTTCTTTTGCAAATAAATCTAGGGATAAGTTCGGTAAAGAAATCCAAACCACAGCTAATGTCGTTTCCTCCTTAGGATTATATCCAATGGACCGTGGCAAAATCCTACATTAGTACTCCTCTCCATTGTAGAGAAGATAATTAATTGAGCGAGATAAATCTAGTACATAATCTTCATATTGATCAAATCTCAACAAAAAAAAATTTGGAGCGAGTAAGCCAATTAAACAATTGCCCTTGGTATGAAGATGTTTCGGTAAAATTGACCTTAATACCTTCAAATCTAGCGCACCATAGGATAAGTTAAACACCACTGCTTGACACAATCCTTCTTCAATCATAAAGTCTTGCCTTTCCACCATTGAAAATGTGATAGTAGGTTCTCCATGAATTATTTCGATTGATTTTGCGATTGTTTTTGAGTTAATTAGGGCAGATTATTTAGGATATATAGTATTGGAATTGAAATGGGTGGCGTATGTGGTGGTTTGGGGTGGTGGGGCGGGTTGGACAGCCTCGAAAGGAGGCCGTCCAGTGGCCGTAGCAGCCAGGAGAGTTGCGCAGAAACCCTAGGTCAGCGTTTTCCTCCAGGTATTGATTCGCCTCATCTTGGAACTTGAATAGTAGTGTTATATATTTGTGTGATGGTGAAATCTGTATTTATATGAATTTGCTTTCAATTCCTTGCCTTCCAGGTATAGTAAATCAATCTTCCATACATCCTAGCTACTAGTTCCTTCTTACATTGTCTCTAATGACTCCTTATTAGACATATATGCTTAAGATCTTTTCTTGGATTATTTAAGGTGCATATTTTGGAATGCAATGTGCACTCATATTTATTTATGAAGTGCATTATGTGAATTTCAATGAAGATTATTATTAAAAGATTAAGAATATTATTGGACCTTTAGTAAGCCTTCTCTTCTTTGGTTTCCACTTGTTCAGTATCCATATTAGGGCCTCGACTGAATTCGAATTACGCGATTGAAGCCTTCTAGTTATGGATCCTCGTTATTAAACAACAACAACAACAACATACCAAGTGAAATTTCAAAAATGTTGTTTGGAGAATGTAGAGTGCACGTAGGCCTTACCACTATTTTGTGGAGGCAAAGAAGTTGTTTTCGAAAGGTCTTTGACGCTCATCTACAGCAAGTTGAGGTATAAGTTGTAAAGAAGAACAAAACAAAACAACTAATAATAGAAGCATTGCAGAGCCTACAAGAAAGGAATAAGCAAAATAGTGCGGTAACTTAAACATAATAAATAGATTATGATTGATATCAATAGCAAAAACTACAAGAAAACAACTTATACAACGACATACATAAACAAACCTAATTTATCACTCCAACTATACCCACACATCCATCCCATCATCATCATTACCATTTACAGCAATATGCATATTATGAATATGGAAGTTCTTGATTGGTCAGCACTCCTACTATACAACAACGTCAGTCTAATTACCACTCCATAGAACTCATTTTTAAGTTTTGGTGATACAATTTTATCATATAAGATTCAAAAGGAAAGCTTCCACGTTGTCCACATTGCACCAATACGATGTGTAATATCATTGTCAATGTCCCCAATTGCCTAAATTACAAAGATGAGATAATTGAAATTATCTTTATTAGAATAGGTTCATGTGTCAATCCTCACTTCCACGCATTTCTCATTCATTGCATCACTGAATTTGCACTCCAAGTGGTTTAGTCCTACTCAACTTGAACCCTTTGTACTCCAGAGTTTTTCTCCACACCTCCAGCCTAACATTAATTCTTCCTGTGTGTCACATTAATTAGTATTATGTCATCCACAAATAAAATACATCGAGAGATCTTGTCTTAAGTATGCAATGTCAATTCATCCATTACCATTGAAAACAAGAATGGACTAGGAACCAACCCCTTGTGCACCCTTATCTCAACTATGAAGTGATTTGAGTCTCCTCCCATTGTTCTAATTGAGGTTTGGATCCATCATACATGTCATTTATCTACCTAATGGAAGCAATAGGTACACCTCTAGCCTTCAAGCATCTTTAGAGAACTTCCATCGAGACTTTGTTGTAATTGTTTTCAAGGTCAATGCACACCATATGTAAGTCCCTATTCTTTGTTGATATTTCTCTACCTGTCTTATTACAAGATGGATGACATTTGTAGTCGGTCATCCAACATGAATGTGAACTGATTCTCATTTTAATGGCAATAAATTCTAGAAATATGACCAAATTTATTGTGTCCATCTTCCCGGTTTAATGAAGTCCTTCATGTTATGATGGCTCTCAAATTTATATTAGTTACTAATAAATATGATTTTTTAAATTTTAAATATCACGTGTTGCATAAAAATATTAAGTTATTCAATTGGACTATTATTGACATTATGATTCTTTTTTTTTATTACTACGTTTCTTTTTCATTTTATTTTGAAATGTTTTATTTGAGTTGAAGATTTAATAGGAATAATCTCTCTATCTTAATACGATAAGAGTAAATTTACCTATGATTCTTCTCAAATCTAGCTTATGAGATTATATTAGATATGCAATTATTGTTGAATCATCTTCACATATAAATGCATGAAATCAAAGGAAAGGTATGGTAATTTCAACTTGTAATTATTTTAATATATTAGAATCTTTGAATTATTCTTCAAGTGTAATGATATATTAGTAGTTTATATAGTTGATCCGTAAATCACATGAGTCATAAATTATTTTTCTGAAATGGCACATGTAATATCATTATATAATTATCCATTAAATGTTGATAAAGAAGAAGAGTGATTCTAGCATTTAAGGGGGTAATCTAGTGATCAATCAAATGAATTAAATCATGTAGGTTTAATAAAATAAAAATCTACTCCACCTCATTGAACTCTCTAC
Source organism: Solanum commersonii (assembly GCA_029007595.1). Classification (NCBI taxonomy): domain Eukaryota; kingdom Viridiplantae; phylum Streptophyta; class Magnoliopsida; order Solanales; family Solanaceae; genus Solanum; species Solanum commersonii. Next base: position 616,832 of record JAJTWQ010000162.1, on the reverse strand, counting down.
TCATTATTTATTTTTATTTTATTTTTATATATTTCTCATTTTGTGTTAAATATATGTACATATATTTTTTGATTTTTTTTCTACTTACATATAGAATAGAAAAGAAATAAAAATGTTATTTAAAAAAGTTCTGCTGTAAGTAAAAAGTACTTTTCTAAAAACGCACAACATGTGCACACTATTTCTTGTTTTCAGCAAATCACTTGTCCTCGACTAAATCACATGCCCTTGACTACTCTTTTTCTTTCTACTATCTTCTAGGTCTTTCATGTGTACACTATTTCTTGTTTTCATCAAATTACATGTCCTCGACTAAATCACCTATCCTTGACTACTTTTTTCTTTCTACTCTCGTCTAGGTCTTTCCATTTCTCCATTCTCATTCTTCCATGTCCCAGGAATCTTGACTCAAAATCATAGGGGATGAGGAAGTATTCAGAAAGGAGCAATTCTTTAGATGAGGTGTGTAACCTTAATTATCACTCTAACTTTCGAAGCTTCTTCTCCAATTGTTCCTGCAATTTTCGGGCATATATATGTTGGTTAATTGTTTTGATTTGCATTCAGTTTTTTCTTTTACACTTTTCGGCATTTAAAGCTTTTGATTAAGATTTATATATAGAGTTGTGGATGATTTTCAAAGTTTTGATCTTTGATTGGGTTTGTGAATTGCACTGACCAAAGGCCTAAAAAGAAGATAGTTGATTTTTTTTCCTTTTTTTGTGAAACTCATTCTCGATTTCTTATGTTGAAGTGGACTGATTTAAATTTCTAAAATTAATCTGTTTCTTATGTTTCAATTTTTTAGCTTTATGTGTGAATATGTAAATCAATCTGCTACAACTAAAATCAAATAAGAGGGTAACACTAAGAAGATGATGTACCTAAAACATTAGTTTTATTACTTTGTTCATATCATGTTAAGGCAATTCTAAATCTTGTACCGATAATCTTTTTGTTGGGTGGATATATGAGTTCATTTTGTCATTTTCACTTCATCATCTTTCTCCTTGTTGTCATAAAATTATTGAAGAGCTCGATTCCTTAATGGGTAAATTAAGAATAGTAGAAGGAGACTATTAGAGAGTTCGATTTATTTAGGCTTTTTGTTGAAGTAGCGTTAATATATGTTATAGTGATGATACCAACATCTCGCTCAAAAGGAAGAAACCAACAAAATTGACTCACTAAAAAGGACCTTCTAGCAGTAAAAAGAAAACTTCTATCAAAATTCCTATCGAATGGGATCGAAAGGAATATGAAATTTAGGCATGTTGTCCATTTAACAAATATTCTTGCAGTCTTACAAGTACATCTTTTTTAAAAGAAAAAGGAATAAGATAATTCTTTCATTCATTCTTATAAATTTTAATATGTTGTTAATTTGGATCGAAAATGTGAGCTGTTCCTAAAAAAGAAACAATGTGATGGATAATTGCATATTAAATTTACTACTACACAATATTAATTAAAACCAACTGAATGTTTTATACTAGTTAACTTTTATCTCTCATATTAGCTAATGATGACACAGTTTATGTTGGGTGTTAATGTTTTACATTTGATATAGCTCCTTATAGATAGCCGTTTTGCAATGTAACAGTGTTGGAACTTCTACTTGAATGTCCTCATTAATCAATATTTGCTTTACATGCATTAAAAAAGATCATGGCTTCTCAATCCCTGTTAAGTTCTATTGTAATTTGTAGGGATCTATCCACCTAGTTCATTTTTTTCATTCACGGTATTTCTTCAATTTTCTTTAAAAATCAAGAGATGTAGAGATATATACCTATGTAGACAGTAGTTGCAACTGCTTTGTGGAAGGAAAATCAACACAATGTTGTGCACACCTCTTTATGAGATTTGGTAAATAAGCTGTTATATTGTATTTTCCTCTCTTTTATGGCTTTTCTTAGTTATGCCATCTCAATTTCCGCTTTAATTTTTGGGTCTTTGTACTACTGTATAGTTTCTACTTACTAAAATTAGCACTGCATTGTTTTTGCTTTTTACACTTTGCATTGTGTTGTTTTTGCTTATAAAAATTTGTTATTCTTTCACCAGCATTTGTTGAATTTCTCATAAATATCATCCTAAGACTCTACAAGATGAAACGAAATAAAACTAGGACTCTACAGGACATTTTCAATTTTAACCATTTGAATTCCTTAGTAACCCTAATCGATATGTCATTACGATGTTTTCTTAATAGTTTTGCCGTAAAAGGTAGAAATGCTTCCTTATATTCCTGGATTTTAATGGTGCAGTGTGAAGCAAGGGTAATTAGTAATCATTGAAGAAATGCGTGTTTGAACAGACATAATAAATACTGGAATTGCAGTGTAGAGTGATACCTTAGCAATCATGTGCATATAAGAGACGAATAAACTCTAGAATAATACTGAAACACTTCTCAAAATACATGTATGAATGCAGTGATAGTACCAAATGAGAGCCATAATAAGGGAGCCAATTCCTGGAAAAGTTCCCTCTTCTAGAAAAAAGGAAAATGAAGTCAATAAGGGTCGAGTATCATTACATATTGCCTTTGTTTTCCTTTTCCATAAGAGGGGACTTTTTCAGGATTTGACCCCCTTATTGTGGCACTCATTTGATACTATCACTGGATGTCTACATGCATTTTGAGAAGTATTCCATTACAATTATAGATTTTATTCCTCTATCAAATGCAAATTAATCAGGAAGTGCACAAAGAAGTTTTTAGAATCTAACTACAACACACCTGGGGGATATGAGAAGGTATTCCATTCCTCTCATTCTTTATTCTCATGATATGAAGTTCAGACAAATTTGATAAACACATTTACTGTACATTAATGTGCAGGTGACGAGAATTTTTTCTGAAAGCCCCCACCCATTTATACGTGGTATTGTAGGTAGCAAAAACACTTTAACGCCATTAGTCTAAAGGAAGTCTCTCAATGCTTTCTTTTCACATTAACTTTCCAAGCTTCTTCTCCAATTGTTCCTGCAATTTTCAAGTATATGTTGGTTAATTGTTTTGATTTTCATTTAATTTTCTTTTACCCTTTTGGGTTTGAAACGATATCTATTTTGCATTTATTGTTTGAGGTATTTAAAGGTTTTGATTGATATTTATATATTGTGGATGATTGTCAAAGTTTTGATCTTTGATTGGGTTAGCGAAGTGCACTCTTCATTTGCTTGATAAATCTTTTGAGGAGAACTGGAATCTAATTTATATATGAAGATATAATACTTGGATTTATCTTATCCATTACTTGTAGAAAAATGAAAATTATACACTTGGGTTTTCTTTTCCTCGGAATTCACAATTGTCAAGTAATAGTGATTGTTCATTCTTGATAGTCACTGATGTCCATAAAGAGTAAGAAAAGAAGATTACATGTTTGTGGCCTTAGGTTCATTAAAGCGCTGACTGACGCAGCACAAGAATGTTGTCTTAAATAACTATATCCCAGCCCCATATTATTCATGAAAAATGCTTTGTAACCTTGAAAAACTTGTCAATTATCTTTCGTAAAAGAAGAACCAAGCAATCAATGAGGTGTTCTCCTGGATAGACTTTTGTGTGATGATAAGCGCAATTGTGATCCATCATAGTTGTGATATTTTGTTTCCCTTGAATAAATCTCTTTGATAATTTTCTACTTTAATTTGCAGAATATATTCATTTGTATTGCTACTCCTTTTTTAATACAAGTCAACACCTTTCGTATATTTGAGTCTTACAAGCTTAGGTGTCATTGTGCAATAGGTCTGCAAATACAGTAGACATATTACCTTCACGAGGGCACCAAAGACACCTAAGCTTGTAACTCTCAAATATTCAAAAGATGTTGACTTGCTTGTTGTATTAAGAAAGGGGGGGAAATACAAAGGAATTTTCATTGCAAAGTAGAAAACTCTCAAAAGGATCTAATCAAGGGAAATGAAATATGACAACTATGATTAGTTATAATTGCAACTATCATCACACAGAAGTCTATTCAAATTCGAGAACACATCATGATTATGAAGTCCATAGATCTTATTCCTTTTTCTTTTAAAAAAGATGTACTTGTAAGTTTTTGAAGGTCACAAAGTATTTTTACATGAATAATATGGACTGGGATATTTATCTAAGACTACATTCTTATGTTGCATGCACCGGCTAGCTCTTCAATGAACCTAAGACAACAAGCATGTAATCTTCATTTCTTACTCTTTATGGACATCAATGACTACCATGGAAAGATTGTCTTTATAACTTGATATTTGTGAACTCTAAGGAAAAGACAACCCAAGTATAATTTTCTTTTTTCTACAAGTAATAGATAAGGTAAATCCAAGTATAGAGCCTTCATATGTAAATCAAATTCCAATTCTCTTTTGAAGGTTCATGAATCAAATACAAATTGGCATTAATTTGACACTATTTGGATCTTATTCTTTGACTTATTTCAGTGGAATTCCTTTTGACAAGTAAGTAAGAGTTTTATTTAAGTGAAAAGCATTAAGCAAGTGCCAGTGGTATAAGAGATGAAATTATGAGGAGTGTTGAAATTTTTCTTCCCTATCATTGTTATGGAAAAGAATTTGCATCCACAAGCAACTACAAATCAATTTAGGCAACAATTTTCTAGTTTTCCAATGACATTCCACCTAAAAGTGCAGCCTTAAAAGGCTTTTTTTTGTATAACAAAAGAGACCAAATGGTATCAGAGTGCAATCTTCACTTTCAAGGAGCAACATTCTGGTGTTAGGATGAGAGGCTACACACTGCAAGATAGAAAGCATGAGCAACTATTTCAATAGGAAGTATAGAAGATTTGACATTGACTAGCAAAAAACTAAATACCAGAGGCATAGCGGGAATACAACTACATCTTAAAACACTTATACTATGATAACAACAAATAGTGGAAGTGATACTTGCCATTCTCCAAAAAAAAAAAAAAACTTAAAACTACTTCGTTACTAACCTGTATATTTTTTCAAGAAAAATAAAATAAAAATTTGAACACCTTCGAGTTTGTTGTATTCACCATCCATCTCTCTTGATGCATAAAACACAAACCCAAACATATCCAAATTTCTATACCTCTCTTGATAATAACTCATTACTTTAAGATCACCAACAAAATGAATAATATAAATGGTATCAAGAATCACAGAAAAAGTCCACCTGGAAATAAGCTAATATACCTGAAGAAGTGCTAGAGCATTACAAACTCTATTGGATTGTGCAAGAGTTAGATTTGGCGGTGACAAAATAGGGTAGATAAAAACTATATCATGCAAACGTGCAAATGACAAACTTACAGAAACAACTAGTAATTTACACATTATAAGTTTAAGAAATAAAAAACAAATAGTTGGACAAAAAATTTCTACAATAGATGTTCAAGAAATACGAATGAAATATTAGAGAGAATAAAAGTCTAGAATCTCAATTCTCATCATGGTAGAAAGAGTTATTTTGACGTAACCAATAGTATATATTGGTTCCGATAAAACATACAGCCACCTACATATAGTAACTTTTGTATTCCATCTAAGTTGGACCAAGACGCAAAACAATTAAATTAAGATAAGATTTAAATGAAAGAATAGTTTCTCCTCCTAGTGGTGATATTTTCTTCCTTTTTTTTGGGGGGGGGGGGGGGGGGGTTATGTCATATTGAAGTGGGGTTTTGGCTCCATCTGTTTCAAACAGGAACGAAAATCGGGATTCTATTTGGGACTTTCCCTCTTTATTTATTTCTAATTTTTACCCCTAATCATTTTATTCCATTTTTGTTCAAGCCAATGATAAAGTAATCCAACATAGACAAAACACTATTTGAGCGGGATTAGGTAGGGTATGGTGGTTTGGTGGTGACAGGAGTTGGATGGTCAAGTGAGGTGGGTGGGGGTGTTGGAAAAAGATAATAAATTTGCAATGTCAGCTATGAAACTTGTTGTCCCTGCTTTGATGAAGGGACTCATTTTCCTCATTTCCAAGAAGCTTGATTTCTTAGAGAACGTATTTTTTCAAAAATATTGACCAACTTAACATGAAAAAATTTAAAAACATTTTTCAGCAAATGTTTTCCTTCATACCAAACAAACTTGGTCCCTTTAGCAAACTTTTCTACAGTAGATATTAATACAATCCTCATAATTTATTTATTTTGGCAATAAACTGTGTGAATATTACCATACCAAATTAATGTCTTTATAAAACTAACCAGTATCCAGGTGCTTAACTACCTTTGCAGAGGGTAATTAAGCACATCCAGACCTCAAGGAAATATAGTCAAACAAACAAAAGAATGATGGACACCCTTTGTATTGAATTTATAGTTTATAGCTTTATTTCTAGGACCCTTCGGTACTCTTATTCTCTTCTTTAATTCTTTTTGTATTTGTTTGATGGTGAAATCTATATTTATATGTATTCCTTACTTGCCAGGTATAGACGTATAGTAAATCAATCTTCCATACACTGCAATCTAATTTGTTGGATTGGTCCTCTCTATAGTCACCCAAGAACATTCATTGAACAAGTGTTTATGAGTTTCAACACAATCCTCCTCACACAAATATTGTATATCAGTGTCTATTGTATTTTTTCAAGTCTATCTTTAGTGAGCATCTCTCCTGATAAGCCAGCCATAATAGAAACCTCTGTTTAGGCAACATGATAGAATTTTAGATTAGGTCTGTCTCAGGTAATTTGTACACCACCCAACATAATCACCATTCCAATTTTCCTTTCAGCTTTCTTGTGTGTAATATATCAAAGCCATCTTCGGTTTTTCTTATTTATGTGCATGGCTTATTGCAGGGCATGTGATGCAGTGAGAATATTAGGGCCTTTCTCTTTTTTGGTTTCCACTTGTTCAGTATTCATATTAGGGCTTCAACTGAATTCAAATTACGCGATTGAAGCCTTCTTGTTATGGATCCTCGTTATTAAACAACAACAACAACAACATACCCAGTGAAATTTCACAAATATTGTTTGGAGAGGGTAGAGTGTACGTAGGCCTTACCACTATTTTGTGGAGGCAAAGAGGTTCTTTTCGAAAGGTCTTTGACGCTCATCTGCAACAAGTTCAGGTATAAGGTGTAAATAAGAATAAACAAAACAACTAATAAGAGAAACATTGCAGAGTCTACAAGAAAGGAATAAGAAGCATAACAAAATAATGCGGTAACTTAAACATTAATAAATAGATTATGATTGATATCAATAGCAAAAACTATAAGAAAACAACTTGTACAACGTCATACTCTAACAAACCTAATTTTATCGCTCCAACTATACCCACACATCCATCTCGTCATCATCATTACCATTTACAAAAATATGAATATTATGAATATGGAAGTTCTTGATTGGTCAGCACTCCAACTATACAAAAACGTCGGTCTAATTACCACTCCATAGAACTCATCTTTAAGTTTTGGTGATACTATTTTATCACATAAGATTCAAAAGGAAAGCTTCCGCTTTGTCCACGACGCACCAATACGATGTGTAATATCATTGTCGGCATCCCCACTTCCCTAAATTACAAAGATGAGATACTTGAAATTATCTTTATTGGGATAGGTTCATGTGTCAATCCTCACTTCCACGCCTTTCTCATTCATTGCATCACTAAATTTGCACTCCAAGTGGTTTAGTCCTACTCAACTTGAACCCTTTATACTCCAGAGTTTTTCTCCACACCTCTAACCTAGCATTAATTCTTCTTGTGTGGCTCATTAATTAGTATTATGTCATTCACAAATAAAATACATCGAGAGATCTTGTCTTAAATATGCAATGTCAATTCATCCATCACCATTCAAAACAATAATGGACTAGGAACCGACCCCTTGTGCAACCTTATCTCAACTATGAAGTGATTTGAGTCTCCTCCCATTGTTCTTATTGAGGTTTGAATCCACCATACATGTGATTTATCTCCCTAATGTAAGTGATAGGTACACCTCTAGCCGTGAGGCATCTTTAGAGAACTTCCATCGAGACTTTGTTGTAATTTTTTTCAAGGTCAATGAACACCATATGTAAGTCCCTATTCTTTGTTGATATTTCTCTACCTGTCTTCTGACTGGATGGATGACTTTTGTAGTCGGCCATCCAACATGAATGTGAACGGATTCTCATTTTAATGGCAATAAATTCTAGAAAGATGACTAAATTTATTGTGTCCATATTCCCGGTTTAATGAAGTCCTTCATGTTATGATGGCTCTCAAATTTATATTAGTTACTAATAAATATGATTTTTTAAATTTTAAATATCACATCTTGCGTAATAATATTAAGTTATTGAATTGGACTATTATTGACATTATGATTCTTTTTTTTAATTGTTTCTTTTTTTTTTAATTTTGAAATGTTTTATTTGAGTTGAAGATTTAATAGGAATAATCTCTTTAGCTTAACAAGATAAGAGTAAATTTACCTATGATTCTTCTCAAATCTAGCTTATGAGATTATATTAGATATGCAATTATTGTTGGATCATCTTCGCATATAAATGTGAGAAATCAAAGGAAAGGTATGGTAATTTCAACTTGTCATTATCTTATTATATTATAATCTTTGCATTATTCTTCAAGTGTAATGATATATTACTAGTTTATATAGTTGATTCATAAATCACACGAGTCATAAATTATTTTTGTGAAATGGCACATGTAGTATCATTATATAATTATCCATTAAATGTTGATAAAGAAGAAGAGTGATTCTAGCTTTAAAGGGTGTAATTTAGTGATCAATCAAATAAATTAAATCATTAAGGTTTAATAAAATAAAATAAAAATCTACTCCACCTCATCTAACTCTCTGCTTCATAATTTATTTTTATTTTATTTTCATATTATTTTCATTTTGTGTTAAATATGTACATATATTTTTAATTTTTTTCTACTTATGTGTAAAATATAAAAGAAGTAAAAAAGTTTTGGTGCAAGTAAAAAATACTTTTCTAAAAACGCACAACTCTTCTAGGTTTTTCCATTTCTCCATTCTCATTCTTCCATGTCCCAATAATCTTCACTCAAAATTAGAGGGAATGAGGAAATATTTCGAAAGGAACAATTCTTTAGATCAGAGAGGTGTGTGACTTTAATAATATTTAGTTATTCAATTGGACTATTATTGACATTATGATTCTTTTTTAAAAAAATTACTATGTTTCTTTTTCATTTTATTTTGAAATGTTTTATTTGAGTTGAAGATTTAATAGGAATAATCTCTTTAGCTTAATAAGATAAGAGTAAATTTACCTATGATTCTTCTCCAATCTAGCTTATGAGATTATATTAGATATGCAATTATTGTCGTATCATTTTTGCATATAAATGTGAGAAATCAAAGGAAAGGTATGGTAATTTTAACTTTTCATTATTTTATTATATTATAATCTTTGCATTATTCTTCAAGTGTAATGATATACTAGTAGTTTATATAGTTGATTTGTAAATCACACGAGTCATAAATTATTTTTGTGAAATGACACATGTAATATCATTATATAATTATCCATTAAATGTTGATAAAGAAGAAGAGTGATTCTAGCATTTAAGGGTTGTAATCTAGTGATCAATCAAACGACTTAAATCATGAAGGTTTAAAAAAATAAAATAAAAATCTACTCCACCTCATCCAACTCTCTGCTCATAATTTATTTTTATATTTTTCTCATTTTTTGTTAAATATGTACATATATTTTTAGATTTTTTCTACTTATGTACAGAATAGAAAAGAAACAAAAATGTTATTTGAAAAAGTTTTGCTGCAAGTAAAAAATATTTATCTAAAAACGCACCACATGTGTACACTATTTCTTGTTTTCAGCAAACCACTTGTCCTAGACTAAATCACATGTCCTTGACTACTTTCTTTTTTCTTTCTACTCTTCTAGGTCTTTCCATTCTCCATTCTCATTCTTCCATGTCCCAGTAATCTTCACTCAAAATCAGAGGGGGTGAGGAAGTATTCGGAAAGGAGCAATCTTTAGATCAGAGAGGTGTGTAACTTTAATTATCACTTAACTTTCCAAGCTTCTTCTCCAATTGTTCCTGCAATTTTCGGGCATATATATTGGTTAATTGTTTTGATTTGCATTCAATTTTTTATTTTACCCTTTTCGGTATTTCAAGCTTTTGATTAAGATTTACATATAGAGTTGTGGATGATTTTCAAAGTTTTGATCTTTGATTGGGTTTGCGAATTGCAATGATCAAAGGTGTAAAATGAAGATAGTTGATTTTTTTCCCTTTTTTGTGAAACTCATTCTCGGTTTCTGATGTTGAAGTGGACTGATTTAATTAATTTCTAAAATCAATCCTTCTTTTATTTCTTGTTTTTTGGGTTTTTGTCTTTATGTGTGAATATATAAATCAATCTGCTACAACTAAAATCAAATAAAGGGGTAACACTGAGAAGATGATATACCTAAAACATTAATTTTATTACTTTGTTGTCATATCATGTTAAGGCAATTCTAAATTTTATGAGTTCATTTTGTCATTTTCAGTTCATCATCTTTGTTCTTATTGTCATAAAATTATTGAAGAGCTCGATTCCTTAATGGATAAATTAAAAATAGTAGAAAGAGACTATTATAGAGTTCGATTTATTTAGGCTTTCTGTTGAATAAGCGTCATCAACATATGTTATAGTGATGATACCAACATCTCGCTCAGAAGGAAGAAACCAACAAAATCGGCTCACTAAAAAGGACCTTTTGGCAGTAAGAAGAAAACTTAAATCAAAATTCCTATCAAATGAGATTGAAAGGAATGTGAAATTTAGGCATGTTGTCCTTTTAACAAATATTCTCGCGGTCTTTGTCTGTGATAATTCTTTCATGCATTCTTATAAATTTTAATATGTTGTTAATTTGGACTGAAAAATGTGATTATTCCTAAAAAAGAAACAGTGATGGATAACTGCAAATTAAATTTACTACTACACAATATTAATTAAAACCAACTGAATGTCTTATACTAGGTAACTTTTATGTCTCATATTAGCTAATGATGACACATTTTATGTTGGGTGTTAATGTTTTACATTTGATATAGCTCCTTATAGATAGTCGTTTTGCAATGTAACATTGTTGGAACTTCTTCTTGAATGTCATAATTTGACTTGATTTGTGTGATATTTTTGTGAAACTTATTATATTACATTACACTCGACACAACTATGAATAAGAGGAAATTTGAGGAACTTCCCGTTAATGAGAATTGACCGGAACGCCCTTGGAATTTCTTATTGCATACTCATTTCTAAAGTTTCCTGTTGACATGCATTGACAGGAAGACCTTGCAATAGTAGTATACATTTTTTCCTAGTACTCATCTCTAAATAAATGTTGTTGCTCCTTGTTTTTCTGTCGTGGGGTAACAAAAGATGATTTCCGATATTGTTGGGTTCTCTCTCTCAACTCTCATCATGATTAATCACTACTTGCTTTGCATGCATGAAAAAAGATCATGGCTTCTCAATTCCTCTTCTCTTTTTGGTCATACTAGCTGTGTTAAATTCTATTGTAATCTGTAGGGCTCTATCCGCTCAGTTCCTTTTTTTTTCACTCGTGGTATTTCTTCAATTTTCTATAACAATCAAGAGATATAGTGATATATACCTATATGTACATGGTAGCTGCAACTTCTTTTGTGAAAGAAAAATCAACACAATGTTGTGCACACCTCTTTATGAGATTTAGTATATGAGCTATTACATTGTCTTTTCCTCTCTTTTATGGCTTTTCTTAGTTATGCCGTCTCAATTTCTTCTTTGTTTTTTGGGTCTTTATACAACTGTATTGTTTTTGCTTACTAAAATTAGCACTGCATTGTTTTTGGTTTTTATATTTTGCATTGTGTTGTTTTTGCTTATTAAAATCAGTTATTCTTTCATCAGCATTTGTTGAATTTCTCGTTAATAGTATCCTAAGACTCTACAAGATGAAACGGAAAAAAACTAGGACTCTACAAGACATTTTCAATTTTAACCATTTGAATTCCTTAGTAACCCTAATTGATACGCCATTAAGATGTTTCCGTAATAGCTTTGTCGTAAAAGGTAGAAATGTTTCCTTATATTCCTAGCTTTTAATGGTGCAGTGTGAAGCAAGGGTAATCAGTAATCACCGAAGAAATGTGTGTTTGAATAGACATAAGAAATACTCGAATTACAGTGTGGAGTGGTACCTTAGCAATCATGTGCATCTGAGAGGCGAATAAACTCTAGAATAATACTGAAACACTTCTCAAAATACATGTACGAATGCAGCGATAGTACAAAATGAGTGTCATAATAAGGGAGCTAATTCCTGAAAAAGTTCCCTCTTTTGGATAAAAGGAAAACAAAGTCAATAAGGGTTGAGTATCATTACTTATTGCCTATGTTTTTCTTTTCCAAAAGAGGGAACTTTTCCAGGATTTGACCCCTTTATTGCGGCACTCATTTGGTTCTATAGTTGCATGCCTACAGGAATTTTGAGAAGTATTCCATTATAATTGTAGATTTTATTCCTCTCTCAAATGCAAATCAATCAGGGAGTGCACAAAGAAGTTTTCAGAATTAAACTACAACACACCTGGGGGCTATGGGAAATGTATTCCATTCCGCTCATTCTTTATTCTCATGATATGAAATTTATATAAATTTGATAAACACGTTTATTGTACACTAATATGCAAGTGACAAAAAAAATTTCTGAAAGCCACCAGCCATTTATACGTGGTATTAGAGACATTTGTTGTAGGAATGCGGTCGGTGCACATTAGCAAAGACTGCTAAAGTACGCAGGTAGTTATTTCTACTATGCACCAACGGCATCAATCAAAGAAGATTAAGGCAACAGAGATACCGATGGACACGCCGGATGACGGAATTAACTGGCGAGTGTGAGCTATTCAGTTTGGTAGCTTTGATCCAAATCGATTACGCTCAACTGTGAAAGGAACATAAATGGTTGCTAGCTCAAATCTGAAACCATTTGGGGCAGAAGATACTGCAACTCGATGACTCCATTTCTCTGATGCAGAATCGTCAAAACATCCAACTCCACAGAAGCAAGCTGAGTATGCAGGAAATCGAGAGGTGAAAATGGGCAAACCACTAGTGTACATTCCGCTGAGCTCAAAAGATGGGAAGATCATTGTAAACATAGAGAAGGAAGACCTACTGGAACAACAAAAATACTGGGAAAATTCACTAATAGGATATGTTATTGGGGATTCACTGTATGTCAAAACATTGGAGAGCTTTGTACGAAGTGCTTGGCGATTCGTCAAAATGCCCCAAATCCTAATGCATGATGATGGGTATTTTATTTTTAAGTTTGAATCGGAGAAAGATAGAGATTGTGTACTACAAGCAAGGCCTTATACGTCCTTCAATAAACCTCTGATACTGCATAAATGGGACATAGATTTTGAATTTGATCCTTACTTCCTCATATTCCATTGTGGGTAACACTACTAGGGCTACATGTGGTTACTGGTCGGGGGAAGCTTTAAGTAAAATGGCGAGTGCTATAGGGAAGCCATTATACACTGACAATTTCACGATATCTATGGAGAGAACATCTTATGCTAGAATCCTTGTGGAAACTGGTGTGTCTCAATTACTGATTAACTCTATAGAAATTGTAACTCCTTCAGGGACATTCCAGCAACCGGTTGAGTATGAATGGCGACCTAGTTTCTGCACCGATTGTATGAAGTTTAGACATAATGTTGAGAAATGTTGGGCCAAACAAAAAGAAGATAAGGAAGATGTGCAATCCCTAAGTTTCAAGCAGTCAAGCGCAAAAGGAGAAGGAACGTGAAACCTAAGCAACCAAGGATGGACTGGAAGGCAAAAGGAGTATTGAAACTACCCAAAGTGGGCATACGAATAGATGGTCAACAGGAGCCACAGGGGATTCCAAACCAGAATCAGGATGATGTAGCAGGACCAAGCATTCAGGTACACAATAGATATAGTGCTTTTCATGAAGTTGTAGAGGCACAAAATGATGACCCTAGGGGTATCCCCATACAATGATTATTTCTACTTGGATTATTAGGGGGCTGAACCAGCCCCTAAAACAAAAGGAGTTGAGACTCTTTTTGCAAAAAACATAAGGTAGATATTATGGGAGTACTTGAAACTAGAGTAAAGGAGAATAAAGCAGCTAATATTGTGAAGAAAATTGTGCCCAACTGGAAGAATTGTATGAACTACCCATTGGCATACAATGGTAGGGTGTGGCTACTATGGCAGAATCATATTCAGGTGTAGGTGCAAATGGTCCATGAGCTATTTATTCAATGTATTATTAAAGAAGTAACTACATATTTCTCTGCTTATCTTACAGTGGTGTATGCTAGGAATGAAAGTCAGCAAAGAGAGTTGTTATGGAAGGAAATAATGCAAGTAGGAAATGGAATTCATGATGCTTGGCTTGTGTGTGGAAATTTTAATAATGTGCTTAACTTAGAGGACATAATTGGTTCCCCAGTTTTATTAGAGGAGACTCAGCCTTTCAAGGACTGCTTAGATGGGCTACAGCTAAGTGTATTAAATCAAGCAGGGTGGCAATATACTTTCTGTAATAAGCATCAAGATAGTAACCAAGTTTACTCCAAAATTGATTGGGCATTTCGCAACATTAAATGGATTCAAGACTATGGACATGTAGAGGCAATATATGAGAATCCAGGGGTGTCTGATCATTCTCCAATTCTTATTAAGGTTTGTCCTCGACCACCAACTAGACAAATGCCATTTAGACTTTTCCATACTGTTATGAATCATCCTAAATTTGAGAGCATAGTGACAAAAATGTGGGGAAGGAGATTTAAAGGAACAAGAATGCAACAATTATGGGCTAAACTAAAGGTTGTGAGAAGTGGATCAAGGGGACTGAAAGCTTATATGTCCACCTATAGTCAAAAGCTACAAAAGGCTATAGAATATCTAGATATAGTGCAGAGACAAATGGTCTTTCAGCCTCTTGACCAGGTGCTAGTAGCTGAGGAACAACATCAACTAGGAAGTGGAGTGAAGTTGAGGAACAAGTATTGAAACAGAAGTCTAGAGTCAACTGGATAACATATGGTGATGCAAATACGAAATATTTTCATGCGCAGATGCAGCTGAGAAGGAGCAGAAATGCCATTACTTCAATCCAGGATGCACAAGGAAACAGAGTCCAATGCCCTGCATTGGTGGAGAATGAGTTTATCTCTTTCTTTACTAAACTTATGGGGACAGCAGCAGAACAATTATCATGCCCAAATTAGAGCTTATTAGAAAAGGCCCTTGTTTAACATATGACTAGAAATGTAGCTTCATTGCTCCAATAACTGAGCAAGAAATAAGTGATGCACTAAGGGGAATGGCAAAGGATAAAACACCTGGAATAGATGGGTTTCCAATGGAGTTTTTTGTGAAGCATTGGGAGATTGTCAAAGAGGATGTAGTGGGTGCTGTAATGGAGTTCTTTAATACTGGAAAATTGTTTGAGGAAGTTAGTTGTATAGCTATTACTTTAAGCCCTAAAGTGAATACACCTAATCAGGTAAAGGATTTTAAACCTATTGCTTGTTGTTCCACCATATATAAACTTATTACAAAGGTGCTCACTAACAGAATTAAACCAGTGATTGGTACACTAGTGAGTCATTCTCAGACTGCCTTTATAGAATGAAGGAGTATTATTGATAATATTTTTTTTAGTCATGAACTGCTGAAATGGTACACTAGGAAAGGTTTATCTCCTAGGTGTACTATGAGAGTTGACTTAAGAAAGGCTTATGATTCTATTGAATGGGAATTCTTAGCAAAGCTGCTTGTTGGATTGGGTTTTCCTTTCAAGTTTGTGAATTGGGTAATGGAGTGCATATCTACAGTTTCATACTCACAAATCATCAATGGAGGGTTAACATCATTATTCCAAGGAAGAAGGGGGATCAGACAAGGAGATCCAGTGTCACCCTACTTATTTGTCCTAGCAATGGAGTACCTTCAAAGAGAATTGAATGTGCTAAAGGAGATTCCTCAATTCAAGTTTCATCCTAGGTGTAAGCAGTTTGAAGTAATGCATATCTGTTTTGCAAATGATCTCTTGATGTTTTGCAAGGCAGATATTGATTCTATACAACTGATGCAAGATGCTTTCCAAAGATTTTTTGTGGTCTCTGGTTTACAGGCAAATACAGAGAAAAGTTCCATATATGTTACTGGAGTGAAACCTGATCTGAAGCAAAATATATTAGCTACTTTGGGCTATGTTGAAGGTGAGATGCCTTTCAAATATATAGGGGTGCCTATATCCTCTAAGAAACTCACGGTAGCTCAATGTATGCCATTGGTGGAGAAGATAACTGAAAGAATAAAATGTTAGATAGCTAGATTACTCTCTTATGCAGGAAGGATCCAGTAACACCCCGTATCCAAAAATAGAGATTTTAGATTTATGGTGTTACAGGTGGAGCTCACGGACACCATCCACGGTCCGTCCTGCAGGTCCGTGGTTCATGACAGAAAACTTCCCCAGAACTCAGTCAAAAAATTTGGCTAAGTGTTGACCCACGGCCGGACTTACGGTCCGTAGGTCAGGTCACGGACCGTAGTTCGTGTCCGTGGATCAATGCCTCAAAAGCCCAGCTTCAGTCCCGATTGACAGTTGACCAGCATGGACCGTCAATCGATCCACGGTCCGTAGGTCTGACCGTAGATGAGGATCAGCAGCCAGTTAGCTAAAAATTGTTGATGGATCAACTTCAGATGGTTATAACTTTTAGCACAAAAATAATTGTGTGTCCCATTACTTATGATATGATAGATAATTGAATTATCTTTCCAACACCACCGAGTTTACTAAAATCCGACCTCCGAGTAAAACGTTATGCTCGTTTTAGTGAAGGACTGTCGAGTAGGCTTGACTTACGGACACAATCTATGGACCGTAGATTGACCTATGGCCAATAGGTCCAATCCATAGGTCACTCCGACAGCAGTTAATTCAGGGATCTTTTGGTCTTTTCCTATTTTGTTTAACACCTTAGATACGTCGTTTAAACCTTAAATCACGAGGTTTTAGTCTGTTTAACCCTGGAAACATAACTAGAACTTACCTTAGTCAAAATCATTAATCAAACTTAGAAAATTAGAATCAAGAAAGGAGAAAAAAGGTCAAGAACCCTAGTTCAAGAACGCAGCAAGGTTCCATCAGTTCCAGCCCCGAAATCGAAAGATTTCTCCGTGGAATTTGTCACCAGGTATGTGGGATTTCACTAGTGGGTTCCTTTCACCCATTAGGTCCCTAGAATTCAGTCAAATTCTTGATTCCATGATTATGAACAGACCTAGGGTTTCTTAAATTACAGCAGATCATCATGAATTAGTTATTTAAATGTTCCAAATCGGAGTTATCATTTTATTGCTCGGTTTATCGCATGAATTTGAACCCTAGCTATGTATTTCTTCGATTCTTGAATTACACATGCTAGGACAGAGATATTTCAAAAGATTCGGTTTTACATGCCTCGGTTTATGAATGCATCATTATCAGATTAATTGTTGCATTCTCAGTTTGCATGTTCAGTTTCGAGCTATCCAGTATTTACAAAAATTCAGTCATAACTAGTTAACCACTTAATTCATTGGGAGTAGCATAATACCGAGTTGGACTAAGGTTCAGCGTACCATATAGTCCCAGAACTACGAGCCACATAGGTGTAAGTCCCCTCTGTGGGCAACATCAATTTAGTGATCACGCCAGTATGCCTCTATACATCTGGCAGGGTATATTGGGTCCTCTCGATGAGGCGTATACATCGAACTTCACATTTAGCTCATGTGGTTTTATGTTGGTTATTAGTAGCTCCCACAGTTCAGTCAGATTTTATTGCATTGACCATTTATCAGTATATTCAGTATTTAGTCTCAGCATGTTATAAATTGGTCATTGCATTCAGTTAGCTTATCATTCAGTATCTATATCATGTTCAGATTATTTCATTGCTTTATTGCTTTGTTCAGTTATATGTTATTTCAACTTTACTCTATCTTGCATTCTCAGTACCTTTCAAGTACTGATGCATACGTGCGCTACATCTTCTCGTGATGTAGGTTCAGGTTCTCAGCATCCAGATCACGCTTAGATCGGTTCCTGATCTTCAGTTCAGCAACATCAGTGGTGAGTCCTCATCCTTCGAGGACTAGTGACATGTTTACCTTTATCGCTTTTAGTCCTTTAGTATCAACTTTGCTAGACCTATTGGGGCATGTCCCAACATTTCTTGTCAGTCTAGAGGCTTATTTTAGACATAGTTAGATTCAGCTTAGTATTGAGTTAATAACTTCTTTGTATTAAACTCATCAATTTTCATATATCTCAGTTATAATATATGGGTATTCCCCATCTCTTCAGTTTATTTATGATTTAGCTTTCGCATCAGTTTATTATCTTTAGTATGCTCATGATCATGCCAGCAGGGTTAGCTTGGGATCACTTGTGGTCCTAGGTCCAGTGTCTGCGTCTCGTGGGTAGCTCGGGGCGTGACAGATCCAGTTATTAAAGTCAATAGTGTTTGGGATGCAAACTTATTGGGCACAAATTTTTGTATTGCCAAAAAGAATACTAAAATTAATTGAAGGGGTCTGCAGAACCTATTTAAGGACAGGGTCAACTCTAAGTTCTAGGAAAGCACTGATTTCATGGTAGAAGCTTTGTCTTTCAAAATCAGCTGGGGGTCAAAATCTAATCAACTTACAAGTTTGGAATATTGCTGCCATCCTGAAATTGTTATGGGCAATGCATGAGAAAAAGGATTGTCTTTTGATCAAATGGGTACATACATGTTATATAAAGGGTAAGGAGATGGAACACTGCCCTGTACCAACAAGTGGCACATGGGTGATACGGAAGATCTTGGAGACTAGGAAGATACTCAGGCCTATATTGAATCCAAGTGATTTAGGATCAAAGTTGAATCCAAGTGATTTAGGATCAAAGTTGAAGGGAGTGGTAAAGGCTAATAAATTCTCCATCCATCAAATGTACATCAAACTAACACCACAACATCCTAAAGTAAGTTGGAAGAGCATTGTTTTGCAGCCAACAGTCCACCCTAGACATCAGTTTATACTTTGGTTAGCAGCATGGAGAAGACTACCTACGGCAGAAAGGCTACAGAAGTTTGGCATAACTGTGCCCCTGGAATATAACTATTATGATGATGCCACAAAAACATTTGATCATCTTTACTTCGAGTGTCCTATAAACAGAGTCTTATGGGCTAGATTACTAAAATGGATAGGCATAAACAGGCAAATAGGTAGCTGGCAGTAGGAGCTTACATGGGCAAATGGATGGGCAGCAAAGAGTAGTGGATATGGAGCTATAATCAGTAGTGTTTTTGTAATGGTGGTCTATGGCATATGGAGAGAAAAGAATACTACCAGATTTCATGATACACCATATCAATGTGATAGAGTGTGCAAAGAGATTGGCTTATACACTCATATCAGAGGATAAGACTTGATGAAGTGAAATGAGGCATTGAAGAAGATAGATCATATGCCACGAGTCTTTCTTTTTAGATTCTTTCCATGCTTTTTTGTTTAAGTGAATAATTAGTTATATTAGTAGTCTTTTTTAGGCTAGGAAGTCTTTTTGTGGTAAGATTTTTGAGAAGTAGATGGTCAGCATCTACTTGGTTTTGTAATTACACTTTTTTGGTATCAACACAAGTTGATTGTTTCGACCAAAAAAAAATCTTTAACGCCATTAGTCTAAAGGATCTCTCTCAATGCTTTCTTTCCACATTAACTTTCCAAGCTTCTTCTCCAATTGTTCCTGCAATTTTCAGGTATATTTTGGTTAATTGTTTTGATCTGCATTTAATTTTCTTTTACCCTTTTGGGTTTGAAACGATATCTATTTTGCATTTATTATTTGAGGTATTAAAAGCTTTTGATTAAGGCTTATATATTGTGGATGATTGTCAAAGTTTTGATCTTTGATTGGGTTTGCAAGTTGCAGTGACCAGAGGGGTCAAAGAAGATAGTTGATTTTTTTCCCTTTCTTTGTGAAACTAGATTTTGGGTTTCTGATGTTAAAGTGGACTGACTTAAATTTCTAAAATCAATATTTTCTTTTATTTTTTAGTTTTATGTGTGGATATGTAAATCAATCTGCTAAAGCACCATTGAAATCAAATAAAGGGGTTGTCACGCCCCGAGCCTACATCCTGAACGTGGCCGGCACTCGAGAACCATTGTTGGCCCCAAGCGAACCCTTGGCCTGGCTTACTTACTCAGCGGAAGACTATATGCATATTTATAATGATCAATTACTATACTCACTTGAATAATAAGATAACTTAAGAATGTTTAAAAGTCAAACATTCAACTTGGCCAAAATGGCAACTCAAGTCTTAATATATGAAATGAAAATGTAAAGACAACTGAACTACTAATTGTCTGACTGTCTATGAAGCCTCTAAAACAAAGAGGGATGTTGGGACAGGACCCCCGATCATCCTAATAAATGAAAATTAGAAAGCAAAAAACAAAAAGAAGCCCTTCGAAAAGCAATGAGGCTCACCAACTGACTCAGAATGCTAAACCTGATCAACGAGGTGCTGGATGTTGATCCTGGTTACCTGCGTCTGCATCATAATAAGATACAGGCTAACTGGCATAAGTACATTTAATGTACGAGTATGTGAGTTGGAATGCTAAACATAACATAAGCTTGAAAAGAATCTGGAAGAAACACTTACCTTGGCTTTACTCAACTCCTAAATAACTCAACTCATAACCACATGCAATATATGAAAAGCTTTATAAAACTATAAAAGCAACTTAGTTTGTTAAAGAAAATGCAATAAAAAACTCAACTTTACTCATATAACAAAGTAACATAGTTTCTGTGGGAGTTTCTCTAACAAACAACCACCACTATGAGCCTAAGTGGTGATACAACATATTGCCCACGCTGCCAGAACTGTCCTATACTTTGCCGTCATATAGAACGCTTAACTTAGTGGATCCACTAGCTTATGCTAAAAGCATCTTAAGGAGTCATTTAAAAAGTATGATCATTTACTACCCATGATGGCTACATGGCTTATGGAGACGTGAGTTATCTGAACTTAAGCTCGTCCCCATATCGGTGCTCAATACTACTCCCAAAATATACTTTAGCTCATATGTTTGTAAAAGCAAAATTCTTTCTTTGGTTTGAGATAATTACTCAAAAACATAGCTTAAAAGCTCTCTTGGAAATCTCAGTTTCCTTTCTTGCTCAAATGTGAAAACATTTTAACTCTTGGGAATACTTAGTTCCCAAATAATCTTTGAAGAATGAACTTTACTCTTACTCTTTACTGAAAACTAGCTCAAAGGCTCTTTTGGAAATCTTAGTTTCCTTTCTTGTTTAAATGTGAAAACATTTACTCTTTGGAATACATAGTCCCGATATACTCTTTTGAAGAAAATGCACTTCAAACTTTACTATTTACACAACTCAAAACTCAAGTCTTAAAACAAAGTTAAAATATTTATAAAAAACTTTTTGGAAAACTTTATGAACTTCTCTTAACTTGACTCTTGACTTGACTCTTAACTTCTCTTGAATTGGCTCTTAATTTTCCTTGAATTGAATTATGGATTCAAGGATTGTGTTTTGTGATAGGAAAGATCTCATGATGTTTAGGAATGATTTTAGATAACTAAACATGAGAAAAGATTTTAAAAAATCACTGTCTGAGGATGGGTCCGCGACGCGGAGGTGTATTAAAATTTTGGTCGCGAAACTAATTTTTGAGGTAGAGAGGTCTGTGTCCTCGCCACGACGCGAAGGCAAAAATTTCACTTCTGAGGAACAAGTCCGCGTGGTACCCAGTTTCTGCCCTACTTGTTCCTTCTTCGTTTTCTAACCCCAATTCGCCTAATCTCGGCTCTTTTTCTCAAATTCCCTTTAGATTCAGATACCCAATATGTATACACAAGAATCTAACTCAAACAACTTAAGGAAACAACATTTTAACCTCAAGGAACTCCTCAATCTCAACCTAACTCAAGAATGAATGCCAATTTAAATAATACCATTCAAGATTCATCAACTTTCAACTTTCTAGAACAAAGTTAACTGAAATAAACATGCTTCGCACGTGGGTGAACAAACCCAACGCTATGAAAGATTAACATACCTTGTAGGGATCATCCCTTGACTAAATCCACACGAAAATCTCCAAGAAATCGATGAACTTTGCTCTTTCTCCTCTTTTCTCCACTTGCGTTCTTTCTCCAA
This sequence comes from Solanum commersonii, assembly GCA_029007595.1. NCBI lineage: Eukaryota > Viridiplantae > Streptophyta > Magnoliopsida > Solanales > Solanaceae > Solanum > Solanum commersonii. The sequence goes on along the minus strand of JAJTWQ010000162.1, from coordinate 594,511 downwards.
AAACCCTAGTGTATATCTCCAATTGCCTAAACTGAACCAATTCAGTTTTGACCCTTAATTAATTCACCAAAAACAAATTAGAATAATAGGGTATGGAAAAGACCAAAACACCCTTTAAAAATCTGTAACACCCCGTATCCGAAAATAGACCAGATTGCAAATTTATGGTGTTGCAGGTGGCCCTCACGGACACCATCCACGGACCGTATTTGGACTCAGTCAGAAAATTTGGCTAAGTGTTGACCCACGACCAGACTTGCGATCCGTAGGTCAGGTCACGGACCGTAGTTTGTGTCTGTGGATCGATGCCACAAAAGCCCAGCTTCAGTCCTGATTGACGGTTGACCAGCACAGACCGTCAATCGATCCATGGTCCGTAGGTCTGACCGTAGATGAGGATCAGAAGCCAGTTAGCTGAAAATTATGATTGGGTCAACTTCAGATGGTCATAAATTTTAGCACAAAAATAATTGTGTGTCTCATTACCTATTATATGATATATAATTGAATTATCTTTCCAACACCACCGAGTTTGCTAAAATCCGACCTCCGAGTAAAACGTTATGCTCATTTTAGTGAAGCCCTGTCGGGCAGACTCGACCTACGGATCCAATCGATGGACCGTCGATTGAATGACGGCCTGTCAATCCATTCTGTCGATCACTCCAACATTAGTATATTCAGGGGTCTTTTGGTCTTTTCCTATTTTGTTTAATCCCTTAGATACGTCATTTAAACCCTAAATCATGAGGTTTTAATTAGTTTAAGCCGAGAAACATAACTAGAACTTACCTTAGTCAAATCATTAATCAAAACTTAGAAAATTAGAACGCTAAAAGGAGAAGAGAGGTCAAGAACCCTAGTTCAAGAATGCAGCAAGGTTCCATCAATTCCAGCCCCGAAATCGAAAGATTTCTTCGTGGAATTCATCACCAGGTATGTGGGATTTCACTAGTGGGTTCCTTTCACCCATTAGGTCCCTAGAATTCAGTTAGATTCTTGATTTCATGATTATGAACAGACCTAGGGTTTCTAGAATTACAGCAGATCATCATGAATTAGTTATTTAAATGTTCTAAATCAGATTATCATGCTATTGCTCAGTTTATCGCATGAATTTCAGAACCCTAGCTATGTATTTCTTCGCTTCTTGAATTACACATGCTAGGCCGAGATATTTCGCATTCAAGATTCGCATTCGGTATTCGCCTTACATGCCTCGCCTTTATGAATGCATCATTATCAGATTAATTGTTGCACTCTCAGTTTGCATGTTCAGTTCGAGCTATCCAGTATTTATAGAAATTCAGTCATAACCAGTTAACTACTTAATTCATTGGGAGTAGCATAATACCGAGTTGGACTAGGGTTCAGCGTACCCATATAGTCCCAGAACTACGAGCCACGTAGGTGTAAGTCCCCTCTGTGGGCAACATCAGTTTAGTGATCATGCCAGCATGCCTTTATACCTCTCGCAGGGTATAGTGGGTCCTCTCGATGGGGGGTATACATCGGACTCCACATTTAGCTCATGTGGTTTTATGTTGGTTATTAGTAGTTCCCACAGTTCAATCAGACTCTATTGCATTGACTATATTTCAGTATAGTTAGTATTCAGTCTCAGCATGTTATAAATTTGGTCATTGCACCAGTTAGATCAGTATTTAGTATTTTCAGTATCTATATCATGTTCAGATTATTTCATTACTTTATGCTTTGTTCAGTTATGTGATATTTCATCTTTACTCTATCCTGCATGCTTTGTACCTTTCAAGTACTGACGCATATGTGCGCTACATCTTCTCGTGATGTAGGTTCAGGTTCTCAGCATTCAGATCACACTTAGATCGATTCCCGATCTTCAGTTCAAGAAGATAGTGGTGAGTCCTCATTCTTCGAGGACTAGTGACATGTTTATCTTTATCGCTTTTAGTATTTAGTTTCAGTTTTGCTAGACCTAGTTGGGGCATGTCCCAACATTTCTAGTCAATTTAGAGGCTTATTTCAAACACAGTTAGATTCAGCTTAGTATTTTGAGTTTGATATTTCTTTTGTATTAAACTCTCAGATTTGATATGTTCAGTTATAGTATATGGGTATTCCCCATCTCTACAGGTTATTTATGATTTAGCTTCCGCATCAGTTTATTATCTTTAATATGCTCATGATCATGCCAGCAGGGTTAGCTTGGGATCACTTGTGGTCCTAGGTCCCGTGTCCGCGTCTCAGGGGTAGCTTGGGGCGTGACAAAATCCGGATTGGACATTTCCTTATTTGAACAACCCAACTTCCAAAGGGCATTTCTCACTCATACAAACTCGGAATTGGGAAAACTTGGCGGCGTTGGAAAGATTATTCCAAGATATTTCCAACCATACCTGTAAATACACCTAACTCATCCTGATCTAGGAGTTATGTCCGTTTGAAGTCGGCCAAAAACCCAATTAACATACTTCACAATTTTCCAGATTTTCATATACTATCCAAAAAAGATTCTTTCTCCAACTTTTAACTCCTTCCTAGTTATTTCAATTTGCGAGCTGTTACAGGGGTACTACTGAGAAGATGATAGACCCAAAATATTAATTTATTATTTTGTTGGCATACCATGTTAAGGCAATTCTAAATCTTGTACAGAGAGAGTCTTTTAGTTGGGTGGATATATGAGTTCATTTTGTCATTTTCATTTCATTATATTTGTTCTTGCTGATGATTTTGATTTGTGTTCTTTTTGCCATAAAATTATTGAAGAGCTCGATTTTTTAATGGGTAAATCAAGAATAGTAGTATGACAATAGAAGAATGTGTAGAAGGAGACTATTAGAGAGTTCGATTTATTTAGGCCTTCAGTTGAATTAGCGCCAATATATGTTACAATGATGATACCAACATCTAGCACAGAATGAAGCAACCTGCAAAATTGACTCACTAAAAAGGACCTTCTAGCAGTAAGAAGAAAACTTCAAACAAAATTTCTATTAAATGGGATTGAAAGGAACGTAAAATTTACGCCTATTGTCTTCTTAACAAATATTCTCTCATCTTTGTCTCTGGTAATTCTATCATGCATTATAGAAAGAGTTCTTTCAACAGAACCAATAACCTTGGTTTTGATAAAGCATACAACCACTTTTTTATAGTAGCTTCTATTTACCATCTAAGTTGGACCAAGGCAAAAAAATAATTAATTTGAAATTAGATTTGCATGACATAATAGTGGTCCTCTTAGTGGTGATATTTTTTTTGGGGGGGCGGGGGCGGTGGTAATGTCTCCTCGAAGTGGGGTTTTGCCTCTATTTGTTTAATCTACACACCCCTACTATAGAAAAGCACATCATGATTCTATTTTAAGACTTCCCTTTATATTCTTTCCAAAGTTTACCCCAAATCTTTTTATTCCATTTCTCTTTTGGCCTTTGATAAAACAATCCAACATATATAATGAAATGAAATAAATTGTCTAGTTTCCGTTATTGAAAAAATAACCTTACAATGAGGTGAGTACAAATTTCAACAAGGGAATCAACTTGCAACCCATGGGCCAATGTTGGACTAGCTCACACCCCCTAGACAGAAATTTCACAAATCCTAGAAAGATGACTGAATTTATTGTGTCCATTTCCCGGTTTAATGAAGTCCTTCATGTTATGATGGCTCAAATTTATATTAGTTACTAATAAATATAACTATTTATTTAAATTTTAAATATCACATCTTGCATAATAATATTTAGTTATTCAATTGGACTATTCTTGACATTAATTTTTTTAATTACTATGTTTCTTTTTCATTTTATTTTGAAATGTTTTATTTAAGTCAAAGATTTAGTAGGAATAATCTCTTAGCTTCATAAGGTAAGAGTAAATTTACCTACACATGATTCTTCTCAAATCTAGCTAATGAGATCATATTAGATATGGAATTATTAGCATAGAAAAGTGAGAAAGCAAATAAAAGTATGGTAACTTCAACTTGTCATTATTTTATTATATTATAATCTTTGCATTATTCTTCAAGTGTAATGATTTATTAGTAGTTTATATAGTTAATTCGTAAATCACACAAGTCATAAATTATTTTTGTGAAATGGCACATGTAATATCATTATATAATTATCCATTAAATGTTGATAATTATCCATTGTGAAATGGTACATGTAATATCACCAAGCATGAACAAAATAAGAGATAGAGAAAACTAAGTATTTTATGATCACCATGAGGATGCTTAAATAATGTAAAAATATGCCAATCAAGAAGAAAGTTGAGTTTCAGCCTCAAACATTCTATTACAAACACATGAATTAAAAAAGATTGATTGCCCATCAAAAGCAACTTGAAATATTTTTATCTTGTCTTCTTCTTCAAACCTATCCAACAACACTTGATAATTCATACTTTCTCTATGGATTTATTGGATCTTGCTGAACCTAATGATACTGTGAAATGGTTCTGCTTTGCCTGTCGCATTGGTAGGTGCCTTGGAACAAACTCCTCGGTCATTTTACCGTCCCAACAATGTTGCCTTCCATGTGTCTTCTTTTTGCTTTTGTTGCTTCCACTTCTTTGTTGCCTAGGTGATATATCTCCTTCTCTAGCCACTCTATCAAAGCATATGTTCAGCATATCTTCCTCATCTTCATCAAGAGAATCCTCGCCCAAATCAAGCATATTGTCTTCCTCATCTTCATCAAGAGAATCCTCGCCCAAATCAAGCATATTGTCTTCCTCATCTTCATCAAGAGAATTCTCACCCAAATCAACTGTATTTGACAATAAGGCCCTTGACTCATTCTTCTTTTCAATCACAATTTTAGGCACAAATACGGGAGCTTCTGGACTTAATTTGCTATTCAAAGTAGGTGGTGAGACCAACTTTTCTTGGATCAAATCATTGTCATTCTCTGTTAACTTACTTGCTTTCAAGTAATCTTCGATAAAGCATCAAAGTTATTCGAACATAATAGGTCTCTTGAGGCATTTCTAATATCTTGCCTCTTCTCACTGTCATGAAATTTCCAGCCACACCCTTTTCACTACATGTAGAATTATTTTGACTAATCGGGGAAAGACTCCGATTACTAGTTGAATTTTTGTGTGCAACCAGTGTCCAATTTTTAGTTGTATTCTTGGTTTCAACTTGCAAAACATGCTGCCCAAAATTTTCAGCATCTTCAACATCAGATGTAACCATTAGTTTGTGTCCTGAATAAAATACTTTTTGGCCTGAACCAACTCGCGGCGCATCAACCACAACTCTTGGAGTTCCCCCTTTGTTTTCGGTAATTGTTTGAACACCAATATTACTTGTAACAACATCCATTGAGTGTGCATGATTTTTCTCAGAAGTGACAGCAACCAATTGTCGATCTAAAGAAGTAGCTTTACTTTGATCGACATCTACAACCTTTGTTTTTTCATTTAGTATTTCTCTCACATCACCTTGATACTTTTCACCATCGATAGTACCTTTTGAAGCAACTTCAATGGTATCATCAATTTGTTTGTTATTTGATTTCTTTTCAAGATCAAACGATAACTATCTTCATCATGACCTTGGTGCTTACAATAACTGCAATACAAAGGTAGATTATCATATACAATCTCCTGGAAAACCTCGATCAACTTACCAGATTTTCCATCCACAAATTGCAATCTTATACGATTTGGAAGCTTTTCCATTAGATCAAGTATAACCTTGACCCTAGTTGTGCTAGCTCTTGACTTGATTTGAGTAACTTTATCTATAGTTATTGGTTTCCCAACTGCCGATGCTATAGACAGTAGAGACTTCTTTGCAAACAAATCTGGGTATAAGTTCGGTAAAGAAATCCAAACCATAGCTAACGTCGTTTCCACCTTAGGATTATATCCAATGGACCATGGAAAAACCCTACATTGGTGCTCCTCTCCATTGTAGAGAAGATAATTAACTGAGTGAGATAAAGCTAGTACATAATCTTCATATTGATCAAATCTCAACAAAATTTATCTTGGAGCAAGTAAGCCAATTAAACAATTGCCCTTGGTACCAAGATGTTTCGGTAAAATGGACCTTAATACCTTCAAATCAGGTGCACCATAGGATAATTTAAACACCACTGATTGATGCAATCCCTCTTCAATCATAAAGTCTTGCCTTTCCTCCATTGAAAACGTGATAGTAGGTTCTCCATGAATTATTTTGATTGATTTTGCGATTGGTTTTTAGTTAATTAAGGTAGATTGTTTAGGTTTTATAGTATTGAAATTGAAAAGGGTGGCGTATGTGGTGGTTTGGGGTGATAGGGAGAGCTGGACAGCCTCGAAAGGAGGCCATCCAGTGGCTGTAGCAGCCATGAGAGCTGCGCAGAAACCCTAGGTCAGCCGTTTTCCTCCAGGTACTGATTCGCCTCATCTTGGAACTTGAATAGTAGTGTTGTATATTTGTGTGATGGTGAAATCTGTATGTATATGAATTTGCTTTCAATTCCTTGCCTGCCAGGTATAGTAAATTAATCTTCCATACATCGCAGCTACAAGTTCCTTCTTCCATTGTATCTAATGACTCCTTATTATGCATACATGCTTAAGAACTTTTCTTGGAGTATTTAAGATGCATATTTTGGAATGCATTTGTGCACTCATATTTATTTATGAAGTGCATTACGTGAATTTCAATGAAGATTATTATTAAAAAATTAAGAATATTATTGGACCTTTAGTACGCCTTTCTCTTTTTTGGTTTCCACTTGTTCAGTATCCATATTAGGGCCTCGACTGAATTTGAATTACGTGATTGAAGCCTTCTTGTTATGGATCCTCGTTATTAAATAACAACAACAACAACAACATACCCAGTGAAATTTCACAAATGTTGTTTGGAGAGAGTAGAGTGTACGTAGGCCATACCACTATTTTGTGGAGGCAAAGAAGTTATTTTCGAAAGGTCTTTGACACTCATCTATAGCAAGTTAAGGTATAAGGTGTAAAGAAGAACAAAACAAAACAACTAATAATAGAAGCATTGCAGAGCCTACAAGAAAGGGATAAGAACCACAACAAAATAGTGCGGTAACTTAAACATAATAAATAGATTATGATTGATATCAATAACAAAAACTACAAGAAAACAACTTGTACAACAACATACACTAACAAACCTAATTTTATCGCTCCAACTATACCCACACATCCATCTCATCATCATCATTACCATTTACCGCAATATGCATTTTATGAATATGGAAGTTCTTGATTGGTCTGCACTCCTACTACTGAAACGACCCCAAAAATGCCCGAAAATGTGCTTCGGAAACACCTATAATTGTAATTTCCATATATCTCAAAATCTGTGCATGATTTCAGAAATTCGACTTCATATTCTTATTCATGGGGTCAAAATGAGTGGGAGATGGGTCTAACCCAAATTTTAGAGCAACCGTATCAAAATTCGAAAATCGCAAAAAATGCGATTTGGATGGTCAACTTTAAATGGGCATATCTCTTAGCACACAAGGAACTGGAAGGGCCTCAAACTATCAAAATTAAATCTCTTTGAGTTATCTTTCCAACGCACTTGGTTTCACCTCATTCCGAGTTAGGATGAAGGAGTTATGACCATTTTCGTAAAACCTGTCTGTGCAGATTTGCAAATTCCAGTGAGCTATTTTTCTTTTTCAGCCTCATTTTTTAGGCTAAGTGTTGGGACGTTTTTATAAAAACAAGACATGTCCCATACTTAGTCATTTTTAACTTCGAAACACTCAAAAACACTCTCTAAGCCCTCTCCAAAATTCCACCAAGATCCTCAACCAAATTCAAAGATCTCAAGCTCTAATTCCGAATTCAAGACTCAATCTCAAGCTTCAATTCTCCATTCCAATCTTCATCGAGGATTCTCCAAAGTTGAGGTATGTGGGTTTGATTGTGGAAACCTTCCTTTCCACAAGTCCAACCATTTATCCTCTCTTACTACTTCAAGTTTATGGGTCCTTATGGTTATTTATGAACTCTTGAGTATGGAATTACTACTACACACCTATTATGGTCTATTTTGCATATTATCATGAAATGGAGTTATTATGTGATGTTTATGGTTTTCATGCTTCCATGATCAAATTATGAAGGTGGATATATATATGTATGTTGTTGGTGGGCTGATTTATATGGATTTTGAAATTGGTTGGACTTAGTACTCTTGAAATACATGATTTTATTTACATGAACAATAGCCCACCATGTGTTTGATAAAATGCCCATTTATAGAATTCTTAGGAAATGGAAGGTCCAATGTACGTCCTATGAGTCGGATGGTTATATAATTATTGAAATGATGATGAAATGGATACATGTATATGATTTTCTCTATATAGTGTTGTGAGTCAACCAAGCCTAGCTCGGGGGGTTGTAGGCCCGGGTAACCGTATCGAGGGGTTGGTACCTTGGTTGCCTAGTACGGGGGGTAGTAGGCCCGTATAACCATATCGAGAGATTTGTACCTTGGTCCCTAGCTCGAGGGGTGGTAGGCCCGGGTAACCACATTGAGGGGTTTGTACCTCTTTCGCCTCTCCAAGGGGGTGGTAGGCCTTGGAAATACTATATTGATGGTCACTCGCTACACATGTACTACGCCCTACTAAATATGATTTTTATGTAAGCATCATTATACATATCATCTCATTAATATGCTATCTATCGGGTATGATTATGCATTTTGCCTATGATGTCCATCTATTGTTGCATTGCATTGCATCCCATATACTTAGTACATTCAAATGTACTAATGCATACTCTATGCCTACATGATGTCACCATGTAGGGACCGGAGCACTGCTTGACCATCCTTCTCCGCGTGGCTAATACAATTTTCTATCGAGCTTATTAGTGAGTCCTCCATTTCGGGGACGTTGCTTATGATCTCTTGCTATGTATAAGACTTTTCCTTTTTAATTATGTATTGACTATGAGGGTGAGCCTGATAGTTTGTCTTGGCCCCTGCTAAGTATCCATGTTTAGAGGTGGTGTTGGACAAGTTGTGTATTATGTTTGAGCTTGACTCATCTATGGTATTTATGTATTATTCTCTTTTTCTATTGCTCCCTTAGTCTCGATTTCCTCTTGACTATGCTTATCGTTTATGGTCATTTTAATTGCTTTTGCGACCAAGAATGTGTAATGATATGCTATGAGGCTTGTTTGGGGTTCCTTCGGGTTCCCCATTCGCCAGTCACGTCTAGGCCCTAGGCTTGGGTCGTGACAACTACACAACAACGTCGGTCTAATTACCACTCCATAGAACTCATCTTTAATTTTTGGTGATACTATTTTATCATATAAGATTCAAAAGGAAAGCTTCCACTTTGTCCACGTCGCACCAATACGATGTGTAATATCATTGTCGACGTCCTCAATTCCCTAGATTACAAAGATGAGATACTTGAAATTATCGTTATTGGGATAGGCTCATGGGTCAATCCTCACTTCCACCCCTTTCTCATTCATTGCATCACTGAATTTGCACTCCAAGTGGTTTAGTCATACTTAACTTGAACTCTTTGTACTCTAGAGTTTTTCTCCACACCTCCAGCCTAGCATTGATTCTTCTTGTGTGTCTCATTAATTAGTATTATGTCATCCACAAATAAAATACATCGAGAGATCTTGTCTTAAATATGCAATGTCAATTCATCCATCACCATTGAAAACAAGAATGGACTAGGAACCGACCCCTTCTGCAACCTTATCTCAACTATGAAGTGATTTGACTCTCCTCCCATTGTTTTAATCGAGGTTTGGATCCATCATACATGTCATTTATCTTCCTAATATAAGCGATAGGTACACCTCTAGCCTTCAAGCATCTTTATAGAACTTCCATCGAGACTTTGTTGTAATTGTTTTTCAGGTCAATGCACACCATATGTAAGTCCCTGTTCTTTGCTAATATTTATCTACCTGTCTTATGACAAGATGGATGACTTTTGTAGTCGGTCATCCAACATGAATGTGAACTGATTCTCATTTTATTGGCAATAAATTCTAGAAATATGACTAAATTTATTGTGTTCATCTTCTCGGTTTAATGAAGTCCTTCATGTTATGATGGCTCTCAAATTTATATTAGTTACTAATAAATATGATTTTTTTAATTTTAAATATCACGTCTTGCATAATAATATTCAGTTATTCAATTGGACTATTATTGACATTATGATTCATTTTTTTAATTACTATGTTTATTTTTCATTTTATTTTGAAATGTTTTATTTGAGTTGAAGATTTAATAGGAATAATCTCTCTATCTTAATATGATAAGAGTAAATTTACCTATGATTCTTCTCAAATCTAGCTTATGAGATTATATTAGAAATGCAATTATTGTTGGATCATCTTCGCATGTAAATGTGAGAAATCAAAGGAAAGTTATGGTAATTTAAAGTATTCATTATTTTATTATACTATAATCTTTGCATTATTCTTCAAGTGTAATGATATATTAGTAGTGTATATAGTTGATTCGTAAATCACATGAGTCATAAATTATTTTTGTGAAATGGCACATGTAATATCATTATATAATTATCCATTAAATGTTGATAAAGAAGAAGAGTGATTCTAGCATTTAAGGGGGTAATCTAGAGATCAATCAAATGAATTAAATCATGAAGGTTTAATAAAATAAAATCTACTCCACCTCATCGAACTTTCTGCTCATAATTTATTTTTATTTTATTTTTATATTTTTCTCATTTTGTGTTAAATATATGTACATATATTTTTAGATTTTTTTTCTACTTACATATAGAATAGAAAAGAAATAAAAAGGTTATTTAAAAAGGTTCTGCTGCAAGTAAAAAATAGTTTTCTAAAAAACGCACAACATGTGTACACTATTTCTTGTTTTCAGCAAATCACCTGTCCTCGATTAAATCACCTGTCCTTGACTACTTTTTTTTCATTCTAAAATCTTCTAGGTCTTTCATGTGTATACTATTTCTTGTTTTCATCAAATCACATGTCCTTGACTACTTTTTTCTTTCTACTCTCTTCTAGGTCTTTCCATTTCTCCATTCTCATTCTTCCATGTCCCAAGAATCTTGACTCAAAATCTGAGGGGGTGAGGAAGTATTCGAAAAGGAGCAATTCTTTAGACAAGGTGTGTAACTTTAATTATAACTCTAACTTTTGAAGCTTCGTCTTCAATTGTTCCGGCAATTTTCGGGAATATATATGTTGGTTAATTGTTTTGATTTGCATTCAGTTTTTCTTTTACCCTTTTCGGTATTTAAAGCTTTTGATTAAGATTTATATATAGAGTTGTGGATGATTTTCAAAGTTTTGATCTTTGATTGGAAATTGGAGTGACCAAAGGGGTAAAAAGAAGATAGCTGATTTTTTTTCTTTTTTTTGTAAAACTCAATCTCGGTTTCTGATGTTGATGTGGACTGATTTAAGTTTCTAAAATTAATCTTTTTTTATTTTTTTATCTTTTAGTTTTATGTGTGAATATGTAAATCAATTTTCTACAACTAAAATCAAATAAGGGGGTAACACTGAGAAGATGATATACCTAAAATATTAGTTTTATTACTTTGTTGTCATATCATGTTAAGGCAATTCTAAATCTTGTACCGATAGTCTTTTTGTTGGGTGGATATAGGTGGATATATGAGTTCATTTTGTCATTTTCACTTCATCATCTTTGATCTTGTTGTCATAAAATTATTGTAGAGCTCGATTTCTTAATGGGTAAATTAAGAATAGTAGAAGGAGACTATTAGAGAGTTCGATTTATTTAGGCTTTCTGTTGAAGTAGCGTCAATATATGTTATAGTGATGATACCAACATCTCGCTCAAAAGGAAGAAACCAACAAAATCGACTCACTAAAAAGGACCTTCTAGCAGTAAGAAGAAAACTTAAATCAAAATTCCTATTGAATGGGATTGAAAGGAATGTGAAATTTAGGCATGTTGTCCATTTAACAAATATTCTCGCAGTCTTTGTTTGTGATAATTCTTTCATGCATTCTTATAAATTTTAACACATTAATTTAGACCGAAAATGTGAGTTATTCCTAAAAAAACAAACAATGTGATGGATAATTGCATATTAAATTTACTACTACACAATATTAATTAAAACCAACTGTATGTTTTATACTAAGTAACTTTTATCGCTCATATTCGCTAATGATGACACATTTTATGTTGGTTGTTAATGTTTTAAATTTTAATATAGCTCCTTATAGATATCCGTTTTGCAATGTAATATTTTTGGAACTTCTTCTTGAATGTCATAATTTGACTTGATTTGTGTGATATTTTTGTGAAACTTATTACATTACATTACTCTCGACATAACTATGAATAAGAAGAAATTTGAGGAACTTTTCATTAATGAGAATTGATAGGAAGGCCCTTTGAATTTTTTACATCTTTTCCTAATACTCATCTCTAAATAAATGTCGCTGCTCCCTATTTTTCTATCGTAGGGTAACAAAATTTGATTTGCAATATTGTTGTGTTCTCTCTCTCAACCGTCATCTTCAATAATCAATATTTGCTTTGCATGCATTAAAAAAGATCATGGCTTCAATTCCTCTTTTGTTTTTTGGTTATACTAGCACTGTTTAGTTCTATTGTAATCTGTAGGGATCTACCCACCCAGTTCTTTTTTTTTCACTCATGGTTTTTCTTCAATTTTCTATAACAATCAAGAGATATAGAGATATATACCTATATGTACACGGTAGCTATAACTGCTTTGTGAAAGGAAAATCAACACAATGTTGTGCACACCTCTATATGAGATTTGGTATATGAGCTATTACATTGTATTTTCCTCTCTTTTATGGCTTTTCTTAGTTATGCCGTCTCAATTTCCGCTTTGTTTATTGGATCTTTGTACTACTGCCTTGTTTCTACTTACTAAAATTAGCATTGCATTGATTTTGCTTTTTACACTTTGCATTGTGTTGTTTTTGCTTATTAAAATCAGTTATTCTTATATCAACATTTGTTGAATTTCTCATAAATATCTTCCTAAGACTCTAAGATGAAACGGAATAAAACTAGGACTCTAAAGGACATTTTCAATTTTAACCATTTGAATTCCTTAGTAACCCTAATTGATATGTCATTAAGATGTTTCCTTAATGGCTTTGCCGTAAAAGGTAGAAATGCTTCCTTATATTCCTAGCTTTTAATGGTGCAGTGTGAAGCAAGGGTAATCAGTAATCATTGAAGAAATGTGTGTTTGAACAGACATAAGAAATACTGGAATTGTAGTGTGGAGTGATACCTTAGAAATCATGTGCATATTAGAGATGAATAAACTCTAGAATAATACTAAAACTCTTCTCAAAATACATATATGAATACAGTGATAGTACCAAATGAGTGCCATAATAAGGGGTCCAATTCCTGGAAAAGTTCCCTCTTCTAGAAAAAAGGAAAACAAAGTCAATAAGGGTTGAGTTTCATTACTTATTGCCTTTGTTTTCCTTTTCTAGAAGAGGGAACTTTTCTAGGATTTGATCCCCTTATTGTGGCACTCATTTGATACTCTCACTGCATGTCTACATGTATTTTTAGAAGTATTCCATTACAATTGTAGATTTTATTCCACTCTCAAATGCAAGTCAATCAGGAAATGCACTAAGAAGCTTTTAGAATCTAACTACAACACACCTGGGGCTATGAGAAGGTATTCCATTCCTCTCATTCTTTATTCTCATGCTATAAAGTTCAGACAAATTTGATAAACATGTTTATTGTACACTAATGTGCAGGTGATGAGATTATTTTCTAAAAGCCAACCCCCACCCATTTATACGTGGTATTGCAGGCAGCAAAACCGATTTAATGCCATTAGTCTAAAGGAACTCTCTCAATGCTTTCTTTTCACATTCTTTCCAAGCTTCTTCTCTAATTGTTCCTGCAATATTCAGGTATATGACGTTGTAAATTGTTTTGATTTGCATTTAATTTTCTTTTACCCTTTTTGGTTTGAAACGATATCTATTTTGCATTTATTGTTTGAGGTATTTAAAGGTTTTGATTAATGTTTATATAATGTGGATGATTGTCAAAGTTTTGATCTTTGATTGGGTTTGTGAATTGCACTCAGTATTTGTATGATAAGTCTTTTGAGGAGAACTGGAATCTGATTTATATATGAAGATATTATACTTGGATTTATCTTATCCATTACTTGTAGAAAAATGAAAATTATAAACTTGGGTTTTCTTTTCCTCAGAATTCACCACTGACAAGTAATAGTGGTGGTTCATCCTTGACAGTTACTGATGTCCATAAAGAGGAAGAAATGAAGATTACATGTTTGTGGCCTTGGGTTCTTTAAAGCGCTGACTGACGCAGCACAAGAATGTTGTCTTAAATAACTATCCCAGCCCCATATTATTCATGAAAAATGCTTTGTAACGTTGAAAAACTTGTCAGTTATCTTTCAAAAAAAAAAAAGAACCAAATAATCAATGATGTGTTCTCTTGGATAGACTTTTGTGATGATAAGCATAACATTGATCGATCATAGTTATGATATTTGGTTTCCCTTGAATAAATCTCTTTGATAGTTTTCTACTTTGCAGAATATATTCCTTTGTATTTGTACTCCTTTCTTAATACAACAAGTCAATACCTTTCGTATATTTGAGGCTTACAAGCTTAGGTGTCATAGGTGCCCTCGTGAATTCAATATGTCTGAAAATACAGTAGACATATTACCTTCACGAGAGCACCAAAGACACCTAAGCTTGTAAGTCTCAAATATTCAAAAGATGTTGACTTGCTTGTTGTATTAAGAAAGGGAGGGAAATACAAATGAATTTTCATTGCAAAGTAGAAAACTCTCAAAAGGATCTATTCAAGGGAAACGAAATATCACAACTATGAATGGTTATAATTGCAACTATCAGCACACAGAAGTCTATCCAGATTTCGAGAACACATCATGATTATTAAGTCCATATATGTCACGCCCCGAGCTACCCCTGAGACGCGGACACGGGACCTAGGACCACAAGTGATCCCAAGCTAACCCTGCTGGCATGATCATGAGCATACTAAAGATAATAAACTGATGCGGAAGCTAAATCATAAATAAAATGAAGATATGGGGAATACCCATATACTATAACTGAGATATATGAAAACTGAGAGTTTAATACAAAAAAAATATCAAACTCAAGTACTAAGTTGAATCTAACTATGTCTGAAATAAGCCTCTAAACTGACTAGAAATGTTGAGACATGCCCCAACTAGATCTAGCAAAACTGAAACTAAAGACTAAAAATACTGAAAAGAAACTCATGACTATTGTCCTCGGAGAATGAGGATTCACCACTGATTCTGCTGAACTGGAGATCGAGAACCGATCTAAATGTGATCTGGATGCTGAGAACCTGAACCTACATCACAAGAAGATGTAGCGCACGTATGCGTCAGTACTTGAAAGGTACTGAGCATGCAGGATAGAGTAAAGCTGAAATATCACATAACTGAACAAAGCATAAAGCAATGAAATAATCTGAACATGATATAGATACTGAAAATACTGAATACTGAGCTAACTGATGCAATGACCAAATTTATAACATGCTGAGACTGAATACTGAATGTACTGAAATATGCAATAGAGTCGGCGATCAACCGTGGGAGCTACTAATAATCGACATAAAACCACATGAGCTAAATGTGGAGTTCGATGTATACGCCCCATCGAGAGGACCCAATATACCCTGCCAGAGGTATAAAGGCATGCTGGCGTGATCACTAAACTGATGTTTCCCACAGAGGGGACTTACACCTACGTGGCTCGTAGTTCTGGGACTATATGGGTACGCTGAACCCTAGTCCAACTCGGTATTATGCTACTCCCAATAGATTAAGTGATTAACACATTATGACTGAATTTCTGTAAATACTGGATAGCTCGAAACTGAACATGCAAACTGAGAATGCAACAATTAATCTGATAATGATGCATTCATAAACTGAGGCATGTAAAACTGAATACTGAAATATCTGACCTAGCATGTGTAATTCAAGAACTAAAGAAATACATAGCTAGGGTTCTGAAATTCATGCGATAAACTGAGCAATAACATGATAATCTGATTTAGAACATTTAAATAACTATTCATGATGATCTGCTGTAATTTTAGAAACCCTAGGTCTGTTCATAATCATAGAATCAAGAATCTGACTGAATTCTAGGGACCTAATAGGCGAAAGGAACCCACTAGTGAAATCCCACATACCTGGTGATGAATTCCACGGAGAAATCTTTCGATTTCGGGGCGGGAACTGAAAGAACCTTGTTGCGTTCTTGAACAAGGGTTCTTGACCTTTTTTCTCCTCTCTTGCTTCTAATTTTCTAAGTTTGATTAATGATTTTGACTAAGGTAAGTTCTAGTTATGTTTCTAGAATTAAACTGATTAAAACCTCATGATTTAGGGTCTAAACGACGTACCTTAGGGGTTAAACGAAATAGGAAAAGACCAAAGGACCCCTGAATTAGCTGCTGTCGGAGTGATCGACGGAATGGATTGACGGGCCATCATTCAATCGACGGACCGTCGATTGGATCCGTCGTTTGAGTCTGCCCGACAGGGCTTCACTAAAACGGGCATAACCTTTTACTTGGAGGTCGGATTTTAGCAAAATTGGTGGCGTTGGAAAGATAATTCAATTATCTTTCATATCATAGGTAATGGGACACACAATTATTTTTTTGCTAAAAGTTATGACCATCTGAAGTTGACCCATCAGAATTTTCAGCTAACTGGCTGCTGATCCTCATCTACGGTCAGACCTACGGACCGTGGATCGAATGACGGTCCGTGCTGGTCGACCGTAGTTCATGTCAGAGGCTGGGTAAGGAGGTCTTGATCCACGGACACAGACCACGGACCGTGGTCTGATCTACGGACCGTGGGTCTGTCCGTGAGTCGAGACTTAGCCAAATTTTCTGAGCTTGGCTGAGGAGGGGTTGCAGTGGTGAACCACGGACCACCAGCACGGGCCGTGGTCTGACTTACGGTCCGTGGATGGTAACCATAGGTTGCACCTGCAACTTTTCAAAATCTGCATTTTGGTCGGTTTTTGAATACGGGGTGTTACATTATCTCCCCCTTGGGACCATTCGTCCTCGAATGAAGACTAAACTAGCTGAAATAGAGGGAGAGGGCTACAATCCCTACCACTAAACACTGAGAACTGAATTTCTGACTGAACTGAGTTCCAAGAACATGCAAATACGCTGAAAATGCAAGTACAAACTGAAGGAACATGATTCTAAGACTGAATTTACACATGAATGACTGAAAAACTGATGAGGAACTATTACCTCAAGCTGGAATGGAATTGGAAGGAAAGAGGTGAGGATACTTGGACTTCATGGCTGCTTCTGCTTCCCAAGTAGCTCCCTCTACTGACTGACTCCTCCATAAAACCTTGACTGAAGCGACTTCTTTATTTCTCAACCTTCTAACCTGACGATCGAGAATCTCAATTGGTATATCCTCATAAGAAAGGCTATCTTTTACAGCCACAATCTCTAATGGCACTATGGATGCTGGATCACCCACACACTTCTTCAAAAGAGAAATATGAAAGACTGGATGCACTGCTGCTAAATCTGCTGGCAACTCTAACTCATAAGCCACTTTACCAATCCTTTTCAAGATCCGATAAGGGCCTACATATCTGGGACTGAGCTTCCCTTTCTTGCCAAATCTCATCACCCCCTTCATAGGTGACACTTTCAGGAAAACCCAATCATCAACTTGGAACTCTAGTTCGCTTCTTCTCACATCTGCATAAGACTTCTGGCGACTCTGAGCAGTCTTAAGTCTATCTCTAATGAGTTGCACTTTCTCCATAGCATCAAGGACTGAATCTGGTCCTATCAAGGCTGCTTCACCTACTTCAAACCAACCAACTGGAGATCTACATCTACGCCCATACAAAGCCTCATAAGGGGCCATCTGAATGCTGGAATGGTAACTATTATTGTAGGCGAACTCAATAAGAGGAAGGTGATCATCCCAACTACCCTTGAAGTCGATCACACAAGCTCTCAACATGTCTTCTAAGGTCTGAATGGTACGCTCTGCCTGACCATCCGTCTGTGGATGAAATGTTGTGCTAAGGTTAACCTGAGTACCAAGACCTTTCTGAAATGACTTCCAGAAATGAGAGGTAAACTGAGGACCTCTATCTGAGATGATAGACAAAGGAACCCCATGCAACCTCACAATCTCATTAATGTAAAGCTTGGCATAATCCTCCGCTGAATCTGTAGTCTTAATCGCCAAAAAGTGAGAAGACTTAGTAACCCTATCAACAATCACCCAAATGGAGTCATGCTGTCTGCGAGTACAAGGTAAACCTGTGATGAAGTCCATGTTGATCACTTCCCACTTCCAAGTAGGAATGTCAATCTCTTGAGTCATACCTCCTGGTTTCTTCCCGCGAGATCACGGTACATCTTAGTGGCGCCGGATGAATAGAATATCTGGAATTATGGGCTTCTGCGAGAATATGCTATCTCAATTCACCCACATCAGAACACACAATCTACCTTGATAGCGAAGTACACCATCTCCCCCTTGGGAGAAAACCTCCACTCTCTGATTGTGGACTGCACCCTTAAGTTCAAGCAAGATTGGATCACTATCTTCCTTTTCCTTAACCCCTACTACCAAAGAAGATTCTGCCCCATTCTGAACTGTTACACCACCATCTGATATGCTCATAAGACGAACTCCTAGGCGAGCAAGTTGGTGAACATCCTTTGCTAGCTCTTTTCTTTCTTCCTCAACATGTGCTACACTGCCCATGGATAATCTGCTAAGAGCATCTGCTACTACATTTGCCTTACCCAGATGGTAATGCACACTCATATCATAATCTTTGAGGAACTCAAGCCACCTTCTCTGGCGAAGATTCAACTCTTTCTGGGTGAACACATACTGAAGGCTCTTATGGTCTGTGAACACATCTACGTGAACACCATACAAGTAATGTCTCCAAATCTAAAGTGCAAACACCACTGCTGCTAGCTCGAGGTCATGAGTTGGGTAGTTCTTCTCATGTACCTTAAGTTGTCTAAAAGCATAAGCTATAACCTTACCTCGCTGCATCAACACACAACCTAGACCGACTCTGGATGCATCACAATAGATCACATAACCATCTGAACCCTCTGGTAGAGTCAAGACAGGAGCTGTAGTCAACCTAGTTTTTAATTCTGCAAAGCTTTTCTCACAATCATCTGACCATTGGAACTTAACCTTTTTCTGAGTCAACCTAGTCAATGGTGAGGCTATGGATGAAAATCCTTTCACAAACCTTCTGTAATAGCCCGCTAGACCCAAGAAACTTCTGATATCTGTAGCAGAGGTAGGTCTGGGCCATTGTTTCACTGCTTCTATCTTCTGGGAATCTACTCGAATTCCTTCGCTAGACACAATATGCCCAAGGAAAGTAACTGATTGTAACCAAAACTCGCACTTGTTAAATTTTGCAAATAATTGATAATCCTTGAGAGTTTGCAGAACAACTCTCAAATGACTCGCATGTTCTTCCTCATTCCTAGAGTAAATGAGGATATCATCAATAAAGACGATAACAAACAAGTCCAAGTACTGCTTGAACACTCTGTTCATCAAATCCATGAAAGCTGCAGGAGCATTGGTTAGACCAAATGACATGACTACAAATTCGTAATGACCATACCGAGTTCTGAAGGCTGTCTTCGGAATGTCACTATCTCTGACTCTGAGCTGATGATAACCCGATCCGAGGTCTATCTTTGAGAAATGACTAGCACCCTGAAGTTGGTCAAACAAGTCATCAATCCTGGGGATAGGATACTTATTCTTGATTGTGACTTTGTTCAACTGCCTATAGTCAATACACATTCTGAGAGAACCATCTTTCTTCTTTACGAACAACACTGGTGCACCCCATAGCGAAATACTAGGTCTGATGAAACCCTTATCTAGAAGGTCTTTCAACTGTTCTTTCAATTCCTTAAGCTCTACTGGAGCCATTCTGTAAGGAGGAATAGAAATAGGCTGGGTATCTGGAAGGAGATCAATTCTAAAGTCTATTTCCCTTTCGGGAGAAACTCCAAGAAGATCTTTTGGGAACACTTCTGGAAACTCACTGACTACAGGAACTGACTCAAGAGTTGGGGATTCAGAACTAGAATCCTTAACCCGAACTAGATGATAGAGATAACCCTTAGAGATCATCTTTCTGGCCTTAAGGTAAGAAATGAATCGACCCATAGGCGCTAAACTACTACCCTTCCATTCTAAGATTGGTTCATCTGGGAACTGAAAACGAACAATCCTAGTTCTACAATTGACTGAGGCATAACATGAATGTAACCAATCCATGCCTAGAATGACATCGAAGTCTACCATTTCTAACTCTACAAGATCTGCTGAGGTGACTTTCTGAGAGACTGTGACAGGGCAATTTCGTACACCCGTCTAGCTATAATCGGTCACCGACCGCGGAGTAGAGACTGAGAAGGGGTTACAAAAGAGTTTCGAACTAACACCGAATTGGACTGCTATATAAGGAGTTACAAATGACAAAATAGCCCCGGATCTAATAAAGCATAAACATCAATATCAAAGACTCGTAACGCACCCGGTGACTACATCAGAGAATCTTTCGATCTTGACGAGCCCGAAGAGCATAGAGCCTGTTTTTGGCGCTGTCCGCCACCATGCATTTTAAGAGTTACCCCGCCGAGTCGGGCGACCTGCTGGTGCTGCTAAAGATGTAGACTGAGCTCTACCATTATTTCCTCCTTGACCTTGTCTTAAAGGACAATCCTTCAATCTATGACCAGACTGACCACACCCAAAGCATCCTTCCTTACCTGCAAGGCACTCACCTGGATGGTTCTTACTACACTTCGGGTAAGTTGGGTAGGTTTTGGTGCCTGAAACACTACCTTGAGACTTAGAGCCTGATGCCCTACCTTTCTGATCATTACGGAACCTGGGGGATGGAACACTAGCCGATGAAGGGGCTAGAGTCAAAGACTTCTGCTGAAACTGCGAGCGATTTCCACCACCCAATTTCTGTTGGGAATACTCGTAGTTACCTGTTCTTGCTTTCTTAGTCTCCTTAGCTCGTTCCCTAAGCTTATCACCCTCAACCTGCTGAGCATGAGTCATGAGCCTAGAGATGTTCATGTCTCCTAACAACATAGCATTCCTGCACTCTGTTTTCACTAAGTCTGACACTCCATACAGAAACTTATTCATCTGAGCCCTGGAATCAGCAACCATGTGAGGAGCATACCTAGAGAGTTGGTTAAACTTGAGCCCATACTCTTGGACAGTCATGTTACCCTGCCTTAAGTTCATAAATTCCTGGGCCCTTGCTTCTCTCAACTCTATGGGGAAAAACCTGTCTAGAAAGGTTTCGCTGAAACAATCCCAACTAATAGGAGCGGCATCTGTACCCCTGTTCTCCTTCCACTGAGTATACCAGATATGAGCCACATCTTTCAGTTGGTAAGATGCTAACTCAACCCGATCATTCCCAATGACCTGCATTACCTCAAAGATCTTCTTGATCTCATCCAAGAAATTCTCGGGGATCTTCACCAGTCTGTGATCCTAAGAACTCAGGCGGATTCATCCTAACAAAGTCATGGACCCTTTCTGCTGCTGATCCACCATTTGCATTCACATGAGCTTGAACCCGCTGATTGTTCTGGTTGGCCATACTCTGAGCCAACATTTGAATGGCATTCCTGAATTCAGCATTTGAGACTTCCTGATCTGGAACAGAAGGAGCTGCATTTGCGTTCCTGGCATTCGTATTCCTGACATAAGCTCTACGAGGAGGCATGATCACTGAAACGTAGAAAGTCGAGTTAGAATGGAATTAGATCATACCTTATGCACGATAAGAGTAACAAGAAAGTGAAGTTTTCCTAAAACACTTCATAGCCTCCCTCTCATTAGATGTGGTGCACTTCACACCCATAAAAAGGACTCTACTTAGTGCGGCTTTTCAGACATCCTAAGACTCTTAAACCTAACGCTCTGATACCAAGTTTGTCACGCTCCGAGCTACCCCCGAGACGCGGACACGGGACCTAGGACCACAAGTGATCCCAAGCTAACCCTGCTGGCATGATCATGAGCATACTAAAGATAATAAACTGATGCGGAAGCTAAATCATAAATAAAATGAAGAGATGGGGAATACCCATATACTATAACTGAGATATATGAAAACTGAGAGTTTAATACAAAAAAAATATCAAACTCAAGTACTAAGCTGAATCTAACTATGTCTGAAATAAGCCTCTAAACTGACTAGAAATGTTGAGACATGCCCCAACTAGATCTAGCAAAACTGAAACTAAAGACTAAAAATACTGAAAAGAAACTCATGACTATTGTCCTCGGAGAATGAGGACTCACCACTGATTCTGTTGAACTGGAGATCGGGAACCGATCTAAGCGTGATCTGGATGCTGAGAACCTGAACCTACATCACGAGAAGATGTAGCTCACGTATGCGTCAGTACTTAAAAGGTACTGAGCATGCAGGATAGAGTAAAGCCAAAATATCACATAACTGAACAAAGCATAAAGCAATGAAATAATGTGAACATGATATAGATACTGAAAATACTAAATACTGAGCTAACTGATGCAATGACCAAATGTATAACATGCTGAGACTGAATACTGACTGTACTGAAATATGGTCAATGCAATAGAGTCTGACTGAACTGTGGGAGCTACTAATAACCGACATAAAACCACATGAGCTAAATGTGGAGTCCGATGTATGCGCCCCATCGAGAGGACCACATATACCCTGCCAGAGGTATAAAGGCATGCTGGCGTGATCACTAAACTGATGTTGCCCACAGAGGGGACTTACACCTACGTGGCTCGTAGTTCTGGGACTATATGGGTACGCTGAACCCTAGTCCAACTCGGTATTATGCTACTCCCAATAGATTAAGTGATTAACACATTATGACTGAATTTCTGTAAATACTGGATAGCTCAAAACTGAACATGCAAACTGAGAATGCAACAATTAATCTAATAATGATGCATTCATAAACTGAGGCATGTAAAATCGAATACTGAAATCTGACCTAGCATGTGTAATTCAAGAACTAAAGAAATACATAGCTAGGGTTCTGAAATTCATGCGATAAACTGAGCAATAACATGATAATATGATTTGGAACATTTAAATAACTAATTCATGATGATCTGCTGTAATTCTAGAAACCCTAGGTCTGTTCATAATCTTAGAATCAAGAATCTGACTAAATTCTAGGGACCTAATAGGCGAAAGGAACCCACTAGTGAAATCCTACATACCTGGTGATGAATTCCACAGAGAAATCTTTCGATTTCGGGGCTAGAACTGAAGGAACCTTGTTGCGTTCTTGATATAGGGTTCTTGACCTTTTTTCTCCTCTCTTGCTTCTAATTTTCTAAGTTTGATTAATGATTTTGACTAAGGTAAGTTCTAGTTATGTTTCTAGGATTAAACTGATTAAAACCTCATGATTTAGGGTCTAAACGACATACCTTAGGGGTTAAACGAAATAGGAAAAGACCAAAGGACCCCTGAATTAGTTGCTGTCGGAGTGATCGACGGAATGGATTGACGGGCCATCATTCAATCGACGGACCGTCGATTGTATCCGTCGTCGAGACTAAGCCAAATTTTCTGAGCTTGGCTGAGGAGGGTTGCAGTGGTGAACCACGGACCACCATAGGTTGCACCTGCAACTTTTCAAAATCTATATTTTGGTCTGTTTTCAAATACGGGGTGTTACAATATATCTTATTCCTTTTTCTTTTAGAAAATATGTACTTGTAAGGTTTTGAAGGTCACTAAGTATTTTTACATAAATAATATGGACTGGAATATTTATGTAAGACAACATTCTTATATTGCATGCACCGGCTAGTTCTTCAATGAACCTAAGGCAAAAAGCAAGTAATCTCCATTTCTTACTCTTTATGGACATCAGTTACTACCATGGAAGGATTGTCTTTATAACTTGATATTTGTGAACTCTAAGGAAAAGACAACCCAAGTATAATTTTCTACAAGTAATAGATAAGGTAAATCCAAGTATAGATTCTTCATATGTAAATCAAATTTCAATTCTCTTTCGAAGGTTCATCAATCAAATACAAATTGACATTAATACCAATCAAATACCAATAAACCTAAATATATCCAATTTTCTACACCTCTCTTGACAATAACTCATTACTTTAAGATCACCAACCAAATGAATAATATAAATGGTATCAAGAATCACTAAGAAAAAGTCCACATGGAAAATAAGTTAATATACCTGAAGAAGTGCTAGAGCATTATAAACTCTATTGGATTGTGCAAGAGTTAGGTTTGGCGGCGACAAAATAGGGTAGATAGAAACTATATCCTGCAAACGTCTAAATTAACAATTACAAACTTACAGAAACAACTAGTAATTTGCACATTATAACTTCAAGAAATAAGAAACAAATAGTTGGACAAAAAAATTTCTACAATAGATGTTCAAGAAATACGAATGAAAGATTAGAGAGAATAGAAGTATAGAATCTCAATCCTCATCATGGTAGACAGAGTTATTTTGACAAAACCAATAGTATATATTGGTTTCGATAAAGCATATAACCACCTACATATAGTAACTTTTGGATTCCATCTAAGTTGGGCCAAGACGCAAAACAGTTAAATTGAGATAAGATTTAAATGAAAGAATAGTTTCTCCTCTTAGTGTGATATTTTCTTTTCTTTTTTTGGGGGGGTGGGGGGGTGGGGGGTGGGGGGGTTATGTCATATTGAAGTAGGGTTTTGGCTCCATCTGTTTCATCTATATCCAGCAAATACGGGAACGAAAATCGAGATTCTATTTTGGGACTTCCCCTCTATATATTTACTTCTAATTTTTACTCCTAATCATTTTATTCCATTCTTGTTCAAGTCAATGATAAACTAATCCAACTTATACAAAACAGTATTTGAGCGGGATTGGGTAGGTGATGAGTCCACGATTTGGACTATTTTACAAATTTAGTTTGATGAATTTAGTGTCCTCAAATGCATAATTTGTCTCAATAACTGATGAAAATCCTTGAGTTTCAGGTATTTGGATTTAGAGACAAAGCATGGACACTATTAGGCAAAAAGAAACAAGGCAGCTGAAAGAACAAAGAGAAGACGGCTTGAGTATCGCCTAAACCATTAGGCGAGTCGCCAAAAGGCCTTGGTCTCACCTAATGTTCCGGTGTGTTAAGCCCTAAAGGAGAAAATCAAGTCGGTGATAGAAATGACCAATCACGAGTAGCCGAACAGTTTCGCAATGTAGTGTCTTATCGCCAAAAGTTACAGAACCTCAAATTTGCTGAAGGCCAATGCAAAAAGGTGATGAACCAGACCAAAGGGAGTATCGCTGAGTGGATTAGCGATCCCGACTAACTGCATCGAGTGGACCTTCGCAGCACACTTTTTGACAACTATAAATACTTGTTTAAATTTTTTGCTTAGTATTAGATTTTGTAGGGAATCATATTGTTTTCAGTTTTTAGAACTTAGAGTTTTGGAGACATTGTTCCTTAGCTTTGAAGATTTCCATTTCTAAGCAATTGGAAGTGACTATTGAAGATTCTTCATCTCAGACGTGTTTAATAACAATATCAATTGTACCTATTTGATCGAAACACTTTTCGATATCAATTTCTATCTCTTTACTATGTCTAGCTAAAACCCCAATTCTTGGGGTGTGATTATGTGAATATGGGTTGAATTTACTGTTGGGTATTGCTAATTGATTGTTTATTCTATGTTTAAAGGTGATTTTGTTCAGTGGTTCGGTTTGAATTTAATGGGGTTGTAGTGGCAAATATAATTTTAACTTCGTGTTTTTGGCTTTCTCGAGAGAGAGGTCATAAAACCATAACCACTAAATTGATAGTCTATGGTTATTGGGTTTTCATAGGTTCAGCTAGAGAGAGTGAATCCTAAACCCTCTCCCACACATTCATCTTAAGAGAGTGAATGGACTAAGGCGAAGGTTATGCTTCATTTCCACTTATCGGTGTTCGAGAGAAACCAATTTGATTTGGGAAAAATTGTTCGAGAGAAATTTATCCCCACTAAAGTCTAGCATAATTACCAATTTATAGCGATTTACATCAAGAGAATTTACCTAGTTGTTTAGTTTAGCCCATAATCCTATCACATCCCAAGAATCCAGTCTCCATATTCGTATTTCATATTAATTGTTGCTTTAGTTTATATTGATTACAAAACCCCCCTTTGATACTTAACACTTGTGTCACCCTCTAATTTATCATGTTTTTCTTCATAAATGTTTATAGCTATAATTAACTTGAACACATTTATGCTTGTGTATTGATTCTCAATTACGAATCGCTCCCTTGAGACTCGACCCCAACTCTCTAGTTGGGTTATATTACTACTCACGATCGTTGGCACTTGAACTGGAAGTAGTATCCTGATACGTGAAATCAAAATGGCGCCGCGCTAGGGTGTGGTGTTAGTTGAGAATTTTTAGTTAAGTTAAATTTTGCTCTTGTTAGTCCTAGTTCTACTTACTTAATTTTTAGTTTTGTTTTGCTTGTTTGTGTTGAAAACAGGAAGTATGAGCGTGAATGGCAGCAATGGCTGCCAAGTAGGCCATCAAGATGATATCAGAAACCTCAAAGATATCAACGAGCCTCATGCTAATGACCCCCATCTCATGGGCGGTATTATTACCATTTGCTTGCATCCGGCCGAAGGGAATGCAGTGTTTCTCATCACGAGTACTATGTTGCAACCCTTGTAACTAAAGGGGATTTTCAGTGGTTTGGCTCATGAGGATCCTCATGAGCACATTAGAAATTTCGTAAATGTATACGGACCGTTCTCCTTTAAGAACATCTCCCAAGAGTCGGTCCAGTTGAGGTTGTTCCTGTTCTCTTTGATGTGAGCAACGTGCAAGTGGCTGGCTCAATTGCCACGTGAATCAATCACACTTTGTGGGAGAAGTTGGTTATTATATTTCAAGTGCAATTTTTCCCTTCCTCGAAAATTATGACTTTTCGAGACAACATTCAGAGCTTCAAGCATCTAGAAGGCGAGCCAATTCATAAAACTTGGTTGCGATTCAAAAAGTTGGTGTTTTAATGCCCAACCTATGGCTTGCCTAATAACATGTTGCTACAATAATTTTACCGGATTCTTGACTTGGTAAATAAAGGTGTTACTGACCAACTTTCTCCGGGAGGTTTGATGCAGCAACCTTATGTGATAGCGGCTCAACCCTTGGATCGCATTACTACCATAAACAGGGCGTGGTATACCCGTGAAGACCAGATCTCCCCTCTCACGTTCAAGTTGACTAAGGAAAAGATGGATAAGGACCAAGAGAGGGACCAGAACATGGCCAAAATCATGACACAACTTGACATTTTATCTAAAAATGTCATGGGAGCTGGTGCTCGAAGTGTCAATGTCGTGGGTGTCAAGTGTTCTAATCCGGATGAGCAAAGATTGAGGCCTTGTATAATGAAGAGGTAAACTTCCTATCCAACCAAGGTGGTGGTTATCGTTCAAACTACCCGAGGCAGAGTGGTAACCAAGGTTGGAGTAGGGATGAAGGTTGGAAGGATCGAGATTGTGAATGGAGGGACTATAATCCAAAATGGAAGGATGGGGAGAAGGATAAGTATGTGCCTCCGCATGAGTGTCAAAAGCCAAAGGATTCGGAAGGTAGTAGGTCTGAGCATATGCTCTCTCATATCCTTAACAAAGTCGAAGGGTCAGACAATATTTTAAAAGAAATGAAAGAAGATGTGTCTACCCTTAGCCATACCGTCACCTCTCATTCAGTGTTGATCAAGCAATTGGAGACCCAAATGGGTCATATATCATCTCATCTCAACCCAAGAAAGTGGGGGGGTTTGCCTAGTGATACTATGGTTAACCCTAAGAATGAGATTTGAAGGTGGGCTTGCATCGTTTTGCGACGTTAACTAAGGCGCTGCTTGAGATGCAACCCAAGTTTTCTTATTTACTTTTTTTCTTTGTTTGGAATAATGGTGTGTTGGTTGTGTAGGTTAATGTGTGGAAAGTGTTTGCCAAGAGGGAAATTGGCGAGAAAAAGGCCCTGTCGGTGCATCCCCGACCTAGACCACCGTTGGACTCAAGACAAATTTAAATATGAGTTTGTCAAACTCGACGAGTCCAGGAAATTATTGGCGAATCGCCAACCAGGTCGGCGATCCCGATCTATTTCGCCGTTTAGACCCCCACCATAACTGGAGGTTCTATAAAACTCGGCGAGGTAAGTGACCACTCGGAGTGTCACCTAGTGGTTCGGCTAGCATGACTAATGTTGCCGAATGGGCGAAAACTGGACAATTTTTAAGGCCAAAAGGTTATACTTTTCAAATTCCTTCACTTTCCCTCTCTTTAAAGCTTCATATACTCGCACATGCACATTATTCTCTATATTGTTGCTTTAGCCAAGTGTTTTAGTCATTGATTTGTGCTCGTAATTTGGATTACATTATCGCCTAGCAATTCAATCTTATCGTAATTAGCATCAAAGGTTGGTCTCCCAAACCCCGAGTTTGTTTTTAACATTTTGAACTCTTATGCAAATGATCTTATTGTGTTGTCATGTGTTGGGCCTCTCTTATAGGATTAAAATGTTTGAAGGCCTATTTCAATTTGAAAATCTTGCCCATATTGTTTTGAATGTTGAAATTTTGTAATTTGGTGCAGTGAAATAGATTAAATGTTGTGGGGTTGTGCTTGTATGTTATGGGTCTTGTTTGAATGTGAGTTGTGCATTGTTTGATTTTGTTTTCGGGGTTTGCGGGGTTAAATTCGAGAAGTTGGGTTGAAAATAGGCACGTTGGGTCATTTGGCGTGCTGGGTCGAGCTCGTTGAACCACTCGACGATTCATCTAATGTCCCCATCTCGCCTTTAATTTCATGCTTTATGAGTTCTTGGGTCTTGTAACTTTTGGCGAGAAGCCTAAGGTCTTCGAAGGCGCTCGGCGACTCATCGAAGAACTTCATGATCGCCTTTTGTATGCACTCTTGAACCCTTTGTGCACTATAACTTTTGGCGATCTGACCCTTACTCGCCAACGCGATTCGGCAACTCGCCGATCGGTTCGCAGGTCTATCTACAACTGATTTTCTTTGTTTTTGTTTGAATATTTTCTAACTTCTTCTCAATATTTGCAGACATGGCTAGGCCAAAAGTTGCTAGAAGAAACACGCCACCCCGACAGATAAGAGCACGAAATTTCAAAATAAATGAAGGAAGGTCAAATCCTCCCAAGAAGGATAGATAAGAGACTCTACCTAGAGACAAAGGAAAGGGCAAGAAGCCTAATCCTTACAGGAAAAACACTCCCAGAGGCCTCTCTATTCCTTCATGGGCCCGGGGATTCTATGCAGCTATGCAAAACCTTTTGGTGGATACACCTGTGGTAGCTTCTGTTGGGTTTGTTCTTTCTGAGGTAACCCCGTGCACTGATACCCAGACATACAGAGTGACTAAGTAGACATGATCCCTCTTTACCTCCCTCTCGATCTTACTTTCATATTAACTTTTGGATAATCTAGTTTGCATTTGAGGACAAATGCTTTTATTTGTGGGGTGAGGCCCACCTTTTGTGTGACATTCGTAATTTTTATTTTGTTCATATATTTGGGATTTGAGATAAATTTGTGTTATACACTGCTTTTTGTGGAAGGTTTGAGTTTGTGGCTCCGTGTTTTTAATTGTACATGATTTTTTACCCTTCCAAAAAAGATTTCCACCTCTTGTTTGTGTTGAATGTGGTGTTCTTATGGAAATTTGAGTATCAGTTTGATCAATACCGATAACTTGAATAGTGCTCATAGTCGAACAAAAATGATTATGCAGCTACGACGAGGCCAATTGAAGTTGCATAGACAATATGTGAACTCTTTGCATCTCGTTGTGACTAGCCAAGTATTGAATTGAGTCACTTGTAATGAACATTGCACACTAGCAAAAGTGTGGAGTCTTGTTTGACACTAGTGTCAATGCCTTGTGTGATGAGCTTACCGTAAACCATGTGTGATGACACCTAGAATTTGCCCCGTTGGTCCGGCTGACTAAGTGATGTGAACTATTGATATGATCTTAGGCAACTTTAAAGAGTGTGAAACAATTTGACATTATACCTATTTTTGTGGCCTACCTTATGAGTGTGTGAAACCCTTTTGAGCACTCTTTCAACCTTGACCTTTTCTTGGAAGAAACTTGATAACATTGTGACCTTTGATTGATCCATTACCCATAATCCTTATGATATGTGGTTTGTTTAAATAGCCAACTTAGGCCAAAAAAACCTAAGTTGGGGGTGTGGTGAAAAGGGAAGGTAAGTCAAGATGTGCAAGAAAGTCCCCTTTTACCCATGTTTTGAGAAAAATGGAACCCCTCAATACAAAAAATAAGAGGAGAAAAGAATGAAAAAGAAAAGGAATGAAAAATTTGTAGAATAAAGTTGTGAAAATACAAAAAGAAATGGGGTTTCCAGCAATCCAAGGAAACTGAATAATGGGATGACTTGTAAGCACAAATGCAAAATGATGAAGAAAAGGAAAGAAAGTGTTGTTCACACCACGTTTCATGAGGACAATAGCCAATAACTCTAAATGACCATACCTTTGCACTCAGCCCCGTTACAAGCCTTGAAAAGACCTTTTTTATCTCGAGTGAGCTGAAACAAATGTTGGTTGGAAAATACGGGCAAACCTATGGGTAATATCATGCATTGTGTTCATCTTGTGAGTGTGAGCGTTGCATTTGATTCCGAAACTTTAAATTATTGAATCATTGTGTGTGAATATGGAATCATTCTTTGTGTGAGGGCATTTGATTTCCTTTGTTGAGCTTGAACTTGCATTTGAAGCAAGTATTGTGAGCTTGAGATTCTTTGATAATGGTAAGTCACAATTGGAACCTTTGAGTGCACATTTGATCCTTGCGTGAGTAAGTTGAGTCTTCTTGTGTACATTCATGATTGAGTCTTGTGTAGCACTGTTTGAGACATACTTTTTGAACTGCTGAACTTGAGTTTTACTTGAGGACAAATAAAAGTTAGTTGGGGGTGTTGATGAGTCCACGATTTGGACTCTTTTAGGGATTTATTTTGATGAATTTAGTGTCCTCAAATGCATATTTTGTCTCAATAACTGATGAAAATCCTTGAATTGCAGGTATTTGGATTTAGAGACAAAGTTTGGACACTATTGGGCATAAAGGAACAAGGCAGCTAAAAGAACGAAGAGAAGACGACCTGAGGATCGCCTACACCATTAGGCGAGTCGCTGAATGGCCTTGGTCTCGCCTAATGTTCTAGTGTCTCAAGCCCTGAAGGAGAAAATTAAGTCGGCGATAGAAAGGAGTAGTCAGCAAGTCACCGAACAGTCCGCGATGCAGTGCCTTATCGCCTAAAGTTATAGAACCTCAAATTTGTTGAAGGCCAATGCAGAAAGGCGATGAACCAAACTAAAGGGAGGATCGCCAAGTGGATCGGCGATCCTAACTAACTACATCGAGTGGACCTTTGCAGCACACTTTTTGACAACTATAAATACTTGTTTAAATTTTTAGCTTAGTATCAGATTTTGTAGGGAATCATATCATTTTTAGTTTTTAGAACTTAAGAGTTTTGGAGACACTGTTCCTTAGCTTTGAAGATTTGAAAATTTCCATTTCTAAGCAATTGGAAGTGGGTATTGAAGATTTTTCATCTTAGACGTGTTTAAAGACAATAACAATCGTACCCACTTGATGGAAACACTTTTCAGTATCAATTTCTATCTCTTAACTATGTCTAGCTAAAACCCCAATTCTTGGGGTGTGATTTTGTGAATATGGGTTGAATTTACTATTGGGTATTGCTAATTGATTGTTTATTCGCAACTTAAAGGTGATTTCATTCAGTGGTTGTGTTTGAATTTAATGGGGTTGTAGTTGCAAATACAATTTTAACTTCGTGTTTTCAGCTTTCAATAGAGAGAGGTCGTAAAACCAAATCCACTGAATCGATGGTCTATGGTTATTGGGTT
The DNA here is from genome assembly GCA_029007595.1 of Solanum commersonii. Taxonomy (NCBI): domain Eukaryota; kingdom Viridiplantae; phylum Streptophyta; class Magnoliopsida; order Solanales; family Solanaceae; genus Solanum; species Solanum commersonii. The sequence goes on along the minus strand of JAJTWQ010000162.1, from coordinate 562,340 downwards.
GTCGTGGGTTCAGCTCGAGAGAGTGAATCCTAAACCGTCTCCCACACATTCAACTCAAGAGAGTGAATGGACTAAGGCAAAAGTTGTGCTTCATTGCCGCTTATCGGTCTTCAAGAGAAACCGATTTGATTCCGGGAAAATTGTTCTAGAGAAAATTTATCCCCACTAAAGTCTAACTTAATTACCAATTTACAGCGATTTACTATCAAAAGAATTTACCCGGTTGTTTAGTTTAGCCCATAATCCTATCACATCCCAAGAATCCCGTCTCCAAATTCGTATTTCATATTAATTGTTGTTTTAGTTGATAATTGATTACAAAACCCCCCTTTGATACTTGACACTTGTGTCACCCTTTAATTTATCATGTTTTTCTTCGTAAATGTTTATAGCTATAATTAACTTGAACACATTTATGCTTGTCTATTGATTCTCAATTACGAACCGCTCCCTTTGGACTCGACTCCAACTCACTAGTTGGGTTATATTACTAATCATGATTGTTGGCACTTGAACTAGAAGTAGTGTCCTAATACGTGAAATCAGTAGGGTATGGTGGTTTAGGTGTGACAGGAGTTGGATGGTCAAGTGAGGGGGGTGGGGGTGTTGGAAAAGTTAATAAATTTGCAATGTCAGCTATGTAACTTGTTGTCCCTGCTTTGATGAAGGGACTTATTTTCCTCATTTTCAATTAAGACTTCATAACATCTTTTCTTGGAGTATTTAAGGTTCATATTTTGGAATGCTTTGGTGCACTCATATTTATTTATGTGAATTATTATGAAGATTGTTATTAAAAGATTAAGAATATTATTGGACCTTTAGTAAGCCTTTTTCTTTTTTGGTTTCCACTAATTCGGTATCCATATTAGAGACTTGACTGAATTCAAATCGCGCGTTTAAAGTTATGGATCCTCGTTACTAAACAACATACCTAGTGAAATTTCACAAGTGTTATTTGGAGAGGGTAGAGTGTACATAGGCCTTACCAATACTTTGTGGAGGCAAAAAGGTTATTTTCGAAAGGTTTGCAGCGCTCATGTGCATCAAGTTCAGGTATAAGTTATAAAGAAGACGAAAACATAACAACTAATAAGACAAACATTGCAAAGCCTACAAGAAAGGAAAAGAACCACAACAAAATAACGTGGTAACTGAAACACAATAAATATATTATGATTGATATCAAAAGTAAAAAGTACAAGAAAACAACTTGTACAACGACATACTCTAACAAACCTAAATCCTCAAAAAGCAATACAATACTCCACTATCATGTCTTGACTTATCACCTCTCTCTAATGCATTCTCCGACTGCCTCTATCTCTTTATATGCCTAATATATCCAACCTCTTGCACCTCTTTATTGGGCATCTACGCATCTCCTCTTCGCATGTCCAAACCGTTTCAGTCCTGTTTTTTTCATTTTATCCATCATGATGGCCACTCCTACGAATAACATCATTCCAAATTCTATCGCTCCAACTATACCAACACATCCATCTCAACATCGTCATTACCGCAATATGCATATTCTAAACATGAAAGTTCTTGATTGGTCAGAATTCCGACTATACAATATCGTCAATCTAATTACCACTCCATAGAACCTATCTTTAAGTTTTGGTGATATTATTTTATCACAAGACTCAAAATGCAAGCTTCCACTTTGTCCACGTGCACCAATACGATGTGTAATATCATTGTCGACGTCCCCACTTTCCTAATTTACAAAGATGAGATACTTGAAATTATCTTTCTTAGGGATAGGTTCATGTGTCAATCCTCACTTTCACGCCTTTCTCATTCATTGCTTCACTGAATTTGCACTCCAAGTAGTTTAGTCCTACTTAACTTGAACCCTTTGTACTCCAAAGTTTTCTCCACACCTCCAGCCTAGCATTAATTCTTCTTGTGTGTCTCATTAATTAGTATTATGTCATCCACAAATAAAATACACCAAGAGATCTTGCCTTAAATATGCAATGTCAATTCTTCCATCACCATTGAAAAAAAGAATGGACTAGGAACCGACCCCTTGTGCTACCCTATCTCAACTATGAAGTGATTTGAGTCTCCTCCCATCGTTTTAATCTAGGTTTAGATCCATCGTACATGTCATTTATCTCCCTAATATAAGCGATAGGTACACCTCTAGCCTTCAGGCATCTCAGAGAACTTCCATTGAGACTTTGTTGTAATCCATTTCAAGGTCAATAAACACCATATGTAAGTCCCTATTCTTTGCTGATATTTCTCTACCTGTCTTCTGACAAGATGGATACCTTTTGTAGTCAATCAATCCAACATGAATATAAACTGATCCTCATTTTAATGGCAATACATTCTAGAAAGATGACTAAATTTATTGTGCCTATCTTCCCGTTTAATGAAGTCCTTCATGTTATGATGGCTTGAATTTATATCAGTTATTAATAAATATGGTTTTCTTAATTTTAAATATCACATCTTGCATAATAATATTCAGTTATTCAATTGGTCTATTATTGACGTCATGATTTTATTTTTTAATTACTATGTTTCTTTTTCATTTTGTTTTGAAATGTTTTATTTGAGTTGAAGATTTAATAGGAATAATCTCTAGCTTAATAAGATAAGAGCAAATTTACCTATGATTCTTCTCAAATCTAGCTTATGAGATTATATTAGATATGCAATTATTGTTGGATCATCTTCGCATATAAATGTGAGAAATCAAAGGAACGGTATGGTAATTTCAACCAATCATTATTTTATTATATTATAATCTTTGCATTATTCTTCAAATGTAATGATATATTAGTAGTTTATATAGTTTATTCGTAAATCACACGAGTCATAAATTATTTTTGTGAAATGGCACATGTAATATAATTATATAATTATCCATTAAATGTTGATAAAGAAGAAGAGTGATTCTAGCATTTAAGGGTGTAATCTATTGATCAATCAAATGAATAAAATCATGAAGGTTTAATAAAATAAAATAAAAATATACTCCACCTCATCTAACTCTGTGCTCATACTTTATTTTTATTTTATTTTTATATTTTTCTTATTTTGTGTTAAATATGTACATATATTTTTAGAATTTTTTTGTACTTACGGATAAAATATAAAAGAAATAAAAAATGTTATTTAAAGAAGTTTTGTTGCAGGTAAAAAATACTTTTCTAAAAATGCACAACATGTGTACACTATTTCTTGTTTTCAACAAATTATCTGTCCTCGACTAAATCACATGTCCTTGACTATTTTTTTTTCTTTCTACACTCTTCTAGGTCTTTCATGTGTGAACTATTTCTTGTTTTCAGCAAATCACATGTCCTCGACTAAATCACCGGTCCTTGACTACTTTTTTTCTTTCTACTCTCCTCTAGGTCTTTCATTTCTCCATTCTCATTCTTCCATGTCCCAATAATCTTCACTCAAAATCAGAGGAGGTGAGGAAGTATTCAGAAAGGATCAATTCTTTAGACGAGGTGTGTAACTTTAATTATCACTCTAACTTTCGAAGCTTCTTCTGCAATTGTTCCTGCAATTTTCGGGAATATATATGTTGGTTAATTGTTTTGATTTGCATTCAATTTTTTATTTTACCCTTTTCACTATGTAAAGCTTTTGATTAAGATTTATATATAGAGTTGTGGATGATTTTAAAAGTTTTGATCTTTGATTGGGTTTGCGAATTGTAGTGACCAAAGGGGTAAAAAGAAGATAGTTGATTTATTTTTCCTTTTTTTGTGAAACTCGTTCTCTGTTTCTGATGTTGAAGTGGACTGATTTAAATTTCTAAAATCAAAAGGAAAAATCGACTGACTAAAAAGGACCTTCTAGCAGTAAGAAGAAAACAAAAATCAAAATTCCTATCAAATGGGACTGAAAGGAATGTGAAATTTATGCATGTTGTCCTTTTAACAAATATTCTCGCAGTCTTTGTCTATGATAATTCTTTCATGCATTCTTATAAATTTTAATACGTTGTTAATTTGGACCGAAAATGTGAGTTATTCCTAAAAAAAGAAACAATGTGGTGGATAATCGCATATTAAATTTACTACTACACAATATTACTTAAAACCAATTGAATGCTTTATACTAGGTAACTTTTATCTCTCAGATTAGCTAATGATGAAATGTTGGTTGTTAATGTTTTACATTTGATATAGCTCCTTGTAGAAATCTGTTTTGCAATGTAACACTGTTGGAACTTCTTCTTGAATGTCATAATTTGACTTTATTTGTGTGATATTTTTGTGAAACTTATTACATTACATTACACTCGACACAACTATGAATAAGAAGAAATTTAAGGAAGTTTCTGTCAATGAGAATTGAAGGGAAGGCCCTTGGAATTTTTTACTGCATACTCATCTCAAAATCTTTCCGTTGATGGGAATTGATAGGAAGGCCTTGGAATTTTTTACATCTTTTCCAAATACTCATCTCTAAATAAATGTCGTTGTTCCCTGTTTTCTGTCGTAGGGTAACAAAAGTTGATTCGCAATATTGTTGTGTTCTCTCTCTCAACTCTCATCCTAATTAATCAATATTTGCTTTGCATTCATTAAAAAAAATCATGGCTTCTCAATTCCTCTTTTCTTTTTTGGTCATACTAGCACTATTAAGTTCTATTGCATTGTGTTGTTTTTTCTTATTAAAATCAGTTATTCTTTCATCGGCATTTGTTGAATTTCTCGTAAATATCATCTTAAGACTCTACAAGATAAAACGAAAAAAACTAGGACTCTACAGGACATTTTCAATTTTAACCATTTGAATTCCTTAGTAACCCTAATTGATACGTCATTAAGATGTTTCCTTAATAGCTTTGCCGTAAAAGGTAGAATTGATTCCTTATATTCCTAGCTTTTAATGGTGCAGTGTGAAGCAAGGGTAATCAGTAATCCTTGAAGAAATGTGTGTTTAAACAGACATAAGAACTATTGAAATTGCAGTGTGGAGTGATACCTTAGCAATCATGTGCATCTGCGAGACGAATAAACTCTAGAATAATACTGAAACACTTCTCAAAATATCTTTATGAATGCAGTGATAGTACCAAATGAGTGTCATAATAAAGGAGCCAATTCCTGGAAAAGTTCCCTCTTCGGGAAAAAAGGAAAACAAAGTCAACAAGGGTTGAGTATCATTACTTTTTGCCTTTATTTTCCTTTTCCAGAAGAGGGAACTTTTCCAGGATTTGACCCCCTTATTGTGGCACTCATTTGATACTATCACTGCATGTCTACAGGTATTTTGAGAAGTATTCCATTACAATTGTAGATTTTATTCCTCTTTCTAATGCAAATCAATCGGGAAGTGCACAAAGAAGTTTTTAGAATATAACTACAACACACCTCGGGGCTATGAGAAGGTATTCCATTCCTCTCACTCTTTATTCTCATGCTATGAATTTCAGACAGATTTGTTAAACACCTTTATTGTACACTAATGTGCAGGTGACGAAATTTTTTTTCTGACAGCCCCCAGCCATTTATATGTGGCATTGCAGGCAGCAAAAACACTTTAACGCCATTAGTCTAAAGGATCTCTCTCAATGCTTTCTTTTCGCATTAACTTTCCAAGCTTCTTCTCCAATTGTTCCTGCAATTTTCAGGTATATGTTGATTAATTGTTATGATTTGCATTCAATTTTGCTTTACCCTTTTTGGTTTGAAACGATATCTAATTTGCATTTATTGTTTGAGGTACTTAAAGCTTTTGATTAAGGTTTATACATTGTGGATGATTGTCAAAGTTTTGATATTTGATTGGGTTTGCGAATTGCAGTGACCAAAGGGGTCAAAGAAAATAGTTGATTTTTTCCCTTTCTTTGTGAAACTCGATTTTGGGTTTTTGATGTTAAAGTGGACTGACTTAAATTTTTAAAATCAATATTTTCTTTTATTTTTTAGTCTTATGTGTGGATATGTAAATCAATCTGCTAACACACCATTGAAATCAAATAAAGGGGTAGTACTGAGAAGATGATATACCTAAAATATTAATTTATTACTTTATTGGCATACCATGTTAAGGCAATTCTAAATCTTGTACAGAGAGAGTCTTTTAGTTGGGTTGATATATGAGTTCATTTTGTCATTTTCATTTCATTATATTTGTTCTTGCTGATGATATTGATTTGTGTTCTTTTTGTCTTAAAATTATTGAAGAGCTCGATTTCTTAATGGATAAATTAAGAATAGAAGTATGACAATAGAAGAATATGTAGAAGGAGGCTATTAGAGAGTTCGATTTTATTTAGGCCTTCTGTTGAATTAGCGTCAATATATGTCATAGTGATGATACCAACATCTGGCACATAAGGAAGAAACCTACAAAATTGACTCGCTAAAAAGGGACCTTCTGGTCGTAAGAAGAAAACTTAAATCAAAATTCCTATTAAATGAGATTGAAAGGAACGTAATACTTTTTGCAGTCTTTTTAACAAATATTTTTGCAGTCTTTGTCTCTTGTAATTCTTTCATGTATTCTTACATGTTTTAATATGTTGTTAATTTGGACTAAAAATTGTGAGTTATTTCTAAAAAAGAAACAATATGATAGGTAACTGCATATTAAATTTACTACTACACAATATTAATTAAACCAACTGGATGTTTTATACTAGGTAGCTTTTATCTCTCGAATTAGATAATGATGAAACTTAGTACAATTCATGACACTCAACGCTACTATTAATAAGAGGAAATGTGAGGAACTTCCCGTCAATGAGATTTGACAGGAAGGCCCTTGGAATGTTTTACATCTTTTCCTAATACTCACCTCTAAATAAATGTTGTTGTTTGCTTTGTCTACAAAAAAAATCATGGCGTCTCAATTCCTCATTCCTTTTTTAATTTGGTCTTACTAGTACTGCATTGTTTTTCTTTTTGTTTTTAACACTTTGCACTGTGTTAAAAACAATTAACGTTGTTGGAGAGGCGCCTTCTTTCTAACACACATTGTGTCAAATGCAGTGGAACAATATCTCAAATACATCATGATCGATCTTACTATTCCGGTGTCTTCATCAGCTTCAACGTCAGGTTAGGACATCAAGTCATCTCTATGATTATGCAACTACCTCATTAAATGTGTTTGACAAAAATGTTATTCCTTCTTTCTTTTTTTTTTTTTTTGGTAAATAAAGGATTTTCATTAATCAAACTAAAGAGTCATTACATAGGGAGACTAGTCTAAAGTTAATTAAGTTGATACTCACATGCTATCCTCTTTTTTGTTATTTGTATAGAAAATTTGTTTATCTTATATGACTAGACAATGGGAATCCGATAGCAAGACATAATCTACATGACATTTAGGTTGGGACCTGGGTCCGTGCTGAATATTTATGTTGAGACAAAATGTTGGTCTATGCCAGAGTAGAGGCAACATGTAAAGCACATTCGATGATATGTTGTTTAGATATAATAAGTTTGATTCATGGGATGGTCTTATGCACTTATTATAACAAAAATCTTCAATTTGGCACATATTGTACATAGACTATTTATTATTGTTAGTTCAGTATGAATCAATGTTTGATTCTACCTTGATATAAGTTTGAAACATGATCAATATTGTTCGAAGGCATAAAATAAATATAGCTAAACTATGATCTTTCTCACATATACATGAGAATGTTACCTTCCTACCCATGTTAGTGCAAAGTCATTTTGCTAAATGTAGCTAAACTAGGTAAGTTGTATTGTTACAGTGAAAAACGACATCATATTGAACCATTGTTCAATATGAAGAAATTATAGTTATGATTCCCAAGGGATCGGAGATGCTAGAGTACTTAAAAAGTTTCATTAGTCCAGTTTTATCAAGTAGAATACTGATGTTGTTTTAGTTAATCAGTTATGCAACCTTAGCGTGAATAGCGCTAAATAGTCATCAAAACCCTCAATTTTACCTAACTTCACCATATTCAAGAATTGAAATTATACAGAATCTTGCCACAAAGAATCAAGACAAATAATAAAATGATATGAAAGTAAACGAAACACAAAGGTAAGCCTCTAAATGAGAAGAATAAACCTTTGAAAGTTCTAGAAAAGTGTTTTCACGAAGATTAGGGTTGCGGAGATAAAGTACAAGTTTTTCAACAAATTGCATTTTGCGATCCTTATTGGTCGGTGCTCCGACATCAGAAGATGACGACAATGTAGCTCCTACTCCTCCGAAAGGGTCAACACCGACTGAGAGAGACTAAGTTAAGTTTTTCATTTTAAAACCTTAATCAAATGCTTTTACCATTTTCTTTCTTTCGCTTTTCCAAATTTATTTTCTCTCCTCTTTCTTCTATTCCGAAATTGAATAAAGACAATTCACCATTTGATTTAAGACCACACCATAATCAATGAAGATCATTAATGAAATTTATAGGTACATGAAAGATACATTTTTTATTCATTGATGGTGCCGCAATTTTAAATTAAATGGTGATTTGTCTTTATTCAGTTAGGGAATATAATAAATAGGAGAGGAAATAAACTAAGGAAATAGAAAGGAAGAAAATGATAAAAGCATTTGATTTGATTGAGGCTTTAGAATGACAAACTTAACTCAATCTCTCTCAAACAGTGTCAACATTTTCAGAGAAGTAGGAAGTATGTTGCCTTCGTCTTTCGGTGCCGGAGCACCAACCAATAAGGATTGCAAAATACAATTTGCTGAACAACTTCGAGTGAATAGTTATACACATGTGCTTACAAAGACAATATTATTTCTTTATTTTCAACTCCAGTGTTCTACCTAAGGTTGCATAAAAAAATACATGTTAGTAGTGAAATAGTTTTAATTTTTAAGTTTTATTTCTTTCTTAGAGCATGTCAAGTATTACTTTCAAATATTTGTTGTTACCATAGTATAAGTGCTTTAAGATTTAATTGTATTCCCACTATGCCTTTGTGTTTTTGTTTTTTGGTTGTTCAAGGTCAAATCTTCTATCCTTTCTAATGAAATAGCTTTCATTGCTTTCTAGGAAGGATAGAAAAATTAACCTTTACCAATAAAAAATCTAAAAAACAAAGGCATAGTGAGAATACAGTTACATCTTAAAAAGACTATACTATGATAACAACAAATATTTGGAAGTGATTCTTGTCATTCTCCAAGAGATAAATAAAACATAAAACTACTTCACTACTATCAAGTATATTTTTTCAAGAAAAATAAAAATTTAAATGTGCAAATTAACAAAATAAACTTATAGAAATAGATAGTAATTTCAACATTGTAAGTTTAATAAATAAGAAACAAATAGTTTGTCTGAAAATGTTTATAATAGAAGTTCAAGAAATACAAATGAAAGATTAGAGAGGATAGAAGTTCAGAATCTCAATTCTGATAGAAATTGTTATTTTAATTGAATCAGTAATATTGGTTCTGATAAAGCATACAACCACCTACATATAGTAACTTCTATTTAACATCTATGGTGGGCCAGGGCGTAACAACAGTGAAATTGAGATTAGTTTTATATGACAGAATAATTTCTCCTTCGAGTGGCGATACTTTTTTTTTGGGTTTATGTATCATTGAAGTAGGGTTTCGGTTCCATCTGTTTCATCTATGTCCAACAAATACGAGAAAGCAAATCGGAGTTCTATTTTGAGACTTTTCCTCTATATATTTATTTCTAATTTTCACCCCAAATATCATTTTATTCCATTTTTGTTCAAGCCAATAATAAAAGTAATCCAACATATACAAAATACTATGTGAGTGGACAGGGTGGGGAGTGAGTGGTGGTGGGAGTTGGGATGGTCAAGTTAAGGTGGTTGGGGTGTTGGAAAAAAGATAATAAATTTGCAAGAAGCTTGTTTTCTTAGAGAACGTATTTTTCAAAAATATTGACCGATCAAACATGAAAAATTTAAAAGGCAAAAACTACATAAATCTCACTACTTTAGATCCTAGTTACTATGATTCACGATAATTCGTAATATTACTTTGTTATACCATATTATGGCCTTGAGAGACATGTATCATTACTCGCGAGATACATGCATCGATTTTCAAAGTCGAGATATACGATTTATTACTTTGAATTAAAGGAGTGTAACTTATTTCTTTAATTAAAGGATTAACTGATGAATAATTAACAACCTAAATGGATTTTACAGGATCCTTGTGTATCAATTCTAATAAGTTTTCCTAAGATAACGAAATCATACAGGATCCTTGTGTATCAACTCTAATAAGTTTTCCTAAGATAACGAAATCAACAGGATCCTTGTGCATCAACTCTAATAAGTTTTCCTAAAATAACGAAATCATAAATCACAGTAATTTTGTAATTGTAAACTTCATCTTCTTCATCAATTTCTTCATTTGTATCTTAAAGTTTCAAATATTTTGGCCTTAAGATATATATATATATATATACACACACTCGCGAGATACATATATCCATCGATTTTAAAAGTCAAGATACACAATTTATTTTTTTGAATTAAATGGGTGTAACTTATTTCCAAAATTAAATAATTAATTGATGGACAATAAACAACCCAAAAGGATTTATAGGATCCTTTCCTATCAACTCTAACAAGTTTTCCTAAAATAACGAAATCATAAATCATAGTAATTTTGTAATTGTAAACTTCATCTTCTTCATCAATTCCTTCATTTGTATCTTAAAGTTTGAAATATTTTGGCCTTAAGATATATGTATCATTACTCGCGAGATACATATATCCACCAATTTTAAAAATCAAGATACACGATTTATTGTTTTTGAATTAAATGGGTGTAACTTATTTCCAAAATTAAATAATTAATTTATGAACAATTAACAACCCAAAAGGATTTCACATGATCTTTGTGTATCAACTCTAACAAGTTTTACAGGATCCTTGCATATCAACTCTAACAAGTGTTCCTAAAATAACGAAATCATAAATCATAATAGTTCTATAATTGTAAACTTCATCTTCTTCATCGATTTCTTCCTTTGTATCTTAAAGTTTCGGCTCATAATTAGACTGATTTTCCTCAAAGTTAATTGAGTTCATAGATCCTATTTCTGGATTGAAATTCCTTTCTGAACTTTTCAAGTTTAGCATGAATTAGACGAGTAAATAAACAAACTTAGTGATAATGCTTGCTAATAAAATAAAATAAAATAAAAGATCATACATTTCCGGTGCCTTTCATTTTTAGCATGATCTGTTTTGAGTAATCTCCTAACGGAATTGTAAAACCTAATTCGTAAAAATCTATAAAATCAAACCTTACAATAATATGAACTTTCTCTCAGATACATGATCGAAATACATGAGAATAACTAAAACAAAAGTAATTTATCTCTTTGTATAATGTTGATTATCAAGATTTAGTTTTGAATTTGAGACATGTATACATGTATTGAGAGGATTAAGGAAGAGAGGGATGATAGAGGTTTGTGAAGTACGTGGGGGGTGGGGGTGAGAGGTAGACTAGAATGATAATGTGAGAGAAAATAATTTGAATTGCTAATGTACCATTAATTAAAGAGTTTAAATTTTAAGATAATTATTCAATATCATATTTAAGTGATTTGTGTATCTGATTAAATCTTTTAAAATATATGGTATAAATATTAAAAGTGGTATTCTGTGTAATTTTTTTAAACTAAAGGTAAAATAAGTATATATAGTAGTGAAGTAGATCTAGTTACTAGTTAGATAGTTTTTCTAAAGAGTAAATTTTAGGTTTAGCAAACATAAAAATCATATTTGTATGCTATAGATATAGTTTGTATAATTGCGCTCCATAACAAACTTTATGTTTGCTATGGCTATTAATCTGTATATTTTGGTATACATATACATAAAAAAAAAATGTATTTGGGTCTATTTGTATATTTCAGTATACAAATGGGTCTTGCATTTGTATATTTATGTATACAAATGGGTCCTGCATTTGTATATTTCGGTCTATTTGTATTTCGGTATACAAATGGGTCCTGCATTTCTATATTTCGATATACAATTGGGTCATGCATTTGTATATTTCGGTATATAAATGGGATGGCAAAAAGCATGGAATGTTTGCTGCAAATTACAAATAAAAGAAACTATGGCTATAACATTTAATTTGAATTAATAGTTTATTATTTCATACAGTTTTCCTTATATAATATACACACTTGATAAGAAATCAAATCTTTTTATCTGATTTAGTGAATTATATGATCAAAAACAAACAAATTGGTACGATAAATTAGTATCGCGTGGTTAGATTAGTTTACATCATCAGATGACATGAATTAGCTTAAAACCTTTGAATCTAATTAATTTAAGGTATTGAATACAAAAGCTGCATTCAAGAATGTTGTTCTTGGGGATTCAACTACTTAAGCTTCAAAACAAGTAAGTAGCATTTAAGAATGTTGTTTTTATATTCTTAAATTAATAATTTCATCATTTAATCAATATCTCACAATTGTTGTTTCAAAGGAACGTAATTTTTTGAGTGTTTGTCTTTTCGAACAAAAGAAACTATAGGATAAACGTTTGAAAAAGAAGACGTTTAATTAAATTATATTTATTATATGTTCACGAATTCAAAAAAGGATATATATATATATATATATATATATATATATATATATATATATATATATATCTTTCGAGAACCTATAATTCATATTTATGTATTTCGTATTTTTTTCAAAAACTTTTACCAGATGAATTTGTTTCAAAATTAATTGAAATTCTAACTCTTACAATCTCTCACTTGTTTCAAGAAATTTTTATCTTTGAAAAAATCAAAAAGCATTTTGAGACATTAATCTAGCAACACTTACATGCATCAATTATGGTGTCTTTTGGACTCGAACCATCAATTAGTCAAAGATTTTCTAAATCATGACAACTGATAAGTGTTAATGCTCCCAGATGTTTTGATGATCTCCTCACAAGTGCAGGGACCCGGTCCTATGTAGAGTATGCTCATCCAGGGTCATATGTTGTACAGCTGTAGAGTTGTCTGCGTCAGAAAGTTGGTAAGATGCCAGTGTCCTGAACCAATCAGAACGGACAAGGTTGTTTGTACGCTGGACAATAGCTCTTCATGGTTGATACATTCAACTCACAAACAACAAAATGATTCATTCATTCCAAGAGAGATATTCAAGCTTCAAAATAGCAGGGACCTGATAGAGTGTATTATTGCTTTTACCAGTTGTTACTTTGAGTGCTTGTAATTGTGCTTATATTGTAGGAATCATTTCGTTTGTGTTAGAAACATTTCAAGCTTGTGTGAATCATTGTAAGAACTTAGTTGTGAGTATCTTAGTGTCTTACATCAAAGTCTACATTAATCAGTCAGGATTAGTATACTGGGCAGAGTGGTATTTGCTTAGGCTCGGTTGAGTAAAAGGTGATATTACTTAGTGTGGAGATTAGCAGGTTAATCTCAAGTTGTAAACTGCATTTTACTTTTGCTTGTGAAAATTAGTGAAAGCAGTTTGAAAATCCCTATGAGACAAGTCATGGTTTTGCTCCCTTGAGCAAGGAGGTTTCCACGTAAAGTTGTGTGTACAATCTTTACTTTCTGTATTTATCTGCTTTTGTCATTGTAAATCATGTTAAGGACTTGGTCCTATCAGAGCTAAGTGAACGCATACATTCCAACAAGTGGTATCAGAGCTTAACTTTTCAGTTTGGGTAACACCAAGAAAAGAAAAGATCTTGAAGGAATGGCTGCTCCACCCAATATGGAGGAAGGTCAGTCCTCTACCAGACCACCCCGTTTCAATGGACACTACTATGGGTGGTGGAAGAATCGTATGCATGATTACATCAATGTTGAAGACACTGAGTTGTGGGACGTGATTCTCGATGGACCATACATTCCCACAAAGGAAGTGAAAGATGGAGAGCTCACTACAACAGTTGTTAAAACTAGAAAGGAGTATAATGAGATGGGCAGGAAAAAGATAGAGAAAAACTATAAAGCAAAGAAGATTCTAGTGTGTGGAATCGGGTCAGATGAGTACAATCGAATCTCCGCTTGTGAGACAGTCAAGGAGATATAGGACTGCCTTCAAACATCCCATGAGGGAAAAACACAAGTGGAGGAGTCTAAGGTCGATATGCTTACGACTCAGTATGAGAACTTCTGTTTGAAGGAAGGTGAAACCATCTTTGAGATGAACTCAAGATTCACCTTTATAACCAACGAACTGAGATGCCTTGGTGAACCTATTCCCTTGAGTAAACAAGTCCGGAAGATTCTCAAAGTGTTTCCCAAGTCATGGGAAAGCAAAGTGAATTTTATAACTAAAGCAAAGGATCGGAAGACGCTTGCCATGGATGAACTGATTGGAAATCTCCAAACTTATGAGCTGAACAAGCAACAGGGGACAAACATTAATGAGGGAAAGAAGGAGAAATCAGTTGCCTTGCAAACAACCCAAAACGATGTGACTGAGGAGGAGGATGAAATGGCATACGTTACTATAAGGTTTCAAAAGATTATCAAAAAGCATAGAGGCTTTCAAAAGAAAGCTTCGATTAGTAGAGCTACTAATGCAAATGATCTTCGTCATAAATATGGCAAACCTGGTCATTTTATAAGGGACTGCCCCAGTCAGAAGCAGGAAACTCAAGACTTCATACCTCGTAGAAGGGACCAGGTCCTAGACCATGCCAAGAGGAAAGCTCATGTTGATCAACTCGTGAAGAAATCTTTGGATGTATGGGGAAATGCATCTAGCGAGTCTGAGGAAGAGACAAATAGTCCAGAAGATGTCTCGATGATGGCTGTAGAAGATGATGAAACTTTCTACAACTCCATTTTCTCACTAATGGCAAAATCTGACAATGAAGAGGATCTGAACGATGTAACCCTTTTTTTATCTCAAGGATGATCTAAATACTCTTTCCATTAATAGATTGAGAAAACTTGTTTCTTTGTTAATTGACTCAGTTGATGAACTAACTTCTGAAAATTCGACGATAAGTGAAATGTTGAGGTTATGCGAGGATGAAAACTCAGCTCTCAACTCTCAAATATCTTAAATGAGTGTTAGAATAGTTATTCTTGAGACCTATAGTCTGGAACCCAATGAGGAACCTGGTACCTCTAAGGGTGGGAAACGTAAACTCAATAAATTTGAGGTTGAACTAGAAGAGAAACTTAAGACATCTGATTCTATGTTAGTTGCATCCCTGGAAAGGAACTCTCAACTAGTGAAGGATCTGTGTAAGATCAAGGAAGAGTTAAACCACTCCATCAAATGGACTAACTCGTCTAAGATACTCTCTAACTTAGCGAATCAAAAGTTCAACAGCAGAAAATGACTAGGCTGTAGACAGATAGAGCCTCCCTACAATCCTCATAGTAAGTATATGTCTGTCTCTAACAATCTTCGGTGTACCCACTGTGGAAAAAATGGTAATCTGAAAGAAAAATGTGAGATTTTGAGGGCAGTAAAAGAAAGGCAGAAGAAGTTTCTTAAATCAAGAAAAGTTTCTAAGAAAAGGAAAAGGGTACCTAGTCCCAGTCACCATTTTAGCAAGAATACTTTACCCTGTGGACATGAAGATTTCTCATTAAGCCTTTTGGCAATTTTTGGGAACTCTATTTGAAGTGGGTTCCTAAGTCTAATAAGTGATTCTTGTGCAGAAGAGAGGAAGCAGTCAGTGCTGGTATATGGACAGTGGATGCTCAAGGCACATGACTAGAGACACTTTAAACTTCCTTTATTTGGAAGCACACCAAGGTGGTGGTGTGTCATTTGGTGGTGGAAAGAAGGGTTTTATTCTTGGTATTGGCAGGATATGAAGATCAGATGATCATTCTATTGACAATGTACACTATGTGGATGGTTTGAAATACAATCTCTTGAGTGTATCTCAAATCTGTGACAAGGGAAATGAAGTCAAGTTCATCTCTGATAAATGTCTGGTTACAAACTGTGCAACTAAAAAAGTTGTTATGTTTGCCAAAAGAATAAAAAATATGTATGTTGCGGATCTTAACTCTATTGAAGAGGATAGTCTTTCATGTTTGAGCGCTCAAACTGATGATGCAAATCTATTGCACCGGCGATTGGGTCATGTAAGTACTTCTTTGTTGAACAAACTTATTACAGGGACCTGGTCCGTGGATTGCCAAAGCTGAAGTTTTCAAATGATAAAGTCTGTGATGCATGTGCAAAAGTGAAACAAACAAGATCATCCTTCAAAGCTAAGAAAGGCGTGAGCACAACCAGACCTCTGGAGCTTCTTCACATGAACCTATGTGGACCAGTCAGAATTCAAAGCAGAGGAGGTAACAAGTATATTCTTATAGTTGTTGATGACTTCTCCAGGTTCACATAGAACATGTTTCTGCGGACTAAGGATGAGATGGCCGGACTTCTGATCACATTTGCCAAAGTTATTCAACTGAAGGCAAACTGCAAGATTGCTAGCATCAGATTTGACCATGGCACAGAGTTTGAAAACTCTCAAATTGAAGGCTTTTGTGCTAAAAATGGAATCAATCACAATTTCTCAGCACCAAGAACTCCTCAGCAAAACGGAGTTGTTGAAAGAACAGAACAGAACATTGGTGGACATTGCTAGAACTATGTTGATTGATTCAGGGCTTGCAATGAATTTTTGGGCAAAGGTAGTCAACACAACATGCTATGTCACAAATAGGTGTCTCATCAGGTCTGTGATCAAGAAAACACCTTATGAATTGTTGAATGATAGAAAACCTTCAATTGCTCATCTTAAGCTTTTTGTGTGTAAATGCTTTGTACTGAATAATGTAAAGGATGACCTTGACAAGTTTGATGCCAGAAGTGATGAAGGGGTATTAGTTAGGTACTTTTCTACCAGCAAGGACTACAAGGTTTTCAACAAAAGAACACTATGTGTTCAAGAGAGCATGCATGTGATATTTGATAAATCTAAGAAAAATGATCAGCATAGAGAAGACCATGAGATGGAGGAGCTGATTAAGAGAAAACAGGATGATCATGATACAAAAGAAAATGATGCAGAACACACAGGAGAACATGGTCCCTCTGGTTTAGCTCAGGAGGTATTATCTCAAAATCAGAAGATGATGAAGGTGAATCTGATGTTGATATAGAAGAAGAGATCACCAGAAAGTCCGGATGGAAACATCAATCCTCACATCCATTGGACAATCTTATCTCTCCACTTGACTCTGGAATACAAACTAGATCCAGAACAAGCAATCTAGTTGTGTATTCAGCCTTCATATCATTCGTTGAGCCTAAGAATGTCAAAGAGGCTTTATAGGATACAAATTGGGTAACATCAATGAATGAAGATCTTCATCAGCTTGAAAGAAGCAAAGTGTGGCACCTGGTCCCCAAACCACTCAACAAAACCATTATTGGGACAAGATGGTCTTTAGAAACAAACTTGATAAGCATGGGACAATTACCAGAAACAAGTCAAGACTTGTAGTGCAGGGGTACAACTAAGATGAGGGAATTGACTATGATGAAACCTTTGCACCTGTAGCCAGAATAGAAGCTATTAGAATCTTGATAGTCTTTGCTGCCCACATGGAATACAAGTTGTTTCAAATGGATGTCAAGATTGTCTTCTTGAATGAAAACTTGAAGGAAGAGGTGTATGTGAAACAACCTCCTGGCTTTGAAGATATAGAACTGCCACATCATGTGCTAAAGCTGGATAAAGTCTTGTATGGTCTAAAACAAGTTCCCAGAGCTTGGTCTATGTAGATGACATCATCTTTGGAGCTACGTCAGATTCATTAAGCAAATAGTTTACTGCCTTGATGAGTAGTGAATTTGAAATGAGCATGATGGGGGATTTTACTTTCTTTCTAGGACTACAGATCAGACAATCTTCTCAAGGCACATCCATTTGTTAGGAGAAATACATAAAAGAACTATTGAAAAGGTTCAATCTGGTTGAAGAAAAAGTCATTGATACTCCTATGAGTACAAGTGTGAAGCTTGATCTGGATGGAGATGGAATTGATATCAATCAGACTATGTACAGGGGAATCATTGGGTCACTTCTGTATCTCACTGCTAGCAGACCTGACATAGTCTTCAGTGTAGGGATGTATGCAAGGTTTCAAGCAGCACCAAATAAATCACACTTGAAGGCTGCCAAACAAGTTTTGAGATACTTGAAGGGCACACAAGACCTGGTCCTCTTCTATCCCATAGGTGACTCTTTTGTTCTTATTGGCTATGTTAATGTTGATTATGCAGGTTTTTTTGTTGATCAAAAGAGCACATTAGGCATGGCACGCTTCCTAGGATCATCACTGATTTCATGGGAGACCAAGAAGCAAAATTATGTGGCTTTGTCTACAGTAGAAGCAGAATATGTGGCTGCTACATCTTGTTGTGCACAACTACTATGGATCAAGCAACAGTTGGAAGACTTTGGTGTTCTCACAGACACTATTCCTCTTATCTATGATAACACCAGTGCAATGAACATGGCCAAGAATCCTGTTCAACATAAGAGAACAAAGCACATAGATGTGAGGCATCACTTTCTGAGAGACAATGTTGAAAAGCAAAATACTGATGAAGTTCTGTAAGACAGAAGATCAATTGGTTGATATCTTTACAAAACCCTTAAGTAAAGATTGTTTCATCAAGAACAGGTTAAGGCTGGGGATGCACAAGATCACCTGATTCCATGACAAGTTTGCACAAAATCCTTCATTTTGATTATGTTAAGGAAGGCAGGTATCTATTCTTGCTGCTTTGCTTATTTTTTGAGAATTCACCTCTGGTACCTTAAATGCAGGTAGACACTCATGGCATGACGGCTAAAGGGAATATCTAATCATAGGGTTGCATACTAAAATAGGACATGATCCTCACAAGGTTAGTATCAATTATGCTACAATATTCGTCTGTCAACTGCCACTGCCACGTGTCTCTCACCTATTCATCGCGTTACTTTCAGACGTCTTTTCACTTTAAAACCAAGGGTTGCTACTGTTCAAAGACCCAATACCCTTTTGGCTTTAAATATTACTTCCCTTGGTGAATCAAAATTACTCAAATCTCTTCAATTTTCTTTCTTTCCTTCAATCTATTTTCTAAGCGATTTCTTTCTCTTGAAAAATGACTAACTCTGCTTCTTCTTCAAAGACTTTTATCTCCCAAGAAGTTGAAAACTCTAGTTCCTTCAACTTCTTCATTCCTACTCAAGATGAAATTCCTTCAACTCCAGTTTGCGGAGTTGGTGAAATGGATGAATCCACCACTCCTCTTGCTAATATTGTGGCTTCTCTTGTACTCCTATCTGAGAAAATTTTTGCCCTGTTCCCCTATCTTGGTTGTATCCTGTGACAAATCCCAGAACTCGGAGGCATAATTTGTTGCGAAGCCTGTTAACGGACCTAGTATTGAAGAAGTAGACGTAGCTTCTACGGGTGTATCTTCAACAATGTCTAAATAGTTTTTTGAAGAAGACTTGCCTGAGGGGAGGGGTCCTAAGTCAAGCATTCTGGCAGCAGGGGCAGAACTGGTGGCTGCACAAAGTTTGACTTCGCTTCGAGGAGTTGTCGAACCAACCTTTTCAGAACAAGACGATAGATCACAGGAACAGGTCTCTCTCAGGAACCCAAATTTGATCAAACTCCCAAGTCTTTTGATGTTGGAACTGAAGAGGGGGAGGAAGAACCTCTCTTGAGATGGAACAAAATAGGGGTATGAGGAGACAACACCTTAACAGTTGGTGTCCGAGATCTAGAAACACTAACAATACTCTTGAGGTTGACCACATTGCTGAATTCACTAAGTTTGAGAAGGAGCGACAAAGAAAAGGGAAAGGAAAGATGGTTGTGTCCCGCTCTAAAGGGGACAAAAAGAGGGATGGAACAAGGAGTGAAACACAAAAGGTCATGGGGAATGCCATAGCAGCAATCAAAGTTCAAACGAAAAGGGCTAGGAAAAGGGGAGGAAAGGTCATGAACCTGAAAAGCCTACCTACCCATTTGCCCATTATGTGGCGAAGAGAAGAAAAAAAGGAGAGGAAGAAAGGGTAAAATCAAAGAAAGTATAGAAGGTTGCAACGAAATCGCATGTCAAGAAAGGGAAAGTGAAATAGGGAACTACTGTTAAATCAAGTCGAACAAAGGGACCAGGTCCGTCTCAAAGCCCTATTACAAATAAGGAGATGAAAAAGAAAGAGCGGATAAACAAAAAGTGTTGAATGGCAGAGTTTATGATCTTGATATTATAACAAAATTTGGTATGTCGAATCTCTTTGGTGTTGTTTCTTTACAAGGATGGGGTCATATGTTCGAACCCCCAACACCTTACCTTCATGAGCCTGAGGTACGAGAGTTCTACTATAAAATGGACCTTCTAGAGGATGGGGGGATTAAGACTACTGTTAAAGGAGTTGAAATCCTTCTAGATGAGGAAACCTTAGGGATTATTCTAGGTGTACCGGTGGAGGGAATACGATTAATCGAAGGTTGTCAACCATCTAGTGAGTTTTCAACAAGGGCCACCAAGCGTGGGGATGTCAAGCGTGCAGGACTGCCAAAGAAGTTTCTTAAGGGAGAGTATCAAATGTTTTTTGAGTTCATCAACAAGGTGCTGGTACCATGCACAGAGGAAAGAACAGTTGCATCTGTTGCTGATCTATTTCTCATGGAGAAGTTAGATGAACTTGAGGAAATTAATCTCCCTATTATAATGCTTGAACACATGCACAGGGTAATGACTTGGAAAAAGGCTAAACATGGGATTCCATATGGTTAATTGTTGAATTATGTGTTTAACCATTTCGAAGTGCATATGGGACAAGGAGTACCTGGTACCACTAAGCAAATATTTACTGTAGCCACCTTGCTGGAATGTGAGTGTGTTGAAGGGAAGGCCAAAGGCATGTCACAGGTGGCGGATGTTTTAGAGCAGCAAGCCTCTCTTAAACGCGAGGTGTCTGATCTCATTGCGATCTTAAATGATAAGGAGGTTGAGATTGTGTAACTGAAGTCTAAGTTGCAGAAGGCTGTCTCAGAAGGACCTGGTACCACTAAGGTGGATGAGCAAGTGGTGCAAAAGTTGAGGGATGAGAATTCAATGCTGCTGAAGACAAATGCCTTACTCAGTGAGGAAGTTAAGGCTCTCAACAAGCAACTTATCCAGGCTCATGAGGATGCAAATGAGCGGATGTTGTTGCTAATGCGCACCCTTAATCCCCTTCCCCCCTCGGTCCTAAAAGTGTCGTGTCTTCCCTGTTTCTTCTTCTTTATGTTAATTAAAAATCGTGTGTGGCTTTGTGTATTGGTTGGCGGACTTCTGTGGTCAGTATTTGTGAACTAATGTTAATTATTATTGTGCCCTGTCTCTGTATGGTTTAATATTCTTTGTTGCCTACATGTTCATGTTCTGTATGGCCCATGGCTATGAATTCTTAAATGTTTTGCATATAACTGGTCTATGTTTACTGTTACTCTTTTTCAATGATGTCAAAAGGGGGAATTTCTGGGCTTATCTGCTGTGCTGTTGTGCAATTAGGAGGGAACGTTGACATAGGGAAGAACATTGACAAGGGGAACTAATGTACTTTTGAATGAATGTAGGTTGTTTGTCATCATCAAAAAAGGGGGAAATGATAAGCGTTAATGCTCCCAGATGTTTTGATGATCTCCTCACAAGTGCAGGGACCCGGTCCTATGCAGAGTATGCTCGTCCAGGGTCATATGTTGTACAGTTGTAGAGTTGTCTGCATCAGAAGGTTGGTAAGATGCTAGTGTCCTAAACCAATCAGAACTGACAAGGTTGTTTGTACGCTGGACAATAGCTCTTCATGGTTGATATATTCAACTCACAAACAACAAAATGATTCATCCATTCAAAGAGAGATATGCAAGCTTCAAAACAGTAGGGACCTGATAGAGTGTATTATTGCTTTTACCAGTTGTTACTTTGAGTGCTTGTAATTGTGCTTATATTGTAGAATCGTTTCGTTTGTGTTAGAAACGTTTCAAGCTTGTGTGAATCATTGTAAGAACTTAGTTGTGAGTAACTTAGTGTCTTACATCAAAGTCTATATTAATCGGTCAGGATTAGTATAGTGGGCAGTGTTGTATCTGCTTAGGCTCGGTTGACTAATAGGTGATATTACTTAGTGTGGAGATTAGTAGGTTAATCTCAAGTTGTAAACTGCGTTTTACTTTTGCTTGTGAAGATTAGTGAAAGCAATTTGAAAATCCATGTGAGACAGGTCGTGGTTTTACTCCCTTGAGCAAGGAGGTTTCCACGTAAAGTTGTATGTACAATTTTTACTTTCAGCATTTATTTACTTTCTGTATTTATCTACTTTTGTCATTGTAAGTCGTGCTGAGGACTTGGTCCTATTAGAGCTAAGTGGACGCATGCATTCCAACAACAACTTAGTGAACGAATCTTAAACTAAGTGGTTCATTGAATGAAGTAAGAAAATATTCCAGGCATATCACAATCTTCCGATAAAAATCAAAGTTATTTGACACCTTACATCCATGTGTCCTGAATCCTTTTATATTGAGGAGGTCGAGATTCTCGTTGGTTGATATGCAACTGCATAATTAGTGATCTAGTGCAAAACTACGAGATATGTGAACCTTATTAAATTGTTTTTTGTGTTTTGAATATGATTTGGGCCATCTTCTTCAATAACAATTGTAAATTTGTAACTAATATAAATAAATATGAAAATAATGAATTTACAAATAAGTGGAGATCCAAAAGGGAATTTGTCCCTTTAATTAGTCCCTTAGCATATTGGATTGTTTGTAAATTTATGTTTTATTCAATCTTATTTAGATTATATTTATCAACATCTAAAAAAACTACCAAATAAAATGAGTTGGTTGCCAAAATAGCACAAGTACCATGTTGATCTAATTAAACAATGTCAAGAATATGAAGGAAATCATTTTTATCTAAACATTATTCTAAATTAAAGAAAAAGAAATAACTCTAATTTGGCTTATTCTTGTCAATAATACTATTACCATTCTCGCAAGGAAAGAAGCTTCTCCATGTGTTTGGCCAGAGATTAATAATTTTGCTATATATAATTTGCCCAATTCCATTTTTATTTTCCTTTGGAGTATTTTCTTTTCCCACTGTTTGTACAATTTTCTGCAAAAATAAATAATAATAATAAAAAAAAAATTGAACCATTTTATAAACTAGGGGGAACGTGAAAATATATAGCAACAAAAATAATTAGTTTCTATATTTTAATTTATGTGGCACTTTTAAAATCTCAAGAGTCAGATAACTTTTTTCCGTTGATCATAATTTTTTTCATAGGTTTTTAAAGCATTTTGAACACAAGGCGGTCACAATATAGATTCAAACAAGACGGTTTACTCTAAAAAAGATTGCATGTGATCATTTCCCATGTTTACAAGTATCAAATCATTGGACCAACAATGCAAGTTCTACGTTTTTACAATGCATGAAACTCGAATAACATCTCACCTCACATGACACTCAAACACAATTGCGAAACAACAACTCTACAACCCTAGTTTGCAGGTAAAGTCTAGTGAAGAAGATGAAAAGACAAAAGCAATATAGGTGAAGGTTGATGTTCAATTATGTATATGGACTTTGGCGATCTATTGAGTCCAAGTTGATGCCTTATTTCACCCACTCCAGATATGTTATTCAGTTTGAGAGACGGCTCGTGCTTTATACACTAATGACATATCTCGTTATCGTGACTTAGAATACTTTTGTAGTTTTCAAATATGTAAACTTTGTGGAATCTTAGTAGGTGCAGTTGATTAACTACGTGAACATTCACCTTGTTGATGAATGGTGAGGGTTTGATTCTCCACCTTCTAATTCTCTTACCCATTTCCTCGTCTCAATTTTTAAAAGAAATATATAAATTTTATTTCAAAAACATAAGATTTCATATTGAAATTTACGTTGAATCAAATTGTGGCACGTAAATTGAGACACAAATAGTAGTATACCAAATTAATTAAAGATACATACATTGCTAGGAGTGAATCTGAGTCCCACTTTTATTTGCCCTTTGTACGTGTCATCTTCAAGTACCACATTATAAGCAACTGGTATCACTTCAATAAATCTCTTTTCATTCCCCTCCATAATTATTCCTTTCAGATTAATTCTGAACCAAAAAATATAAAAATCAATTAATTAATTTATTTATCTAGTTTTAACTTGACACAGAATTTGAGAAATTAAACAATATAGATAAAATATGTCGAAATATTCTGTAAATTTGTGATTTTAAACCCTAAAAGTTTAAAATTAAAAAATTAATCTAAAAAAATATTACTATTTTTTTTTTTAAACAGACTAAAAGAAAAAGTACTTACATGGTTTCACCAGCAAATCCACTAGCTGTGAAGAATTCTTCATCCATAATTTTTAATTTAAGGTACTCACATTCTTCTAATTTGTTAGTTGGCAATTCAAACTTAAACTTTTCATTCCACAAAATTTCCGTATGATTACCTGCATTATTATAACAATTAAATCATATTACAAATTGTACAAAGATTATTCAATTCCCCTAAGTTTGTACCCGAACCCCCTTTATACACTTCTTGACCACATAAAACTTTCTACACACCAAACTTTTTAATGTCGTTGGTATATTTGTAATTTTAGATATTTATTTTCTTAAATCTTTTTACTAATGTTATTGATAGTGTAACACAAAAAATAGTGGATTAAAAGCTACACTTTAAACAAATTCTAGTGTGTAAAAAGTTTTTTTTTTTTAAATATAGGTGGGGAAGTAATCTATGTAAGCCTTGTAAATATCAAGGGTTGGCAAGTTTGTTTGATATCACATCAAAGTTCAAATCTTAAATGTTTGAATAAATTTGAAATTTACAAGTTGTGAAAGTTGCATAAAAATTGTCAAAACATTTTTAAAATCATCCAAAAAAGAGAAGATGCAATACATGTGGAAATAAAGGAGAATTAATTTTCACGCACTCAACTAATTTTACAAGATATTTACCATATACTTTTCATTAGCACAATAGTACTATCAGCAAAGGATGTGGTGCAGTGAATGAGGTTGTTCTTGTTTCTCCCTTAACTAAAGGTTTCACGTTTGAACCTTCAATATGAAAATTCTTTGGCAAGGAGCTAGTGCTACCCCAAATAAGCCCTATCCGGTGTGAATTTGAATTGGTCGGACTCCAATAATATAGATACCAGACATTATATGAAACATATTTTAAAATAAAAGTTCTATCCACCAATGTATAAAATTATATACAAGTACAAGAATAAGACAAACAACAAACCTGAGGAAATTTTTGTTGTGTAGGATTGGGATCCACATTCAACAATAACATAGTACGATGGATTTCCTATACAAATATAAGTAAGACATCGTAAGGACGTAAACATAAAAATTACTACAAAAGAACGTTTTCACATAACACATTTCCCAAAGTAGATAACTCTCCCTTCGTCTCAAATTATTAGTCGTTTTTGTTTCTCAAGATCAAAGTACTTTATCTATTTTAAATGTATATTTTCATTATATTGTAAAAACAGAGACTTATAATTGTTATTTTTTTTTTTATAGTTTTTAAACATTCAATTTTAATTTTAAAATACTGGTTGATTAATCTTATTCAATGTAAATCATTAATTAGTCAAATTAACAAAAAAAAAAAGAAAAGGGAACACCTTTGAAACAAAAGGAGTACAAGTAACTTTCTACAACAAATGGATTAATAACCTGAAAAATATACAGACAAGTTGGCACTATAACATATTACTCCATGTCTAACTTGTCATATCCCTTAATAAATAATTTTAAAAAAATGTATTGTAATTATTACTCTATAAGTTATTTAATATTAAAAAATGAATAGTACTTAATTGAGGATAATATAGACAAAAAATATATAAATTAGTAAACAAATGAATAGACCAAAGAAATAAAATATATTCGATAAAATAAAAAAC
Source organism: Solanum commersonii (assembly GCA_029007595.1). Classification (NCBI taxonomy): domain Eukaryota; kingdom Viridiplantae; phylum Streptophyta; class Magnoliopsida; order Solanales; family Solanaceae; genus Solanum; species Solanum commersonii. Next base: position 536,392 of record JAJTWQ010000162.1, on the reverse strand, counting down.
TATTCTTTTACACTGTCAACGTATATAATTAAAATCCTTACCAATAATGTTGGAGTGGCTAATGCCACGGGCACTTACAACATAAACTTCAAGGAGTCCTCCCTTCATTATATCACAAGGATTTCCTTATTTTTGTTATCTCTAATTCCCTTTTTATAAGTTTAAGGATTATGAAAAAATTTAATCTTCTAAATAATTAATGTAATTACATAAATATCTATTAAATAATACGTTACTAGTGCATGTATACACTATATAAATATACATTATAAATAAATGACAATAGACATTTACCAAGAATTAATTATACACTTAATTAACTTCTTAAAAGAGGAAACAATTAATAACGAACAAGTTATGTTACTCTATTGCTTTTAGTTATGGAAATCCAAATCTAAACTCTTCCAATAATATCAAAATTATCGAAAAAAACTATTAATTGAAAATTTAATAAAATATTAATTATCCACAAATGAAAAAGGAAAGAATAATTTTTTTTGAGAATTTTATTCTAAATATTTACCAGCACCTCTGATTTTTCAAAGAACTTGATGTATGGGCACCTATTACAACAATACTAAAATTCAAAATGATGACTACAAGTAAACTGACCAAAGATTGATTTTGTCAAGAGGCAAATTTAGAATTTTGAGTTTTTCAACACTAATTGATTTTCGATTAGACAAATCGATTGTGACACTAATTTGAATTTGAATTTGATTTATTTTGAGTTTCGATTCAAGTTATTCACCTTTCAATTTATATTGACATACTGATTACCATAATATTTTGGGCTTCGTGTTAATTTATTTTGAGTTCCGATTCAAATTTATTCATTTTTTCAATTTATATAGACAAATCACTTAAACAACATAGTTTAAATAAAACAATTCAAATAGTATTTCTAATATTAAAATAAATAGATCATTTATTTATAATTATCCTCAATGAGTTTTCATATTCTTAAGCTATTTTTTGACACAAAAATAGTCAACTAGAACCAACACTAACTGTAAATGAATATTCAGATATTTAAAAGAAAAATTTAATAAACACTATGAACTATAAAGCATGAGCAAGGATTAATAAAATTTTAAAAGCCAGTAGTAATTCATAAGGAATACAAATAAACAAAGATGAGTTTGAAATGAACTTTTATATGGCCAAGAGATTGAAATGAAAATAGAATTGAGTTGAGTTACTTTATGGATTAATGTCTTGAAATAATTATTAATTGTTTGGGATTGCACATTAATTATGCATTGTATTTTATTGGTATAGGAGTTGCATACCTATACACCATATATTATATCATATATGGATCGAAGTTGTACGTATGCACAATAGTATATATGATTGGAGTGTCGCACCAATCAACATATGGATCTCATGAGTACCCCATAAATCTCTGCTAGCTACACTATGACAATGGGTGTATACACAATATATACATTGTATCCAATTGTCCATTCATTATTTTTTGTGGGTTGTTGTTGAGAGATTTTTAAATTGCGTACTTATCTAACGTTGACTTAGAATATGACATATGTAGAATATTCCATATTTAATTATGATTGTCGGTCCGGATTGGTTATAGCTATTGAGTCCTTGATGATAACAAGAGGCAGAAATTGTGTTGAGTATAGTACTTTTACTCTATTGTCTTTTACAAAGTTGATCTAATATTTGTAAGTATTGAACAAGACAATATAGGATTGATCCTGGCCATTGCTTCATTTTTGGATCAGTCAATGCTGTTGCTGAGGACATGTGTTTTCTCATATCCACTTTACACTTGTTCCATCTTTCATGTGCATGTTCAACTCTAAGTTCGTTGGCGGTTAAATCATTATTGAACTCAAAAAGATTTGTCGGAATTTAGGATGAGCGGTAATACTAGATTCTAGTTCTATCTTTATACCTACTATTTTTTCTTCTTTCCAAATAATTTTAGTGTTCAGACCTATAGGTTTCATATCTTAGTTGCTCTTGTACTTGTGTCACCCATTCTTGAAGATTATATTTGTCGTGTATGTTTAAGTTATGATTCAGATTTTAGAATTTTTAATTTTTACTTAATTTTTTATATAATTTCGCTTTTCTCTCATCTTTTGATTTTAGAAATTTAAAAAACCGACTAGATTAGTTTAATTTTGATTTTTACCAATAACCGATCCAAACCGAACCACAAACACCCCTAGTCGAAATAATAAAAGGCATAGGAAAAAAACTAGCCCGTACTGGAAAAAACCGCCAAAATTGCGGGTCATTACCGGGTCGATCTTAGTTGACCGAAATAAGACGGACCGATCCATTTGACAAGTTTAGGGGGAAGCGCCAAAAGAGAAGATTCTTGTTTGTGGGGAGTACAAAATCGAAGAATTCCAAAACCAGACGAAGAACACTATGTCTCCATTAATTTTCCCTTGTCATCTCCGTCTTCGATTATGACCTTCTTCTATCTTGTTCCTAAAATTAACTGCATCATCATCACCATGAACTCTCTATATAAGCTCCTCTGTTTCCTTTCCACACTTCTCAGCTACTTAAAACAATTTTTTTATTTCTGATTCTAGGGTTCTTCACTCATGGACGATAACGAGCTTCATTTGTCTCCTCCCGCGGTAATTAGTGTGTTTTGGACTTGACAAAAAAAAAAAACATACATTTTTGTTTCTATTGATCTTTAGATCAAATTATTTACTGAAAACATTTTTCCCCCTTTTGGAGGAAATTGCGAAACCTTGTCGTAATACCTTGAGTGAAGTTCTGCCCCTTTATTTCTGAATCAAACATTTAACTTGTCAATCTTTTCTAGATCCTTCACAAATATTGATGTTATATGGGAGTGAATTATTTAGAATTGAAAAACAGGATTAGATTTGCAAGTAAGTAAATTAAACTATATTGAAAAAAATATAGTGAAAGAGAATAAAATGAGCTTGAAAAGTCAGCTATGGTACAATGACCATGTGAGTTAAATAGTCAAAAACTATGCTATGATCATAAGAATCAAATAATTAACTTCTCAAGTTTTCATTGAACTTCACTATGCATAACTTGGTTTGCAATTTTCCCATGTCTATCTTGCTTAGCATGCAATGAGAAGGTGATTTTGTGGAGATATTAGGAGCCTCCAGCCACTCTATGCTCCATGGTGTTTGAGGCAAAAATGGAAAAACAAATCACAATCCCATATATTGGACTTTTAAGTTTTCTAAGATTATCTAGCTAGCAAGTTATTAGTTGCATGTTAGAGTGGGTTAAAAGTCCGACATTGGTTGGGGAATGGATTGACGGTTTGCTTATATAGACTAGAGCAATCCTCCCCTCATGACCTAGCTTTTTGGGATTGAGTTAGGCTATGTGTCAGATCTTTACATGGTTCATCCCTGTTTGGGCTTTCGGTCGATGCTTCAGTTGGGTCTGGGCGTGAATGGGGGACGTTAGAGTAGGTAAGAGTCCCACATTGATTGGGGAATGGGCTGATGGTCTGCTTATATGGACTTGGACAATCCTCCCCTCATGAGCTAACTTGGGTGATGTTAGAGTGGGTAAAAGTCCCACATTGATTGGGGAATGGACTGACGGTCTGCTTAGATGGACTTGGACAATCCTCCCCTCATGAGCTAATATTTAGGGTTGAATTTTAGGCCCACGCGCCTTATGTTTTGCAATGCGAGCTAACTCTTAGGGTTGAATTTTAGGCCCAGGTGCCTTATCTTTACAATTCAAATAGAACAGTATTTTACGGAACATTTGTCTTAGGGGCATACACAAGAATTTGTGAGTGGTATGAACTTATTGTCACAATTAGTCTTGTTCCAAGGCTTTACTTTCAATTCAAATTGTTATTTACTTGCATTATTTTTTTAAAATAGTGTAATGTACATATGATTCTAACAAAAAATATATTTAACTATATATATTTAATTAAATTTCTCGGTGAAGTCATCCAGTATATTTTCTGCTGCTTGCCATACCGGATGTTGTCTCCATGTAGCACTTGCTTCTTTTCGATTATCTAGTGAAGGTTTTTCTGACACTACAGACTAACTTTGGTTAATGGTACGTTTTGAGCAGCAGATGCTACCTCAAAGAATGGAATCAGGAGGTCCTTATCGTCTTCTGCACTGTTCAGGCCTTGGTGACAAAGAGGGAGTGATGCAAGAGCTTGAGAAAGGAGTGGAACCCAATCTGGTTGACTATGATAAGAGAACAGCACTTCATTTAGCTGCCTCTGAAGGTTGTGCAGAGATTGTTGTTCTACTTCTTGAGAAAGGAGCTGATGTGAACTCCACAGATCGTTGGGGTCGAACTGTAAGTTGCACTTACTGATGTATAAAATGAATTACGTACCTTTTACTGCCTGATTTGGATTGTTGTTTCTAGTGTTTTTATTGTACTGTACTTTGTAGTTGAAATGATATTTATGTAGACTATATTGTTTTTTTTCCATTTAAAAACATTTTTCGTATTTGCTTCGACTCTATTATACTACTATACAACAACTGATGGGCTGTAAATATTGGATTTATCAGAAATTCAAAACTTGAAAAAAAGATGATTACGGATGAGATAGTAAGGTGGCTAGAAGGAGGAGTACCTGAATCTAGTGGCATGGAGTATAGTATTGATTTCCTCCATGCTATAACTAAAATTTACTTGAAGACATATGGTTCCCGTTTTCTTCTCTTTTATTCTAACAATCTTATTAAGGTTATAGTGTAGGACACTATAGATTGTTTCTCAACAAATTGATTAGTGTATGCTTTGATCGAAATCTGTGCAGCCACTCTCCGATGCCCGTAACTTTGGTCACGAGGATGTCTGCAAGATTCTAGAGGCCCATGATGGTTATGATCCGGTATATGTCTTAACCTTTTCTCTCATTTATATGATCGCGGCTGTATATACTCTGAATGGAAATATTGTCGCACAGCATTACTCGGAAACATAATGGGTAGTTTGCTTTTTCTGCTATACACGATTCAAAAAGAAACTATCATATTAAGATTGACTTGAAAGCTGATGCAAGAGTAACATATTTATATTTTAACTTTTATATTGGCCAGTCACTCAGAGTCTAAGCATCTTCGGTCTTTTTCAGGACACAATACTTTTTAGTAGTGACTTTACTGGTTTAAGTAAACAAGAATGTGTAGAGTTTCCTTATAGTCCTATTCCAAGTATAAGAGGGTTTTTTTTTTTTCACAAGTCAAGGTATTATTGATAATAAACTCAGCACCAAGAAAGTACTGAGAGAAAGTACAACCAAACTAGATAAGATTCCCCCAAGGATGTAAGGAATCCATAAAATCTATCATTATTTCAAGATCATTCGAGAATAACATTACACCAGCTTTTGAAACTATGAGTGCATCTATACTTCCACAGCAAAGAGTTTTTCTTCTTTCTCCTCAAAACATCTTTTGTTCCTCTCGAGCCAAACATTCCAGATATGCATACTGGAGTGCTCCTTGAAATCTTTTCTTCACTTTCTTCATTCGCTGACTTTGGCAACTGCTTAGTACTTGTTCCACATTTGATGGCATGACCCACTGGATCCATACAAGTTAGAAACATACACCAAATCTGCCAAACGAATTTACAGTGTACTCGGAGATGATGTACTGTCTCGCTGTTTTCTTTGCACAAATAATACCATCCACATAAGCTAAATCCTCTTCTTTGAAAATTTACATGTGTTCCATTAGGTAATTTTTTAAAAAATAAATAAGATTTGAGCTTATATTTATTACTTTTATATTTTTGTATCAATTTGCAAAGGCTTCAAATATTCATACTGATTTTCACTTGAGTGGACTAAAAAAAGACCCACAATTTTGAGATGTTATGCTAAGTATTTTTATTAAGATTTTAAAGTACTATTTAGATTTTCCTGCATAAAACATGCTTCATGTGCTGCCATCCATCCAAAGCAAGCGACTTTGGTTGGAGCTTTAGTAACCCAAAATGATCTTCATAGTCCATCTGTTCTATACTCCTCTAAGCTTCTGCCCAGTAAATGATAGCTCGAGTTTACTGTAATTTACCATACATGTACAAGTTATTCTATTCAAAGAAACAAAATCAGAAAAACCATAGAAATCTCGACCTATAATTGTGCTATGTATATTACATGAGAATGTGTATATTTACATCAGGTGTCTATGTATATCCTGTAACACTCCCTCTCAAGTTGGAGCATTCATGTTAATTATGTCCAGCTTGTTACAAAGATTTTCAACCCAAGTTCCATTCAAAGCGTTGGTGAATATATCACCCAGTTGCTCACATGTCTTCACCTATCAAGTAGAGATGAGGTTCTCTTGAATCTTCTAGCATGCCTAATTATCTCAACAGAGTTTTGCTGGTGACTAGAGGTTCAAACCAATTTCAGCTAAAATGTGATGTGTCCATATTATTTCACATGTGAACTGAGCCAAACCGTACTCTGGTTCTGCCCTGAATTGAAATACAATACTTTGTTTCGTGCTCTTCCATGAGGTTCCCACCTACAAAGACAATAGCCTGTGGTGAATCTTCTGTCAATTCTAGATCCAATGCCAAACAACATCTACGAAACACTTAATACGAGTATGCCTATGGTTGTTATAAACTTATATAATATGCCAAGTCCAAGAGCTCCTTTAAAGAAACACAAGATATGTTCCAAGGTTGCCTTAGTGTTTGAATCTAGGTGATTTTATGAGTATTATTCTGAACCATGACATTCTATGAGCCATCCTTTGTCTGTGAGAATGATTGTAGTTTGAATTCCAACTCATTTAAACTAATTCATGTGAGATAATCTTGTGATCAGCTAGCTTGTTAGTTTGAGAAAGAAATAAAGGAAGCTAAGTAACAATAATCCCCAGCAGGAAAAGAGGACAGGCTAAGTCATAAGTATGCCTTCTGGATGAGTTGATGTAGATAGGATCCTTGTCAAAACTGCATGTTCTTTACCACAACATTATCTTTATTTTGGTGGCAGTGTTAGATAATATGAATTTCCGCGAAATGTTGTATCATATCAACATTTCTTTTTACCTTCATTTCCTTTTGCTTGACGTAGTTGGGTGACTCTGATACACCATGTTGTATGATTGGTCATGGTGAAGTGGACATGAAGGATGCAACTCTTATTGGAGAAGTAATTTCTCTTACCCAGAAGCCAAGGCAAATATCAACTTGACTATGTTCTTTTAATGTTTCAATTCACTTTATATTTGTTTTGGCTATTAATGACTGTGAGTGCAAATCTCAGGGTGCATATGGTGAAGTTTATTTGGTAAAGTGGCGCGGTACAGAAGTTGCCGCAAAAACCATTCGTGCTTCCATTGCATCAAACCCAATGGTGAAGTAAGTTAACTGATTTTTTACAGAGCTGTAATTTAAAAATCACATAAGCAATACTTTTTTCTTCCAGATTTTGGATTTAATTTGATGTAGAGTAACAATAATGTAACTTGATCAACTTCTATTTCAAAACAAAAAAAACATAGTAACTCGGTCAGCTTGACTTTAATATTCGGACTCATAACATCCATAATTGAGAGCTTCACAGGAATGCTTTTATGAAGGAATTAGCATTGTGGCAAAAGTTGCGCCATCCCAATATTGTGCAGTTTCTCGGGGTTCTAAAGCAATCTGATCGATTGATCTTTCTCACTGAGTATCTTCGAAATGTAAGTCTTGTATGATGTTCAGGAGCACTCTGATGATGTGATATCCTCCTCAGCTTTGAGATATAGGTGTTATTATACGAGTACCTGAGCTTTTACTCACGGTCACACTGATATTTCTACAAATCGGAAATCTAGGGAAGCTTGTATGACCAATTGAGAAAGAAAGGAAAACTTGATCCACTAACAGCAGTTGCTTATGCACTAGATATTGCAAGGTATAAGGTTCAATGATAAGTTAGCTTCCAATTCAAGTGTTACATGACACTTTTTGGCACAATTTACCAGCATTTCTGTTTCTTTGTTTTTCACTCAACTTTGCACCTTTTTTCAGTTTATTATTTTGTGATTTCTTTTCCATAAATGCAAAATATTAAGTTTCCATCTACTAAGTGCAATTACTAAAGCTGGAAAAGCACTCTTTCATGCATTAATGTGCTTTTAACCTTACTATGCATCTTATGCCAAGATATGTTTGATATGGATCAGATTTTTTATAGCCCGAGTTCTTAATTGATATATGTAATATGTGCTTATTATAGAGTATGTACTATATCTGAAAGAACCAAGCAATGACCAAATTAAAATTATTCGTCCATGACCATAGGTAGAAAATTGCTCTGATGTTGAATTGTGTAGACAACTAAGTTCAATCGTCAAAGTTCTTAATGCTAGTATCAACTGCCAAAAAGATTGATAGAAGGATGAAAAATTGTAGACATCCTTGCTGATTTATTTACATAATGGAGGAAGTAATTTTTGGTGATTTATTTTCACCTTGGTGCTTCTCACTATGAAAATGTCTTTCTTAAAAATTGAAAGCAGTTTGTCGTATGTCATAATATATATACTCTTTAAAGCAGCTATATCCTAAGTTCTTTGTTTGCATTTGCAGAGGAATGAATTATCTACATCAGCATAAGCCTCATTCTATTATCCATAGGGATTTGACTCCTAGGTACTGGCAGTTTCACTAGCTACATTTAACTCAGCTCATTCGCATCAAACCTATCGGTACTTGTCAATACAGGGAGTACAAAATACTTGTATCATACGGATTTAGTATTTCTGTGCAGCTATCATATCAACTTTCTACTCCTGCAGAAATGTATTGCAGGATGAAGCAGGGCATCTTAAAGTCACAGACTTTGGACTCAGTAAAATTGCACAACAGAAGGATTCTTATGGTTACAAAATGACTGGAGGGACTGGATCATGTACAGAGTATTACTAAGCTAATCTGTATTTTCCTTTTCCTCCGTCAATCGACTCCTGAAACGTAATTATATCCATGTTTGTTTAGATCGATATATGGCTCCAGAAGTTTATCGTCGAGAATCATATGGGAAGAGTGTTGATGTTTTTTCATTTGCTCTAATCGTCCATGAGGTGAGTTGAACTTACATGCTTACATTTACTCGAATACAGGACAACACAACTTTCCCCTACCTATCATCATAGTTTATTTTGAAAAAATTCCCTTGCACCTATTAGATGCTGACTTGGTAGTGTGTTCTCAAATATTGCTGTGGGAATTTAGGCCCTGAATCATAAGAGTAATATAGCTAGGGAAACAATCCACACACATTTTGATCATCTTTAATATTAGCATATTCTTGGTCTTGCACATTAATTTCTTTCAAGTATAAAGTAAAGGGTAGGCATATGCTTCTGCACTACAGATGTTCCTAGGAGGACCATCAAATAGGGAGGAAGCTGCAGAGAAAGTGGCAGATAAGACAGCATACGAAGATTATCGGCCACATCTCGCGTCATACATCTTTCCTGAGCAAATCAAGACGTATGTCATTCAATTATTGCTGTATTTCCAAACCTTACCATTTTTCCTTTTCTGCTAACAAGAACTATGTATAGGCGGTGATCATCGAAGTCTAACTGTTATAGTTTGTATTCCATGTGTGTCTAAATGATGCAGGGTACATTTTGAGTTTGAAGGTTTGGGGGGAAAAGTGAAAATGTAGTATATTTTGTGTGGTTTTTACTGAAATTTGTGTTTTTTTTAAATTATTTTTGCTGCCAAAATGTGTGCTAATATTGAACTTGTTTGGATCACAAAATCTTGGAAATGTTTCCTGATTTGAAGGTGAAAGAAATCACTTTTGTGAGCAGAATCAAATTTCCTTATTAGCCAAACTTAGCTCCTTGAGCATATCGAAAATTGAGCTCAAGTTATATGCACTGACACAAGCTGTGTCATCGAAAACTAGGAACGTGCATAGAGACATAACAGAAACTGACATTGACATTGTGTGCAGGTTGCTTCGTGAATGCTGGCACAAGAACCCTGATCGTAGACCCTCGTTTCAAGAAATAATTGATCGTCTTGAGAAAATCCATGCGACTTTGCAAGAAAAGATAGTCTTGGGAACATGCTGTAGCTGTATGGTATTATAAGTTGAATCATCTGAAGCTGATCTCATGTTATCACATATTGCATTTCATTTCATTTCATTTCTCTGGTTACAAAGGAGCTTCTGCATAGCCCTTTCAGATTTGAAAATACATAAATAAAGTGAGTTTTGCAGCAAATTTTGTTAAAGAGTCTCACTTGTATATACCGGCATTGCTAAAAGCATTACACTAATATAATTTTGCCTATCATAACTCATTTACTATATATCGATTGAATATCTATCAAATATGTCCTTTTGTGGAAAATCACATAAAATTCACTCTGCTGAGGTCAAAGTCACAATTGTCTGAAAATCAACTTAGAAGATAGCCCGCAAGGGCATGGTTGATTAGTTGGGAGGTGGTCTTCGGTCTCCCACATGGTTGTGAGCTATTGCACAGTGATCAAGTTAGCACAAAGTGCTCACCCGAAGGGTAGAGGTTGTGGCACAGGTGGTAGGTTCTATGGGTTCCCCAAGAAAAAAAAAAACTTAGAAGATAGATAATAAAAAATTCGACCTGGCTGATTTCCTTTTTACATCTATTATCTATATTGTGTTCAGTGATAATTATTATGTTTATGTGCTATATGGTTTTTGTTTACGTATTTTTAATTTACTACTATCTTCGTCCACTTTTAATTGTCATAATTTCTTTTTTTAGAGTCAAATTATAATAATTTTGACTAACATTTTACGATTTATTTTTTCATCATATTGATATGCAAAAAATTTCAATCTATAGTACTTTTTGTATAGTTTTTGAATATATAATTTTTTTGTTTAAAATATCGAATTAATGTAATCTAATTTAACTTTAAAAATTAGTCAAATTGACTTTCGAAAAACGCAACATGCCAATTAAAAGTGCACAGCTGGAGTATTCTCTTGGAACACCCTTAAGAAACAATAAATAATACTAATAAGGGTAATATTACATTATTATCCTTTGATTTTATTAAATTTAATGTTTTGAGAAATGTGTTAGATAATAAAAAATATTTAATAGCACAAAAGGTAAATATCTCTTGATTTTCTAAATTGGACAAGTATTGTTGGATTGAGGAAGTACAAACTTTTAATAAAATAAAAAACAAAATTATGCAATTTGTGAATAAGCAAATTATAATTTCACATAGTAGTTTAAGTAACATTTGATGTACAAGCTAGTCTGGGTGGTGTAGTCGGTTATCACGCTAGTCTCACACACTAGAGGTCCCCGGTTCGAACCCGGGCTCTCAGACATTATTATTTTTCTTTTTGCATTCTTTGTTTTTTTCCCCCCTTTAAATTGTTTAGTTAATTGATTAACACAATCTTTAATTGGTGTATTTACTAGTAGTAGGATCTTAGGACATTTGACACTTGTATTTTGTATTCATGTTTTTGCCACAAATTGTAAATTATATTAAACATAAGCATATAGGGTACGAATTTGCTCAAACCAAAGTAATCTTGATCCAAACACGGTATTTATTTTAAGAAATTTATTTAATATATGTATAATAAATATATAATTTAGAACTCAATAATATTAAAAATTACTTTAAATTATAATTTTAAAATTCTGACTCCATCGTACCTTTGAGCTCGACACATCCCACCTAAAGTTGGTCAAATTTGATTTTTGAATCAGTTGCAAAGCACTGAAAAACAATGGAGAGGAAGTTGTATTGAATTTAAGATTGCTATGCGAATTTGCTTCCTCAACTTGCATTTGTAGATGGCAAATTTTGCATCAAGAAAACAATCAAGGTTGAAATTTGAGTAACAAAATATATGAAGTATCTAGTTTCTCATTTTAATATACAATGAATATTATAATCTCTATAATATAATATTTCTTTGATTCTTCCCAATAACTTACCCTTTACGCTTTATATTTCTTAATTTGAATCCCTTCTATTCCCAACAAAACACGGAGAGAATACTTTATTTTCCTTATTACACATCTCTTATTTGCTGGAATAATAATTTAAAATTGGAGCAAGAATCTTAAGTTATTTAAAATTTGTTATTTTGATATTTATTTAAATCATGTCTAGTTAGAATTTATTTGTCCTAATTTATATAGGAATATGTTTTCTAGTCCTAAATTAATTTGATCTCTTACTATTATATATAAGGATGTTATTAATTATTTTCAATAGAAAGATTAGAAAGAACGATAGGAGAATAGAAAAAACTTGAAGTAACATTCAAAAGATTTTCCCTCTTTCACTTGTATACTCGATCTTCCAAGCATAAGCCATGGACTCACCAAAACAAAATCTCAATCAAGTCACAAATTCAATCGATAGAGCCCAAGAAATTCTGAACCAACTTTATCTCACAAGCTCTTCTTACAACGTAATTCCTCTTGCTCAAGGCATGAATAATCTTGTGGTTGAACTTTATAATATGGTGAAATTGGGAGAAAAATGTCATATTCAAGTGCCAATAGACGTTATAAACTTGATCGATGATGGAAAGAATCCAGATGAATATACAAGAGATATGTTGAATAGTTATATAGCCAAGAACCAAATCACTAAGGAAAAACAGACGCATTCAAGGATTTACAAGGGCATCTCCTCGAGGACCTCGGTCAGGCTTTCCCTAACGAGGTGGCAGCTTATAAGCTAGTAAAACGTTTGCTTTAGTTTTTAATAGTGAATTATGATTTTACTAGTCAGTTTGTATGAAAAGATTATAGTGAATCTACTATGTTCTTGTTATAAATTTAGTTCAGATCATAGATATATAAAATACAATTTTTATGCATTGCATATATACCAAAAAAGAAAAAAGTTGATCAGGTATATCTCATATTGATTATACTCTCTGTCTTTTAATTATCTGTTATAATTTTTAAAAATAGTATGTTACTTAGCAAAGCTTGATTGTGTCAAATTCTGCTCAATCGTATTTTCTATGTCCTCTTGTCACACATGTATCAACACACATAACACAAAAAAAAAAAACATGAGAAATAAAGGCCATAAGTAAAATCTAAAATACTAGATAGTAATTTCTAAATCCTATTCTCCATTAATGACGTCAAAATTTGATACGCATAAATACCATCTTGAAACGATATAAAACGGTCATTGATTAAATATGAATTCAATTAGGTAGAAGTCAAGTCCCACATAGAATACAATTAAAAATTTACTCAAAAGTGTAATGTCCAACTTAAAGTCTAAATTTCTAAAGAAAAAAAAGGGTAATGTTGATTGAATTTAAAACTGGTGACTAATGATGGTAATTGATTCAATAATTGACGAAGTTTGTGGAGAAGAATTGGCATTGGGGAGACCTTTATAACTTAATTTACTCTATACCCACTTAATTTATTTTTGATTTACTTTTTAGGATTGGGCTTTTTAAAAAGGAAAAAGTGTGGGGTCATGGGTCTCTTTGGCCTTTTTAAAACTTGGGGTATATTTGTGAATGTGGGGTCATGGGCTTATTTATTATTTTTAAAACTTGAGGAAAAGATATAACTTTACAAGAATATATTATAATCCCTATACATTTTTAAAAATATTATTATTTGATGAAAATCAAGGCAAATATTTTCTGAATCTCTGTTTGTTTCTGTTCCGACGTTTCTTCTACTCCAAGAGTAAGACTTTTCATCTTTCAAGAACATCTTCAATTCTTGAAAGATGAAACCAGTATAATCAACGATTTCACCCACTTCTCTTCCATTAACTTATTCAACCATTTCATCGTCTTAAACCCCTCTCAAATCTTCATCTGTTTTATTCAATCTTCTTCTCCAAGTTCAAAGCTTTCATCTTTGGTAAGTTGAATCTTCTGTAATGGTGTTTTTCGGTAATTTTTAGCCGTATTTGATTGTTTATTTTGTTATAGTAGTGTGATGATTTAATGACTCCTTTTTCTGGACTGTTTTTCTTCATGTTCTTGTTTAGGATGAAAGTTTTTCGCCATATTCAATGAATATATGTGGTCTCTAATGATGTTTTTGTTTGGATATAAATATTTTACCCTATTTGGTTGCTTATTTTTTTTAAAAAAATTTATGTTTATCTCGCTTATTGATTTTGAAATTTTTACTAAACTTTGATCAACTTTAGTGGTGTTTCTGTCAATCGCATTGTTGATTTTTGTTGGATCTGCTATTTATTTTGCATGTTTTATTTTAGGTTTACTCTGGTTATGTTAATAAACTAGTGGTCGATAAATATGTTTTTGCTTGTAGATTATAAAGTATTGCTAAAACTAGAGCTGGAAGCACTAAACCACCTGCTCATGTTGCTCTTAGAAGTAAGAAATGAAAGGCTAAAGAAGTTTTGAAAACTTGTAAAAAGAAAAAAAATTGTAGTCGAAGAATTTGAGCCTGATTCAGAAAGTGAAACAATGACGGAGATTGACAACTATCAAACAGTAGTGTTGATGCTAGTGATAATGTTGAGAGTAGTGACAGAGAAAGTGATAGCGAGGAGAGTAGTAGAGACACTAGTCGAGATGAGGATGATCTTCTATCCTTGCCATTTTGTGCAAGAGATATCTCAAGTGAGTTGTATGACCTAGCGACGTGGTTAGATGAGGTAGGATCGTTTCCAGCAAAGATCTCTGTAAGATCAAGGATGACAGTTTAGAGACTACCCACATGATGATCAAAACTCTTCCTTCTCTACTTTACTGTCAATTGATTGGCACATGAACAAAGCTGAAACGGAGCATGTACGCGACGATCAAACACGGCTTTGCCAGCTGCCTGTGATAGGAAAAAGAAAACTTTATCATGACTTTCAGAAAATTTTGATTGAACAAAAACTTTATAATGAATTTAAGGGTACTTGCTTTGGACATTTGACGCACATTCCGAATTATTTTAAGTTCAGTGGACAGATTGTCCATTATATGTTGTTGCAACGTGTGAGAAATGACAAAAAGTTGCATGAAATTTGGTTAAATGATAAGTCTGCATGTTTTGGCTTAAAAGAATTTGCATTGATTACGGGGCTGAATTGCTCAGAATACCCCCATGAATCAAAATTGAAGAAAGTCCTTAGAAAAGGTGAGAAATTTCATTTCAAGGTGACAAGGAACAAGAACATCACTGGTGCAAAGTTGATGAGAATAATAAATAGTAACAAATTAAATAAGGAGCAGAAATTTAAGTGCTCTTTAGTTTGGTTTGTCCACTAGATATTGCTTGCCCATGATTGGTCTAAGATTGTGGATTCAAACCATATCAAGATGGCAGATGATTTGGATTTTTTCAAAAGTTATCCATGGGAAAAAAAGTCCTTTGATTTAACATTGACCTATTTGAAGAATCAAATTAATTTGAGGAAGCAGGGGCAAATGTATAATGAAAAGAAGAATGCATCTTATGCTCTGTACGGCTTTCCCTGGGCATTTCTGATAATTATTCTCAACTATTTTGTCGATTTATGATATACTCTTATTTATTTGTGTAGTACTTCATAGACTTTATTTGTTTGTTTATTCTTTTATGGATTCCAGGTTTGGATATATGAGGTTGTTCCATATCTTGGAAAGTATATCGGAAAGTCCTCGGATACTCTACTGCTCATTCCTCATTTACTAAGATGGTACACATTAAAGAGCGATAATATAGTTGAAGGTGATCCATTTAAGTACAAAGGAAGAAGTACGAAGGTATACATTTATTTGTTATTATCTAACAATATTTTTAAATTAGTGAATATTGTGTAATATTTATATATTTTTTAGATTGTGCACCCATACCTCACCCCTACTGTCCATGAGATGGGACAAAATTACATGAAAACCTTTTAGCCATATACAAATGAAGTGAATGACACGGTCATCGATGTCTTGAAGACCCAATTGAAAGGTGTGACTGTCCTCACTACAGGTGATGAATATTTGGGTGATCACAATATTATCCAACCTTGTGTTAATTCTGTTTCTAGTAGACAGAAGAATGTACTGAGTACTTCTAATGATGGGAGTATAGAAAATCTGAGTGATCGTGTTGTGTCCCTTGAGCAATCAATGGTGGAAGTTGCTGCTAATGTACGGAAAGAAAAATTGAGAAGAATTGAAAAGAATAAAAAAACAACAAGAGAAGAGTAAATTAGTGTATATATTTATTGTTAGTGTCAAGTAATTTATTCTTATATTTTTTGTCAAAGTAATATAGTACATGTGAACATTACAACATTTGATGAAGACCTTGCAACAGTTGATGAAGACTTTGCTGCAATTGATGAATACTTTACGGATGGAGTTGATGAAGTGACAGTTGATGTTGCTGATAAAGTGACAGGTGATCATGTTGATGAAGTTGCAGTTGATGCAGTTGATGAAGTGACAGGTGATGTAGTTGATGAAGTGGAAATTGATGGTGTGGTAGGTGATGTAGTGGCATGTGCAGTTGATCCAGTGGCAGTCGGTGATGTTGTTGATGAAGTGGCAAGTGCAGTTGATGATGTGGAAGGTGCAGTTGATCTAGTGGCAGTTGATGTTATTGATGAAGTGGTAGTGACAGTTGATGTTGTGGCAGGTGCAGTTGATGATGTGGTAGGTACAGTTGATCCAATGACAGTTGATGTTGTTGATGAAGTGGCAGTGACAATTGATGTTGTGGCAGTTGATGATGTGGCAGGTGATGAAGTAGCAGGTGCAGTTGATCCAGTGACAGTTGATATTAGTGATGAAGTGGCAGATGATGCAATTGATGAAGTGACAGAAGAGAATGAAGAAGAAAAAACAAAGAAGAAGTCAGTAGATGATGAAGAAGAGAAAGAAGAAGATGATTGTGCTGAAAATTCAGTCAATGTGATGAGTATCGTTATGGAAATCAATGGTGAGATTAATGGTGAAGCGAAAAACAATTGAAGTGGTTTTTAAAGTATTAGCATTTAAAGACAATGGTTTTTGAAGTATTGACATTTTAAGACAATGGTTTTTAAAGTATTGGCATTTTAAGACATTTTGAAGTTCATGGTTTTGCTGTTTTGAGGAGAAAAATATACATCTGAAAGATTATAAATATTTTTGTATATGGTATATAAGAGTGCAATAAATAGAAAGAAAAACTTTTATTTATTCTGACTACATTCCTGTTACACATTTCCAAAAAGCAAACACAAAAAATAAACCACACAATATAGTTTTTAGGCATTTTTCTTTTTCTTCTGCCAAAATCAACCTTTCTTTTCGTAACATCTCGCTAATTGAAAGAACTAGAAAGAGTTCTTTTTGGAAAGAATGAAAATCTGGAAAATTTTGTAAGTTATGTTAAGTTTGAGTTTTTGGTCAACTTCAAATGATCATAACTCCTATTTCATGATGATTTAGGTGTGTTTCCAGATATCGTAGGAAAGATCTTGGAATAATTTTTCCAATGCCGCTGAGTTTGTGCGATTTCAAGTTCGTATGAGAGTGACATTCCCTTTGAAAGTTGGGTTGTTTGGATAACGAAAGTTCAATCCGGATTTTAGAAGGGTATTTTGGTCTTTTCCATACCCAATTAGCTAATTACGTTTTTGGTAATTATTTTAAGCTCTAAACTGATTGAATTAAGTTTACACTTTTGGAATTTGAGTTAAGATTTTGAGAGAAGAGAAAAGAAGAGGAGAAAGAGCAAGGAATCATCAAATTCTTAGAGCTAGGCTCGCGGATTTCGTCAAGGGGTGATCCTTACGAGGTATGTGAGTTCACAGAGCGTTGGGTTCCTTCACCCACGCGCCAAACATGTTTTATTCAATGTAATTTTGTCCTAAAAAGATTGAGAATTTGATGTTCTTGATTTATATTCTTGAATTGCTTTCGTTCTTGAATTGGTATGAGATTGAGGAGTTTCCTGAGATTGTAGAGTCGATTATTAGAGTGGTTTGAGTTAGATTCTTGTGTATATGTTGTGGGTATCTGAATCTAAAGAGATATTGAGAAAAATAATCGAATTTAGGCGAATTGGGGCTGGAAAACGAAGAAGGAAACAACCAGGAAAATCTGGTACCCCAGGCCGCGTCGCGGACCTGCCCCATAATTTCACAGAAAGCTTCTTCGCGTCGCGGAGCGGTCACGGACCGTTTTGCCTCAAAATTATTTTTGCGATCAAAAATTTAAATACACCTCTTCATCGTGGACTAGTTTCAAGGCAGTGATTTCTTGATCTTTTCTCATGTTTAGCTATCTAAAATCACTCCTAAACATCATGAGATCTTCCCTATCAAAAATCACAATCCTTGAATCCATAATTCAATTCAAGGATCAATTAAGAGTCAAGAGAAAGTTAAGAGCCAAGTCAAGAGAAGTTCATAGAGTCTTCCAAAAGTCTTTTACAAATGATTTAAGTTTGTTTTAAGACTTGAGTTTTGAGTTCAGTAAAGAGTAAAATTTAAGTTTATTTCTTCAAAAGTATATGGGGACTATGTATTCCCAAAGAGTTTAAAATGTTATCACATTTAAACAAGTAAGGAAACTTTGATTTCCAAAGAGCCTTTGAGCTAGTTTTCAGAAAAGAGTAAATGTTTTCACAATTAAGCAAAAAGAGAAACTTTGATTTCCAAGATAGTATTTGAGCTAAGTTTTAAGCAATTATCTCAAACCACAGAAAAAAAATATGTTTTTAAACATAAGAGCTAGTATTATATTTTGGGAGTAGTATTGAGCACCGATATGGGGGAGAGTTCAGACAACTCACAGCCCCTATAAACCATGTAGCCATCATAGGTAGAAATTAAAAGGGTTATACTTTTTCGATGATTCCTTTAGTGCTTTTTAGCATAGACTAGTGGATCCACTTAGTAGTTCAGGTTCTATACCCTCGGCAAGGTATAGGACGGCCCTGGCAGCGTGAGGCAAAATAATGTATCATCACAATAACTCTTACGTGATGGTTGTCGGTTAAGAGAAACTCCCACAGAAGTAATGGTATTCTTATATACACAGTTTATTTGTATTTTTACATACATTTCAGAGTTATATGTATCTTTGCATACACACAGAGTTGACATCATGTTTTAAAATAACTTTTATTTATATTGCAGTTGTTTTAAACTGCTTTATATTGAAATGAGTTCAGTTATGTTGAGTTGAGTTGAGCCAGGTAAGTTCTTCAGTTCCCTTCAAGCTTAAGTTATGTTTAGTATTCCAACTTGCATACTCGTACATTCAATATACTGATGCCAGTTGGCCTGCATCTTCTTATGATGCAGACGCAGGTAACCAGGATCAGCATTCACCGCCTCGTTGATCCAGTTGAGCACTCAGAGTCAGTTGGTGAACCTCCTAGCTTTTCGGAGGATCCTTTTTATTGCTTTCAAGTATTTTAGTTCATTAGGATGTCGTGGATATTGTCCCAACGTCCATCTCAGTTGTTTAGAGGCTTTATAGACAGAGTTAGTGAAGTTAGTTCGTTAGTCTTTACTTTCCCTTTTCAGTTAAGTTGAGACTTGAGTTGCCACTTTGGCAGTGAATGTTATTTATTACATTTTAAGTTATTTATTAAGAAGTTCAGTTATTCTTTTAAAGTATATTTATCTTGAGTAAAGTCTTTCGCTGAGTAGTAAGCCATGCCAAGAGTTCGCTTGGAGCCAACAATGGTTCTCGAGTGCTAGTCCTGTCCAGGGTGTAGGCTCGGGGTTTGACACTTTTAGTTGATCTCTATCTCTTTCGGCATCTTTTAGCAACACTTTCAAGTAATTCCTCTACTCTATGGCTTCTTTTAAGAAAGTCATTAGCAGATCCCTATTTTCTTCGGATTCCCGTAGCTTTTTTAATAATTCAAATTTGACAACGCCTTGAAAATTTAATGGGCTACTCGTTGATGATTCATTTTCAAGCCACCTAAAAATGAGCATATGCCAATTGCACTATTAAAAAATTATCGACCTGAATTTATATTGGTGTGTGACGTCCTTAACGTAACTGGATTACCACAATGACAATTATAAGACTTTTTTGCTTTGGATGTTTGAGATGCTTGAGACATTGTAAAAATAGAGGTGTTTGAGTTGTTTATGAGGGATTGCCTTTCCTTTTATACAACAAAATAACCAGATGTTACCGTTGAAAAAGTGGAATTTGAACTTTTGTTACTGTTGTAAAATTTGTACATCTAAATATTTACTAATTATCAAAATATATAAACCCTTTATACAATCAATATATCTCTATGTGAGTGGTTCATGTATGACTAATACGATTTACACTCTGACATAATTAAGGTATATTCGGGCTTATATCTATTTTAAAACATTGTCGATACTTCACCTACTAGAATCTGACACTTATATGTAGACCAAAACTAGTAGAATTTAGAAAAGACAATAATTAATTAATAATAAATTATATTTTTTAAATTTATCCAATTAAATGAGTTTAAACAAGTCATATGATCATATAAGAGTCCACAAAATTGGGTGTGATGATTAGAGATGTATGCGGAAGAGTTGTGGTTATACAATCAATATCCTTAGAATAATGTTTGAGAAAGCATGAGTATGTTGTAAGGATGTAACTTGTTATGTGTGGTTATACAATCAACATCTTTAGAACATAAGCATGTGATCATGTATGAGTCTACATAAATTGGGGTTGCAATCAACAATGTGTGGTTAAACAAGTGACATTCTCACAACATACTTATGTTTTCTCAAACACTATTCTAAGGATGTTGATTGTATAACCACAACTCTTCCTCATACATCTCTAATCACCACACCCAATTTATGTGGACTCTTACATGATCATATGACTTGTTTAAACTCATTTAATTGGAAAAATTTCAAAAATATAATTTACTATTAATTAATTGTTGTCTTTTCTAAATTCTACTAGTTTTGGTCTACATATAAGTGTCAGATTCTAGTAGGTGAAGTATCGATTTTGCTTTAAAATAGATATAAACCCGAATATACCTCTATAATGTCATAGTGTAAATCTCATTGGTCATACATACACCACGCACATAGAGATGTATTGATTGTATAAAGGGTTTATATATTTTGATAACCAGTAAATATTTAGATATACAAATTTTACAACGGTAACAAAAGTTCAAATTCCAACATTTTGAACTGTAACATCTGGTTATTTTGACAATTTTTTAAGGGTTCGTTAGGTAGAGTGTATATGCAAATAATGCTTGTATTAGTTATAGTTGGATTAGTTATACTTAGATTATTTCTTAAGCATTGTTTGATTTGGTGCATTAAAAATAGTCACAATTTTAGTACGATTTTTATTTTATTTTTTAGAGCACTTCCTTCTTTAATCATATTCTAATTCGCATTAAATCATTGCATTACGAATACCATGAATTTTCATAAATTAATAATTTCATATATTAATAATACACAGCTTAATACACAATGAGTGAACTCGATAATAAACATTAATAGACAGTCTACAAAATGTATGTCATCTTTTGATTAATCTATATTTGATCATGAGTAATTATGATAATAGTTGACATTAAGTTGACCAAAATGTTGGCAGCAAAAAAAAACAGTAGCAAAAACAAATTCAATCAACAAATTCAACCAAGCTTAATTAAGATTTGTTGTTCACACATGTGGTTCTCTTGTGTCCGGTTCTCTTGCAAATTGAACACTTGTTCGTTCTCTTGTTTTTGAAATTCTCACCGATACCTTTGACACGTTTCCTTCGTTTTCTTCCAAGCTTGGTATCGACAAAAGGTGGAAGAATCTTCACATTAAGCAATTCTTCTGGCACACACCATTCTGACTCGAGAGGGACAACATTAATAGAATCTAAGTATGCAAGGAGGTACGATTCAACTTTATACAAAGGCAAAGAGTACTCATAAATGCGCATACCATACTCATTGTCATGCTTTGATCGCAAAGTGGCCATCACGTGAGCACAAGGTATCTTGATCAAGTCATATTCCTTACAAGAACATGATTTTTCCAATAGGTAGTAACACCTGCACCGAACATGGTAAATTGATTGTCGTCCCCGATTACGTTCTCCACATTTTCTTTCTTGCAATTTTTTCAGCAGAAGGCACCATTTGATTACCCATTGATTTAAGGATATATGCATGCCTCTCCCTGAACAATTCTCCAAAACTCTTAGCAATCGAATTAAATATTGATGCCACGAGATACTCCATTTCGTCTATCAACATAGCATTGAGTGACTCGGCGATATTTATGGTCATCACATCATATCTATTGCCAGGAAAACGTGCCCTGCTCCACTTCTCAAAACCAATATCATACTCAAGGACGATGGCTGTCGCGGGACATTTGTTCTTGAATTCTACAAAATGATTGTCAAACTCCTCCAAAAAATAAGCCTTTGCCGCATTGTAGTAAAGATAAAGGTAATCTCCACAATGATGATTTATGCGGAGATTTTTACTGAGGTGCCTCATACAATATCCATGGTGAGCATGATTGTAAATGTTCACAATGCCGTTGGCGATGCTTTTGTGTCTAATGGAGATAAAGCACAAATCTGGTTCATCGACCACAATCACCTTCAATTTCTCAAAGAAAAATGTCCAAGATGCATCATTTCTTTATCCACGACACAAAAAACAATTGGATAAACATGATTTTCAAGTATCTTGTACAACAGCTCTCAACAACACGCCCTCGTATTTACCATGTAAACAAGTGCTATCAACCACAATTACCTTTCTCATGTGGGCAAATCCCTTAATGCAAGCACCGAAGGCCAAAAAATAATACATGAACCTATGACTATCATTGTTTACCATGATACAATAGCTAGAACCAACATTAAGTGTCTCAAACATATAGGAAAAAGCCGATAAGTATGAATATCCGTTCTCCGCTATCCCTTAGACCATTTCCTTGGCAACCACACCTCCCTTACAATATTTCCAATAGCTTGGACTACAATGAAAATAATTAAACATAGCCCTTTGAATCTCTTTAGCATTTGGACCTTTGCCATCACGATACATATTAACACAAAGTGAAGCAATGACTTTGATTGAGATTTTTCTATGGCTAATGTTGGCATGTTTAACGCCACAACTATGCTCGCCAATGTACTTGTAGATACGAAATCTATTCGAACACTCATATTTCCTCGCCCGCAACATCCATGCACAGTTTTGAGATACACATTTCACCTTTAAATATTTAGTACAACTCATCAAAGTAGCGAAATCAAAAGACTTCTTTGCCGCCTCTTCGACTAATAACAATTGCAACTCATTTTTATTACTGAAAGTTTGATTTATGCATGAATTAGTTTCATTAGAGAAGGAATGGTTGAATTGTGATCTCAATTCATGTTCACCCTGTATTTCTTCACATCATTCGCGTTTGGGATCTTCTGTATCTACTGGCTGATTTTCCACATTAGTTGAATCATCATGTATATTCATTGAATGATCACCCAAACTCTCATTTGAATGATCACCCAAGCTCTCCTTTAAATGATCACCCAAGCTCTCCTTTGAATGATCACCCAATCTTTCATTTCCAATAGAATCATTGTCGTCGTTAACTGAATTTGTTAGTTCAATTGGAGGCCTCGCATTGATGTGTATCCTCAATGTAGGCCTAGAGTCATCAATACCAATATCTAACATGTACAAGCTAATGTGCTAGTCATTTTTTATGAATGTGGATGTATTTCTCCCCTCCCATTCATTTGATAGCTAATCACCAAGTCATTTGGCTGGTAAGTTAACTCACCGGCCTCAATTACGCTTGCAATCATATCGTCATATGAACCATTATGATGCAACGCAATGGGCACTGTCATCTTACTAAAAGATTTCCAATTCCATCTTTTGGGAGTCTCCTCCCATACTCCCATATAATCTCCACCAGCAATAACAAATTCAGCTACTACTATTATAGACTACAAATATCAATACTAGATTACAATATCAGTCTTTAACGATCTATGAGGTACGGAATCCGTACAAAAATGCGACTATATGAGATCAGGGTACAAAATTCTGCTCCTGCAATGGCGAAATGTTTATTTAATGCTTTTAAACTAAACAAATGTATCTACTAATGAGTTATCAAGTGATTATGGAAGATTTCTCAAATTTCTTAAATGGCCGGAAAATCATTTTGAAGCTTGGTTTTTGAAAGAAAATGGAGTAGGAGATAATGATGATTTTACCTTGAAAATGGATATTTTGGCTAGAAAACTCGCCTGAATCGATAGTTTCGACAGCAGCAAAAACGAGCTGCTCTTCTTTCCCGTTTGGCTTTTTTCTTTTTTCTAATATATTTTTTAACAAATGCAAATAAATATATATTATTTCAAATTAGTTGGAAAAGAAGGGGGGACCAAAGTGGAGATATGAAAATTGAGATAGGTCTTTTGTATGTGTCAATTAGGGCACATGGATGATATTATTAATAGTGGGTATACCACAAATTATTCAAGACTTGTGACTTAATGTCACATTAAGTCTTTAGAGTGGCTATTTTGCCAACTCTCCTAAGTTTGTGGTCGCAACATTTGAGATGCGGTCCCATATATATGATGGACTTTCAACTACTTTCTTTCTTTTGTGTTTTTTCTTCAAAAATTCATAAAAAGAACCCCAAAAGTATGAGTGAGTGCAAAATAACATCAAAATCTCATGACTTATCATACATACATATATTTACTTAAATTAATATTGGAGATGAAAGAAAAAAAAAAAGGTACAAAATTTACGTACAAAAAAAACTTTCACTTGTATCAATAGTGAAGATTGTAAAAAAAAATAAAAAGATACAAAATTTATATAAAAAGAAAAAAAACTATCTACTTTTTTTTTAGAAGAATTATTTTAGAACTTTGAATTAAACTATTTCATATTAATAAATAAAGTTTTTACAACAATATCTAAGGTAATGCATCGTATACAAATAGCTAACTTATTATTAACTAGAACCTATTCTTACTTTTATAAATAATTATGTTATTATTTGAAGTTATATATTTTATGTATTTTACCAATATACTACAATAAGACCAAGTAGTATCTAAGAATAAAAATGACAATTCTAAATTATTATATTATGTGTTTACATAGATATATTACTTCACATAAAAAAGCATGATCATCAAACATTAGATAAGTGTGGTATCTCTCTGCTTCAAGAACTACAAAAATAGAGCCTCGCCATCAGATGTCATTGTTGTGTAACAAAGAAAAACAATAGAGATTGATATGAAGAAGATAGAACAAATATTTAGGGACTGCTTTAAGGAAGAAGGTGGAAACAAAACAGATTCTTAACCAAAAAAACGAATTAGTAATCGCCAGTTGAAAGAGATAAAAATTGGGTGGGAACTTAAATACAGAATAAATTATTATTTTTTAAATAAATTTGTAATAATTTGTTTATTTAAAGGGATTAACCGATATTATTTTTTATTTTACCACAAAGATGAAAGAATCAAATACCTGGTGGGTGTCGTCACTGCGGGGCTAGTAAGAAGAAGATTGGCGGCGTTTCACAACTTGATCTCGATCTCTATTGATAAAAGGAGAGACATAATGATCGGAGCTTTCATTTCTGAAGAGAAAGTGGCTTGAGTCGCGATTGTAGGATTAGGTTTGGGTTCCCCAGGAATTAGTGGATTGAGAGGACAAGCAAGTTTTGGGTTCCGCTAGGAACAGATGAGGGAGATTGGCATCCGTCATTTCATCTATGTTGATTAGAGATTTCATCTCCCCAATAGCTAGTGGGTTGATAGGATAGAGGCTACTGTTGTGCGAGTTTTAGGTGGTTTAAACCGACTTAAATGAGAAAAGGCCCAAAATTTTCTATAATAGATACATGTGATAATTTATATTTATATAGAGATATGTTGTAACACCTCGATCTTAGAAAGAGATAAATCATGAGTTTTCAAACTTCAAATTCATCCATGAAATTGAGTATATTGAGTTCTTTGAGATTTGTGCTTTATTTTTTGATAATAGGGTTTTGTTGAGTTTTAAGGTGAGGATCTTGCGAATGAAGGTTGTTCTTAAGGGATTTTCGAGTGGATTTTGGTTTACTTGTGTTGGGTTAATTAATCTAAGGGAGTTTGGAAGAAATCAATCTATTCTAGGCGATCTAGGGCCAAAAATCGAAGAAGAAAATTAGTCAAATTTATGGATTTGGGCTGATGCAGCGCGCCCCTATAGCACCAGGGGTCCTGGCACAACGCGTCAGCAATGCGCCTAATCAGAGCCAGTAAATGAGAGATTGTTCCGAAGCGCATTAGTGCGCCCAATCAGACTCCCAGTAAATGGGGTCCTGGTGCGATGTGCCATTAATGCGCCCAATTAGACTCCCAGTAAATAGAGGCCTGGCGCGACATGCTAGCCGTGCGCCCGGAGCGTCAGACTACTTTCTTTCTTTGTTCTCGTTCTGTACTTATTCCTTTGAGTCGAGTTTTTAGTCCCTTTTTAATTCGAACTATCTAAATCTTCATAAATCATCGAGAGATCCTTCATATATCCTAATCATGTCTCTTAATTTCACTTTTCAAATTAAAGTAAAGATTAAGAGTAAGAATTCGAGAAAGTCTTTGAGAAATTTTTTTCAATCTTTTTAAACTTGAATTAAGACTTAAGTAAATGAGTATGAGGATGAGGAGTGTTGAATTCATTTTTTTCAAAATGAATAAAAGGGAACTAAGTATTTTCAAGAGTAAATGTTTTACATTTAAAATGAGAGGAAACTTTGATTTCCAAATGAGTTCATAAGGGGTTTTTGAGTACTATCTCTTTTAAGAGAACCTTTTGAGTAATAATATCAAAGTTTGAGGATGAGAAAATGTTTTTAAACATATGAACATGAGTTATATTATTGGGAGTAGTATTGAGCACTGATGTGGGGACGAGTTCAGACAACTTAAAGTCCTCATAAACCATGTATGCCAACATGGGTAAATGGTCATACTTTTTAGATGATTCCTTACTACTTTTAAGCAAATCTTAGTGAATCCACTTAGTTGAGGATGTCTTATATTCCGACAAGTTATTGGATAGTTCTGGCAGCATGGGGGAGACATTGTATTATCACATAGCTCATAGTGATGGTTATAGGTTAGAGAATCTCCCAAATAAGAGCAAACGAGTTATTATTATATTTTTAAATACATTGAGTTATTATCCACTACATTGAGTTATTATCCACTATTTTAAAAGCTTTCTTTATACTACATCTTTATTATTGCTTTTATATTGAACTGAGTTGAGTATTTTGAGTTGAGTTGAGTTGAGTTGAGATGAGATGAGTATGTTCTTCCTTTTTATTAGTTCAAGCTTATGTTTGTCCTTTAGAGTTTCCCTTGCATGCTCGTACATTTCATGTACTGAAGTCATTTGGCATGCATTTTTCATGATGCAGATACAGGTAATCAGGGTCATCAGCATGCTCTCTGTTGATATCACTTGCAGTTTCAGAGTTACTTTGGTGAGCCTCCTTGCTTCGGAGGGTTCCACATTTACTTTCAGTCTTGTTAGGATCTCGTGGATCTTGTCCCGACTTCCATCATAGTTGTTAGAGGCTTCAAGATAGACAGTAGTGTTTTGAGGAGTCTTGTTCATTTTCATTGTTAAGTGCTTAAGACTTGAGTTGCCTCTTTTGGCCAGTTGAATGTTTCTCTAAATATTCTTAGTTAATTACTTTGATACATTTGAGTTAAATCTTTGCATTTGAGTTCCTATATTGTTGAGTAAATCTTCTTCTGAGTATTGAGCACGCCAAGGTTCACTTGGAAATCAACAATGGTTCTCTAATGTCAGCCACATCCAGGGTGTAGGCTCGGCGCGTGACATATGTATTGAAAATACCCCTAAACTTAGTGTGAATTATTACTTTAGTCCCTCAACTATTGCCAGCTTTAAAAACACCCCTCTACTTGATTAAGTAATTTAAAAACATCCATGTTATGCCACATGTCATCCACCTATGCGTATATGTGGAATATTCTGTTGAGTGTACACATAGATATATATAGTAAAAGAAAAATCAAATAATTAAATGCTAAAATTTAGTACAAAAGAATTTTTTCATCACCTCATCCCCTACCCAGGTACCCCAAACCCACCACCCACCCCTCAAAAAAATTTATCCAACACCACCAAGTATCCCGACTCCCCCCTTAAAAAAATTACTTTTAAAATCAAATATATATTTTTCTTATCTCACTCCTCTCCCCATCAAAAAAATAAAAGTTTAAAAGAATTTTTTTGGGTGGGTGGGTAGTGAGGTGTGAGGCTAGGGGTACTGGATAGAGGATGAAGTAGGGTGATAAGGAAAAAAAATCTTTTATCTTCTTAAATTGCTAAATTCTAAACATTTAATTATTTAAATGTTCTTTAAAAAAATTCTATTACATATATCTATGTGTACGCCACGTCAGTAGAAAATTCTACATATATGAACACGTGACATAAGAGAAGTGTTTTTAAATTCACTTAATCAAGTAGAATGATGTTTTTAAGGTTGTCAATAGTTGGAGGACTAAAGTAATAATTCACACCAAGTTTAGGGATGTTTTTAATATTTATCTCATTTATATACATATGCAAGTGACTAAAGTTGAACTTCTATATGTAGTGTACTCTTATGAATACTAGATATATGAACCAGTGCCAACACAGGCCCAATATATGTTATTCTAGTGTCCTAATTTATGTGATATCGATAAAATTTGGAGAGTCAGCCAAATTTTTACAATTGTTAATTATTGTTACTTATAATATTTTCATAATTTTAAATAATATATTACTTCCTTTGTCTCAATTTATGTCACACAGATAAACTTTGGAGAGTTAATCAAGTTTTATATGACTTTCAAATATTTTAAATTGTTTTAAAGTATTTTAT
Source organism: Solanum commersonii (assembly GCA_029007595.1). Lineage (NCBI taxonomy): Eukaryota > Viridiplantae > Streptophyta > Magnoliopsida > Solanales > Solanaceae > Solanum > Solanum commersonii. The sequence continues at coordinate 507,490 of JAJTWQ010000162.1, read as the reverse complement.
GTCATTTTTAGTAAAGCTTTTTATATTTATTACTCAATCAATTTGACAAATAATACATTAAAATAAATAATTTATTTAGTACTTCTCAAATAATATGGCAAGTTAATACTCTATTTGTCCAACAATACTTGTCCACTATTGACTTTGTACATTTTTTCAGAACCTATAAATGGAAGGATAATTTTACTATATCATCCTTTGAATATAATAAATATAATGTCTTGAAAAATATAATAGAAAAATGACTATAATTAATGATAAGGGTAAATTAGAAATTAAGTGTAAAATTTTCCATTAATTTCATAAAATGGACAAATATTATTGGATATAACAAAATAGTATAATTGACAGACGGAGGGAGTACAAAATAGCTAAAAATTAGCGGATAAAGTATTATGATGATGTCACATAAATAAGTTGATAATGGATAGGCGTAACTCATCTCTTTAAAATAATTGCAAAAAGTAGCACGTGGGAGTACATGTTCAAAGTAGGGCTCGTATTTTCTATTTAAAAAAATATTTTGTGAAGGGAAATAAAAAGGCTCCTTAGTGAGCGTGTAAAAATAAAATATAATTGGGCCCACCTTTCTCCATTCAAATAAGTCTGTTGAAGGATAAAAAAAGAAATAAATAAGAGATAGCTTGGTCTTAAGGAGAAACAGTGCAAGCCCATAAGCAGTTAAGTTCCATTGATAGAAACAACATAATTTTTGAAATTTCAAAATTACCCTTGTTAGAGGCAGGCATGTCGTGTATATATATAGATATCTATAATTTTGGAAGTGTAACATTTGTAGTACGTGTACTTTTATAGTACAATGTTTTTTAAAAAAAAAGAGAAGATACTATTCTTTTAATTTGATCAAAAGTAATGTTTTTTTTACTTTAATATCTAAAAACAAAATTTCTTCATTATTTTTATTGAAGGATGATTTTTTGTTCTAAAAGATTTGAAAGCAAAGTGAAGGAATGAGTGCAACTTTTTAGGGCTTTCTAAAAAGTTAATGAAGAGTCGCAACTTCTCAAAGTTGTGACACTTTTTTAAAGGTTAGAATGCAAATTTAATATTGTTTTTTAAGAAAATAAGTTTGAGAAATCTTCATACCATTTTAAAAAATATATATATTCTCTAATACCACATATAACTAGTACTTTTCATAAAATATTTTTTTTTGGAGATAAATGTCAAAAACACACTTAAACTATTCATTTTCTTGAGTTCATACCTAAACTATTGAGAGTATGAGTTACATACATAAACTATCACTTCTTAGTTTGAGAAACACACCTAGTGATATGTGTAATACACTCTCTCTCTTCTTCTTTTTCGAAAAAACCTTGACACAAGGCATTCCATATGGATAAAAAGTTCCATTTTGACAAAAAATAAATAAATAAACAAATAATATTAATTTAAAACTAGAGATTAAAGTATTACGGTCCCCCAAAAAGTTATTTTTTTATAAATAAAATTTAAATTATTTTTCTTATCTCACTCCACTACCTCCCCCCCCCCCCCCAATCCCCCATCCTTTTATTTTTTAAAATTTCGTTTATAAAATAATTTTAAACAATTTATATTATTTTATTTTTAAAAAATTAACATTCTACCCCAATATAACCCCCTGCTTCTAATTTATTTATTTTCTTACATTTTCTCATTTTGTGTTAGATATATACATATATTTTTATGAATTTTTTTTTTCTACTTGTGTACCAAATATACATAAATAAAATTTTATTTTAAAAAAAGTCTTGCGGCAGCAAGTAAACAATACTTTCGTAAAAAGATATGTATATATCAAACACAATATAAGAAAAATTGGAAGCGGAAAATTAGGTGGAGTGGGAAAAAAATATTTTTTTTATTATTTGAAGGGGGTGGGGAGAGATGAAAGACTTTGAGTTGTCTAAACTCGTCCCCATATCGGTACTCAATACTACTCCCAATAATATAACTCATGCTCATATGTTTAAAAACATTTCCTCATCCTCATACTTTGAGATTATTACTCAAAAGGTTCTCTTAAAAGAGATTATGCTCAAAAACTCCTCATGAAGTCATTTGAAAATCAAGGTTTCCTCTTGTGTTACATGTAAAAGTATATACTCTTGGGAACACTTAGTTCCCTTATAATCATTTTGAAAAATGAAACTTGATTCTACTCATCCTCGTACTCATTTACTCAAGTCTTTAATTAGATTATAAATAATTGTAAAAGACTTCTCAAAATAGAGTACATGCCGAATTATGGTTGAGTCAACGTTAATGACTCAATTCAAGCATTTCAATAACCATATATAGAACTCAATACTCGAAACTCAATAACTCCAGAACTCAAGGACTCAATGATGCAACTCATCTCAAGAATGCTCAACTCATGGGGTTCATGTAGAATTATGAGCATGAACGACTCAACTCTAGGACCTCCATGAATAACATCTAGTAATCCCATATTTAGGAATATAGTTTCAAAAAGAATTAGAAACTCAATACTCAAGAACTCGGAACTCGAAGATGCTATTCCTATCAAGAACACTCAATTCATAGAGTTCATGCAGAATTATGGACATGAACGACTCGACTCAATGGTCCAAATGACAATATAGAACTTGGTACAACTCTTCTCATTCTCATGCTTACTTCCGCAAAACTTAGCTCAAAGCTATAGTTAATTTCAAAGGAATTCTCAGCTTGACTTAAGGACTTTCTCAAAAGGGGACTCAAAGGTTTTTCTCAAAATGACTCGAACAACTCCCTCGAACTTTATCTTAACTCTATCTTGAATTAGAAATATGAATTCAAGAATTATGATTTGGATATATATAATTTCTCATTGATTAGATGTAGTTTGGATAGTTAAAATCAGGAAGAGAGCAAAAATACGTTTTGAAAGAACGACTACTGAACAAAGAACAGAGGCAGAAGGGACCTGACTTCCCTAGCACAGCAGTGGCGCGCCGTGCCAGCCCTCAAATTCCATAGGCTGGTTTGGGGCGCACTACAGGCGCAGGGTGCCAGCCCCTCAGGCGCAACGGGGGGCGCTGCCCCAGCCAAATTCCAAGATATCCCGACGAATTTTTCTTCTCGATTTTTTATCCTAATTCACCTAGAATCAATCGATTTCTTCCAAACTTCCTTAGATTTATTAACTCAACACAAGTGCATGAAAACTACTTAAAATCCCTCAAGAATTACACTCATTCGCAAGATCCTCACCTCAAGAACTCAGCAAACATCCATACTCTTTTAGAGTAAAATTGATATAATATTGTATTTTTCCCTCATTCAGGCATATTGAGAGTCTGACTATGAAATAAAAGAGGAGAAGATGACTAAGGGAGGTCTCCGCCATCTCTTGCCTAATACAAATCTCTCAACTATAATTGATACAAAATACAGTTTCCAGAATACAATTGATACAACTTCTTTTGCAATCTGAAACTTGCATTGGATCGGAGATACAAAGAGAAGGAGAGGGGAGAGTCAAAGGAGATATAAATTTGCTATAAAATCCTAAATATAGCTATGAATTGTAATTCTTTTATACTATAGTTTTGTATAGTGAATACATATCACATGTTTGCCTTATTATGTAATTTCAAAAATGACTTTAGTTTGGGCATGATTAGAAAATCTATAATTATAGTTTGCTTAGTTATGATTCACACTTACGTATTAGGAGGAAAGTGGTGAAGGATATTGGGAGAGGGAAGAGAGACGTGAGATATTTGAGAGGGAGAGAGAATGAATGAATATGCATTATATTTGTTGTATGAGGTTATGTCATGAATACAATTGATTTTTACCAACAAATATAATTGATTTGTATTACAAATATAGTCGTATCAAGTGCATTAAAAAATACAATTTGTATCAACAAATAAAATTTATATAACCATCAGGTATATATATTCCCTGTGTATTCACTATGTATCAATTGTATCAACGAATATAATCATCAACTGTATTTTTCCTTATGTATTCACTATTTATTAATGTATTTGAGTGTATAATGGCTATAGATTTTGTGTCAATGTAGTCAATTGTATCTTATCCCTGTTATACATTTGTATCTTATCCCTGTTATACATTTGTATCATGTTTTGTATACTCTTTAATACAGTTGATACAATATTATATTTCTCCCTCGTTCCAACATACAAAGAGTCTGAGTATGAAAAGGAAAGAGAGAGATCTCTACCATCTCTCGCTTGATACAAATCTCCCACTTATATTTGATAGAATACAATTGACAGAATACAAATATAAAATACAATTGATAGAAACTATAGTTGTGTATGGTAAATACATATCACATGTCTTACTATGTTGCAACACTCATCCAGACACAGTTAAAAGTACCCAATGATCCTGTCTATAAAGGAATGACTAAGATTATATAAATAGAAATAGAAATAATGTTACATGAAGATATATATAGTTTAAGATTTAAGGAAGTAAACTTCCAAAACTCTATGATTGATCAATTTGATACACTCATCAATGGTATGAGACCTACAAATTAATTTTGAAAAAGGTCCAAATATTACATGTTGAAATAGTTGTATAAGAAAATTGGGAACTTAGATTAAGAAACTAAATTTTTTGAGGTTACAGATGGAACTTGAAGTTTCCACTTCAATGGTAGAAAATTTTTAGTCAAAGAAAAGGATAGAAAAAGGAAAAAGAAAAAAAGAAACCAACTGAAAAAGAAAAGAAAAAAAATAAAAGGGAAATAGAATAAAGAAAAAGAATAATTATATTTTTACATAAAAAAAGTACCATATATTACGTGGCACCGCGCATGCAACACACTGCTTACCATAAATCTGGGAGTGACCTTTTAAGGGGCAATATATTCCACTTTTAAAATGTTTAGGGGGGTAGTAGGACCCCCGTAAAATATAAGTGTATAGTTGAGAATTGACTAATAGATTAGGGGTTCATTTGACCATTTTCTCTTTATTTTGTTTCAAGGTATTGCAGGCTGAACAATTTGAACTTCTTTTTAGATATTCCCTTATTGTTCCAATTAGTGTAATGTTAAGTTAGAGAGACGTTTAAGTAGCGATAAAGTGTAGCTTAGACAAATAATGTCATTATTAATTAATTAAAGACATTAACAGGCCCTTCTTAAGTATTAACTATAATTGCATTCTCAGGAAACATTTATTGCGGGGACTAACACATCATCAACAGCCTTAGAGTGGTCAATGGCAGAACTGATGAAGAATCCACAGGTAATGGAGCAGGTGCAGGCCAAAGTAAGACAAGCATTCAAAGGAAAAAGTATGATCACAGAGTCTGAAGTGCAGCAACTGGACTACTTGAGGTTGGTTATGAAAGAAACATTGAGATTGCACGCGCCCGTGCCTTTGTTAGTACCAAGAGTAGCTAGACAAAGATGTGAACTTGGCGGATACGAGATACAGGGCAATGCAAGGTTAATGGTTAATGCAAGGGAAATATGCAGGGATCCCACGTACTGGAAAAATGTTGAATACTTTGAACCAAAAAGACATTGGAATTCGACACTCGATTTCAAAGGGAATAACTTTGAGTTCATACCATTTGGTGCTGGAAGGAGAGCATGTCCTGGAATTTTGTTTGGAATTTTAAATCTTGAACTTTCACTTGCTCAGCTTTTGTTTCATTTTGGCTGGAAACTACCAAATGGAATTGCACCAAACAACCTTGACATGACAGAGGCTTTTGGTGAAACAACAAGGAAGAAAACCAACTTGCATGTAATTGGAATTCCTTATGGGAATACGTGTGAATGTAAATGATAGAATGCGTGCATCCACTGTCAGTCAATGGAACAGGTCCCTTGACTCAGTACAAGAAGTAATAAAGAACAGATACATAAGTAAACAAAACACAAGCAGTTTACGTGGAAACCTCCTTGCTCAAGGGAGTAAAACCACGGTTTGTCACACATGATTTTCAACTGTTTCACTAATCTTCTTAAGCAAAAGTGAATCACAGTTACAACCAACGTGAGAAGAAGTTATTAATCTCACAACCAAGTAATAACTCTATTACTTGAAAAGCCTAAGCAAATGTCACTTTGCCCACTAAGCTATCACCACTAGACAACTTAGACTTCAACTAAGCAACACGTAGGTTGCCCACTAAACCACCACTCTTCGGATGACTTAGACTTTGACTAAGCAACACACAATGCTGCCCACTAAATCTGTTAACCTTAACTGATATAGAATTTTAGAAACTGAACACAATATCTGAATCCTTTATAGATTAGGAACAAATTTACAATGTACGTGTAGAAGAAATAATCCTAAGACACCCAAGCTTGCAGCTCTATCAGGTCCTTGTTGTTCTTGAGGATGATTCTTCACTTGAGTGTCAGCCTTTGCAAGAGTTTTTGAGAGTTTTCAAGTTGCAAAAACTGAGGTTATGACTATTGGACATAATCTTTATGAAGAATAGTCACAACCTTCGAGGCCATGCCATTGGCCGAGGTTTTTGCCACTTCTGCCACAATTGGAGACTGTGCACCAACCAATTGTACTTTTTCCAGCCTGGCAGTTATGTGTATATGTGCACAAGGGATCAGATCCCTTCACAAAGTCCCTGGGTTTGTCAAATCATCAAAACTACAAATAACATTTCCCCCTTTTTTGATGATAACAAACTGTACACCAGTGCCTACAATTTATTCCCCTTGACGATCAAGACCCCTTATTCTTTTATTCATTCCCCCTGTTAATCAGGGACACAAGTGCCTACAATTTATTCCATTTTTCTTCCCCTCTGTCGATCAAGACCGCAACCCCAGCCTGATCACCCAATGATTCCCCCTTTTGGCATTATAAAAAAAAAGTACAGTAAACCAACAGAACAAGTAAGATCATTTAAGTAAGATCACAGCTAGGGGCAACACTATCATGGTTATAAAAATAGGAAACGATAGAAATTAGTCACAACAAAACAGGAATCAATTTCATTGCATATAAGTCAGTATTCAATACATTTAATTTAAACTAAAATTGAGAACCCCGGACACTGTCCATACAAAAAGAAACGACACATGAAGGAACAAAGAGGACTATGAGGAGGGAGGCTGATGGGAGAGGGAGTTGATAACAAGAGTGAGCCTGGAATTTGTTGCATCATTATCCTTTATCATTTTCTCTTGGAGAGCAGCAATTTTAGCAAGGAGCTCCTTATTCTGCTTCTTCAGTTCCTTAACCTCTTCAATACCAGGTCCCTCAGTTTGTGCTTTGAACAATTCAACCTTTAGTAAGGCAATTTCAGCATCTTTGTTGCTCACTTGCATGATCATCTCCTCCAGTTCATGCTTCAACTGGTCTTGTTCCATAACCAACTGAGATATCTTGCTCAGTAGACCAGCTTTTCCTTCAATGCACTCGCATTCCACCAAGGTAGTCAGAGTGAAGGCTTGCTTGGCAGTACCAATCTTGCCCGTTCCCATTGGAATGTTGAGATGGTAAAACACTTTGGTCAGGAAATAGACATAGCCCATGCCATGCTTACCCTCGTGTTCGATCACTGATTTGTACAAGTGCTCCATCATGAGGTAGGAAGATATATGGACTCGAACTTGCACAGTGCTTCCATGATAAATAGATTAGTTGCAGAGGCAGTAGTACTTTTTTCAGTTCGAGGAAGAAGAACTTTGTTGAAAAATTCGAACAACAACTGATACGCTCCTTTTATGAGTTTCTTTTAAACCCCTGCACATCGTGTGTTAGGGATCTTGGAGCATTCTACAAATTCTGTAGTGCAAGTTTTTCCGATCAAGGACATGATCCCTTCTATGGGTACTTCAAGTATTTGTCCCAATAGGTCCTTATCCAAATATAACTCTTGTCTCCTACCCTGGAGTTAATGCTACCATCCTCTGTAAATTCTATGTTGTAATAGAATTCTCTAACCTCTTCCTGATGTAGAACAAGATCATACAAAGAGTCCATCCCTGGCTTGGTGATGATATCAGGGTCAAACACCCGTCCTCCTAGAACCCTCTATAAACACAGATTGCTGATTATGATATGTTTGCTTACTGCCTGGTCATCATGTTTCCTTTTGGGACCAGGTCCCAGGGCAGAGGTTTGCTGAACAGCTGGAGAGAGTTCTCTCTTTTTCTTGGATGGCTCCCTTCTCTTTTGTGAATCTTTACACTTCTCTTTTTCAGAATCAACCCTTTTGCTCACAGATGCCCTAGATTTTCTTTTACTGGTCTTCTTCATATTTTTGCCTTTTCCTTAATAATATCAACCAGGGGAGGCTCTTCTCTACATTCAGTCTGAGAGTCTTTAATGGAAACATCCACCACACCAACAACAGGTATTTTAAAGACTGCCTCACCAAATTTCTTTTTCCTTCGATTTTCAGTAGTAGATTTTTCACTGGATTTCATAGCATCCCCCATGATTTTTTGGGTGACGGCTCTGGTGGAAGGCCTTCTTCTAGGTGTTGCTTCAGTCACCTTCTCCTTTCCCTTTGTGGAGACGGGAACCATTCTCCTTTGCATGGACCATTTGAGAGGGCGATTGTCCTCGTCAGTGTCAGTAGAATCAGAAGATGGATAGGTATCAATCTCAGGAATTTGGTCAAAAACTGGTTGAGAAATCCCAAGTATGTCTTCCAAAAAAATTTCTCCTTCTTCAGTCACTACCCCTTCCTTTATTTATGCTAGACTTTCGATAACTAGGTTTTCATTGGCTGTAAGAATATTGAACTCAGACGACTTACCCTTGGGAAGATCTCCCTCAAACAAGTGGTTAGATAACATGGTAGAATAGGGACCAGGTCGATGTGAAGGTGCTGGGTTATTGAGATCAAAGGGAGACTGGGGATTAGGAGGACTGGTTTCAGCAATGTTGACAGGAGAGATGGTCGACATTTTGGACGGAGATAGAGCATCTAAAGCTGTATATAATGCCACTGAGTCTATTTCATTTAGTGAGTCTAGTATTTTTTTTGAAAAAGATGGTGATTGAGACATTTTGTTTGAGAAGGGAGAGGAAGAGTTCGGGAGAGCAAGAGAGAGAGAAAAGATAAGGTTTTTTTTAGAGAGAGAGGGGTTTGAAATGTGAAGAGATGGAGTGAAGAAAAGTCATATAAAAAGAACTGAAACGATGTGTCAGGTTCCTAAGTAGATGTGTCGCATGGACTTAAAGTGATGAGACAACGGTCAGAATGACCGATGACTGACATGTGGAGATCTCAACGGTTCTCATTCAACAGTTTAAACAAAATGTAGAGAGTGTTAACCTTGAGAGGGACCAGGTCCTCAATTGCAGGTATGGCTGGCCATTCAGTTTGTTCGATTCAGTTTTTTGAATTTTGATTTGCAAAAATCACAAACTGAAACTGAACTGAAATAAATTCGGTTCGGTTCGGTTCAATTCGGTTAATTTTTTCAATTCGAATATCATCAACACATACATGAAACATTGATCAGTGACACACTAACACACTACATATCAGTGTCTACTATTGTACTACCTACGCTATCCTTAATCAAAGTAAGTGTACATTACTAATATGCATATAATGTTTTTCCTACCTACTAAGTACTACCTACAAATTATGTGCACTTTGTATGGTCAATCAATCAATTATTGATGTGCACTTAATAATCGACTATCTTGCACATATACTAAGTGTACGTTGCACTAGTGCTTACTGACTGTGGGAAGAATATAATTGAATATCATCAAGACATTAACACTTACATGAATAATGAAACACTAATCACTAATTTACTATTTAAAAGCAAAATTACAAAGTGACGCTTCAAGTCCAAGATGCAACAAAAAGCTAAGAAACCAAGAGTATTAGACATCAATAACAGTACAAAACAAGAACCAGCAATCCAGCAATACAAAATAATAATTAGTAGTCAAAAGAAGAACCAACAAGACAAAATAAGAATTAGCAACAACACTGCAGTCCAACTCTATCAGAAGAAAGTTGGCATTCCTTATGTGTATTTCATTGCAGTCCAACAACAACACTACAGTCCAACTCGATCAGTTCACCATAATAACATCCAAACTATAAATATGCGTGAGAGAAAATGGAACACTTTAGATATATGATAGAAAGTAAACTCAACTCAATGAAAAGCAGTGACAATTGCAACAAACTAATATGCATAAATTATAATGGAGAATCGCGGCCAATAAAGAAGAAACTTACTCTTCAGGTCGATGGCTCACCGCCTCACCCAGTCGCGGACTTGCGGTTGTTCTTCAATCTTCACTAGTGCAGAAGGCAGAACTTAGTTTGGTGTGAAATCTAAAATGTAAATTGTGAATTAGGGATTTAAGGTGGATAAAGATTTAGGGATATAATGTAATGGGCTATTGGGCTTAGTTGGGTTGGGCTTTTAGTTAAGTTACTTAACAATTAACTCTTAAAAATATATATGTAGTAAATAAGTATTACATAAATTTGGTTTTTTGGTTAACCGAAATAAAAAACTTAAAAATTGAAAATCGAACCGAATTACCAAAATTTTAAAACTGAAAATTGAAATCGACTGATTTAACCGAAAAACCAAAATCAAAATTAAAAAAAATCAGTTCAGTCAATTTTTTTGGTTTCGACCAAATTATGCCCAACCCTAACTGCAGGTGAGATTTGATTCCTAAATGGCTCTGACCATTCTTTGCTCCTGTGATTTCCATGAGTGTATACCTGCAACAGGTACATAGTTGATCTAACTTAAACAACACATTACAAGAAATGAGGATACCTGCCCTCCAGATCATAGCAAAAACAAGGGTTGGATCCCTTTGGATGGGATTAGGTCAGTGCATGTTCATCATTCCCAACTTCAGCCTGTTACTCTCAAATTGATCCTTGTTGAGTGCCTTGGTGAAAATATCCGCAATTTGATCTTCAGTTCTGCAATATTGCATGCTGATGTTTCCCTTTTCAACATTGTCTCTCAAGAAGTGGTGCCTGACATCAATGTGCTTTGTTCTTTTGTGCTGGACTGGATTATTTCCAATGTTGACTACAGTGGTATTGTCACACATGAGAGGGATAGTATGGATATGAACTCCAAAATCCTGCAGTTGTTGCTTAATCCATAGGAGTTGAGCACAACAAGATGCAATAGCTACATATTCAGCCTCAGCTATTAAGAGAGCTATTGAATTTTGTTTCTTGGTTCCCCAAGAGATAAGTGAGGATCCAAGAAAATGTGTCATTCCAGAAGTGCTCTTTCTGTAAACCTGATACCCTACAAAATTAGCATCCGCATACCCTACCAGTTCAAAGGAGTCACCTGCCGAATAGAAAAGGACCAAGTTCCCTGTCTTCTTCAGATACCTCAAAATCTGCTTGGGTGCCTTCAGATGTGATTCCCTGGGACATGCTTGGAATCTTGCACACATTCCTACACTAAAGACGATGTCAGGTCTACTTGTTGTTAGGAACAAAAGTGATCCAATGATGCCTCTGTACATGGTTTGATTCACTAGTGGATCAGCCTCATCTGCTCTCATTTTTCAGTTTGTACCCATGGGGGTATCAATAGGCTTGGATTCCACCATGTGAAACTTTTTCAGCAGCTTTTTTGTGTACTTCTCCTGACAGATTGAGGTGCCACTCGAGGTTTGCTTGATCTGTAGACCTAAGAAGAAGTTCAGCTCCCCCATCATGCTCATCTCAAATTCATTTCCCATTAGAGTCGTAAATTCTTCACACAGATATTCAGAGGTAGCTCCAAAAATAATATCATCCACATACACTTGGATGATGAACAGTTTTTGTTCCCTTTTCATTAGAAACAAAGTGTTGTCTATCTTGCCTCATTTGAATCTATTCTTCAGTAGGAATTTGGACAGCCTTTCATACCAGGCTCTAAGTGCTTGCTTCAAGCCATATAGGGCCTTGCTGAGTTTGAACACATGATTTGGGCGGTCAGCATCCTGAAATCCAGGTGGCTGTTTCACGTACACCTTTTCCTTCGGATCTCTATTTAAGAAGGCACTTTTGACATCCATCTGGAAGAGCTTGAATCCCATGAATGCTGCAAATGCTATAAGGATTTTGATGGCCTCCATTTGAGCAACAGGGGCAAATGTTTCATCATAGTCGATGCCTTCCTCTTGATTATAACCTTGAACAATCAATCTAGACTTGTTCCTTATATAACTCCATTTTTATCAAGCTTATTTCTAAATACCCACCTGCTCCCTATAATGGCTCTGTCTATAGGTCTGGGGGACCAAGTACCGCACATTACTCCGCTCAAACTGATGTAGTTTCTCCTGCATTGAATTGACCCAATCAGCATCTTTCAAGGCCTCCTTCACATTTTTAGGCTCAATGGTTAATATGAACGCTTAGAATGCAACCAAATTTCTAGTCTTGGATCTGGTTTGCATCTCTGAGTTGAATGGGGAAATAAGATTCTCAAGGGGGTGAGATAACTTATGCTTTCACCCTGACTTAGAGCTCAGGGGTCGAGGTTGATCCGTCCGTTCTTATTCATCTTTAGAATCATCATCCTCATGAAGATGTGTTTCCTCTTAATCTGCATTGCGGGATGGACCAGGTCCCTTGGTGAACTAGTCATCTTCATTAATCTTCCCAGATGGACCAGGACCAACATCGTTAGACTCTTGATTTCCTTTAGTTTCTGGGCCGTTAGCTTCATTATTTTGGATTTTGAACAGTTCCACAAGACCATCATCATCCTTCGTCTCCATGTTATTCAGATCACCACTTTCATCAAAGATCACATGAAAAGTTTCCTCAATACATAGTGTTGTTTTATTAAAGACTCTATAGGATTTGCTGGAGGATGAGTACCCGACAAAAACACTTTTATCACTTCTAGGGTCAAACTTTTCGAAATCATCCTTGCCATTGTTTAACACAAAACACTTACAACCGAAAGCCCTTAGATAACTCATCTTGGGTTTCTTATTATTCAACAACTCATATGGTGTTCTGTTTAGTAGGGACCTAATCAAGCACATGTTGGTCACATAACATGCAGTGTTGATTGCTTCAGCCCAAAAATTTTAAGGAATATTGGACTCTATGAGCATGGTTCTGGCAATATCTACTAGAGTTCTATTCTTTCTTTCCATGACACCGTTTTGTTGAGGTGTTCTGGGTGCTGAGAAGTTATGATGAATACCATTTTTTGCACAGAAGCTATCAATCTTCGCATTTTCAAACTTTGTTCCATGGTCGAACGTGATCCCTGCAATCATGTAATTAAGCTTTATTTGGATCATTTTGAAAAATGTCATCAACACCTCAGGCATCTCAGTTTTTGACTTGAGAAACATAGTCCACGTGAACCTTGAGTAGTCGTCCACAATCACCAGGACGTACTTCTTTCTGCTTCAACTTTGGATTTTTACAAGGCCACACAAATACATGTGTATCAACTCGAGAGCTCTTGATGAGCTTACTTGATTCTTTGGTTTGAATGAGGATCTGATCTGTTTTCCTTTGACGCAAGCATCACACACCTTGTCTTCACTGAACTTTAGTTTTTGCAAACCACAGACCAGGTCCCTAGAGACAAGTTTATTCAATAGAGAAGAGCTCACATGACCTAGATTCCTATGCCATAGGTCGGCATTTTCATTTTGAGCGCTGAGGCATGTTAGATCGTCTCCATGAGCTATTTTTAGGGCTGCCACATACATGTTCTTCCTCCTTCTGGCCGTCAGGATCACCTTCTTAATAGACAGACTGGTGACAATACATTTGTCTGACATAAAGTTGACCTCATTTCCTTTATCACATATCTGGGAAATGCTCAGGAGACTGTATTTTAACCCACTCACATAGTAGACATTTTTAATAGAGTCTTCGAGTGATTTCCCAATCCTGCCAACTCCAAGAATATACCCCTTCTTACCATCACCAAAAGAGACACCTCCACCTTGAAGTGCCTTGAGTAAAAGGAAGTTTTTGGTGTTTCCAGTCATGTGCTTAGAGCAACCGCTATCCATGAACCAGCACTGGCTGACTTCCTTCACCCCTGCAACAAAGATCACTTATTAGACTTGGGAACCCATTTTAACCTAAGTTCCCAATAAGCAGATAAAGATGTAATAAGAATGTTTCTTTCCCAATGAGGCAGGTTGGTCCCTTTCCTGTTCAAGAGCTTATAAATAGGACCAGGTCCCTCTCTTTGTGCCTTTTTCTGTAACACCCCTAAATACTAACCAAGAGTCGCATGCCGATTTACCGTTGCTTAATTACTAGAACATGTTTTAGTCTCATTTTAGGAACTTGAAGTGTTGTGATAATTGCCAACTTGCTTAGCATAAATTCTTATCGTAATTTAAGGATTTGTGATGGGGTGTTTAGGTAATATCCTAATTAGAATTATGTATAACTTTAAAAGGAAGGTAAGGGATATACATATAGGTATATATGTATGTTTTTGGGCAGCCAACTTTTTGTTGGGCAGCCCCTTTTGGTGACTTTTGTTTAGGTGATAAGTATCACGTTTGAACTATATATTTTCACACCTCCTATAATTAATTTCATTTTCCTCAAGTCTAAGAACATTAGAACCTTAGCTTAGCAGATTGTTTTTCAAAATCGCAAGAAAAACTTGTCCCTTTTGGCTGGAATTCAAGAACACACACTTCTTTTTGGTAAGTGACGAAATTTGTTTCTGAGCTGGGTAGTGTTGGTATTTTATGCATATCTCTCGTTCTATAAATTAGTTTACAGTGAGTAAATATGATTTGGAAAGCTAATTCGTAGACCTACAACTCTTATGTTTATGTCAAATTCTGATTCAGCTGTTATGGATTCGAAATATGGGACGCAACATGGGACAAGTTCTGTCCAAATTTTGGAATTACAAATTCTGTATGAACAACTATTAGTGTTTTGACTATATCTTGTTGTACAAAATACATTTTGCGGTGATTGTTGTTTGTTTGCAACCCTAAGAAATGTATCTACATATTTCATGAAGGTTATAAAGTCTAGTTTTGTTCTTTTCCGTTTCAAATCTAAGTTGCGACATGAGGTACTAGGCTGGCCAGAATCACTGTTTTGGGAGCATTGTTGTGTTTGTGCAGGCTAATTTTACTTGTGATAATGATCCTATTTTACATCAATGTTATTGAGCTGCTAAGGATTAAAGAAGTTGTTTAATTGTATTTTAAAGGTTGTATATACTCGTGAACAAGTTGAGGACCTTGATACATTAGTTGGACTGTTTCTTTGCCAAAGCACTGAGGTTTGTGTATAAACTTGTACTTGCACTCTTTTAACCTCTAGTATAACTGAAATTGGATCTTGGTACCTTGGTTACCTCTTGCCACTTTGCATTGTCGTGTTGGTATCCTTTGAGACGTTAAAGATGCTTGTGTAACTTGCCCACTTGTATGGATTGTTTGATCACCTGACACTCTTGTTGGGACCTTGTCCTTCTTGTGGCTGTGACTTTGTCACTCTTGGCATGCCTCTTGATTCGGATCATTTGCCATCTTGACTCTGGATTTTTAGTTCGTCTTAAGTATGGATGTTGTCCATTTTAAGTATGAATTAGAAAGCCATTTTTAATATGGTTCTTGGTTCGCTTGATTAATGGGCTTTGACCCTTCTTGATATAGGGCGTCGACCCTTCTTGATACTTGCTTGTGCTTGGTGTGAGGACATGATGTACATATTGGGTGAGCCTTGTTGTTGAATCTCTTGGAAAATGATGCTATGAACATTCTTGACATTTGGGTCTGTAAATATCGAACTTGATACTCTTTATATATTGTTTACTTGATTTATTAATTATGTTTAATTATGTTGCCCATGACTTGAGAAAGTTTGTTCTGTGAATCGGATGGCTCCGAAACTATAGTTTTGCACCACTAAGCTATATGCTTAGCGATAGTTGTTTCTATCGTAGGGGAATGATTGAGTGGATGCATGAAGCTGGCCATTGGAGATGGAAATTTTGAGAGCCTTAAGGAAGATCACATTTGCATATAGATATCTATATTTTGTATAAACCTTGGGACTTGTACATGATCTATGTGTTGTATATTTACATGAAATTTTGAGGACTAATTTGATCATGTTGCTATGGGTTGTAATATAAGTATGGCTCTATGGTTTGACCTTTTGGGGTGTGTAAGCCCAACTCTTGTAATATATTAAATTTATCACTAATTTTGTATGATTGTGTGAAGCATGAAAGATCTAGTTCGGGTACTCGAGAGTTGGTGGTATTCTTTTACGTCATTTTCGTCTAGTGTGAGGGCAATATATGTATAAAAATCTCGTAAGTTATTGGCTTATATTATTTCGGAAGGGTCGTTACATTTTCTGTCTAAAATAGACTGAAATTTTTTCTTGTGACTCTTTCCAGGCAGGACAATCCCTTTTCAGATGACCATTGCGTCCACAGTGAAGACACAGTAAATTGTCTAACACAGACACATATTTACTGTGGGGGATTAATGTTCAAGCTACCTAATCCCTTTTTGTTGTAGTTGCTTTGTCTGGTGATATTGGAAAGTAGTTCGGAGGATCTGGTCTAATTTAGAGAAGTATTGAGTTCTTCTCTAAGAAGGACCAAGTTCCTCTCTATCTGATCATTTCTTTCCGAAGCTAGAGCAAGTCGAATCTCAGTAGTGTTTAGACTTGCTTCTAACACTGTTTGCAGGCTAGTGTCCTCCCTCTTTCTTTTCCCAGATTTCTCAATCATTATGCTCAATTGGTTTTTGAGTTCTAGATTTTCAACTTCTAGAACTGTCAATTGTTCCTCAATAAACGACATGTGAGCAGTTGTCACTATCTTTTCTTCACCAAGAATATCTAGGCTATTGTTCATAGAGTCCTTTTCAGCAGTTAACTCTATTACAGAATCAATTAGAACATCAACTAGATTTCTCAGCCTTCTAACAGAATAAATATTCAAATTTCGTTTGAGATCTTCGAGAGTTACCTTCTCTTCATCGTCTTCATCATCTGATTTTGACATAAGAGCGAAGATGCCATCAAATATGTTAGTATTATCTTGAACAACCAGCATGGATACATCATCAGGACACTCTAATTCTCCTGACTCACTTGACAAGTCTCCCCAAATAACAAGAGCTTTTTTCACGACATAGTCAGCTGCAACTTTCCTTGCATTTTTCTCTGGCACCAGGTCCCACTTTTTCTCCTTTTCACCTATAGGTCTTTGATACTCTTTAGTTTCAGCTTTGAACATCAGGCAGTCTCTTATGAAGTGCCCTGCCTTTCTACACTTGTGACATAGATCACTCATTGTTGCAGTGCGAGGAGGGTTTCCTCCTTTTCGAAAATCACCATGCTTTCTCACAATTTTTTGAAATCTCTTAGTGAGATAGGCCATGTCATCCTCTTCACTGGAGACTTCTCCTGCTGGGATCTTGAGGACTAAAGGCTTGTCTTTCCTTGCATCCTTCTTGGACATCTCCTGATGTCTATTCATTTCATGAGTCTGAAGATTTCCAATGAGTGTGTCCATAGTTATAACCTTTAGGTCCTTTGCTTCAGTAATGGCATCAACTTTGCTTGCCCATGACTTCGGAAGAATTCAAAGAATCTTCCTGACTTGCTTACTGGAGCTGATGGATTCTCCCAAACATCGAAGCTCGTTGATTATGGAGGAGAATCTGGTATTCATGTCATGAATAGTCTCTCCCTCCTTCATTGTGAAGTTTTCGTATTGAGTGGTCAACAAATCCACTTTCAATTCCTTCACCTTCTCTGTGCCTTCATGAGCTGTCCTTAGACAGTCCCAAATTTCCTTTGCCGACTCACACGCATAGATGTGGTTGTATTCTTCAGCACCTGTACCACATAATAGCAACTTCTTAGCTCTGTAACTCTTCTCAATCTTCTTTCTGTCCAAATCATTATACTCTTGACAAGTTTTTGGAATAACTCTTGTAATGTCACCATCCTTCACTTCGATTGTGGGAATGAAGGGTCCATCCAACACTATATCCCACAGCTCGCTATCTTCATCCATAAGATAGTCGTGCATCCTTGTTTTCCACCAGCTATAGAACTGGTCATTAAAATGAGGTGGTCTTGTTGATGATTGTCCTTTTTCTAAATTCAATGAAGCATCCATTCTTTTGCAGGAACTTCTCTCTTGGTGTTAACTAGCTAGAGGGCACATGCTCTAATACCAATTGATAAAATATGTGTGTCCACTGTCAGTCAATGGAACAGGTCCCTTGACTCAGTACAAGCAGTAATAAAGAACAAATACAGAAGTAAACAAGACACAAACAGTTTACGTGGAAACCTCCTTACTCAAGGGAGTAAACCCACGACCTGTCACGCGGGATTTTTAACTTCACTAATCTTCTTAAGCAAAAGTGAACCACAGTTACAACCAACGTGAAAAGAAGTTATTAATCTCACAACCAAGTAATAATTCTATTACTTGAAGAGCCTAAGCAGATGTCATTCTGCCCACTAAGCTATCACCACTAGACAACTTAGACTTCAACTAAGCAACACGTAGGTTGCCCACTAAACCACCACTCTCCGGATGACTTAGACTTTGACTAAGCAACACACAATGCTGCCCACTAAATCTGTTAACCTTAAATGATTTAGACGTTTCGAAACCGAACACAATATCTGAATCCTTTATAGATTAGGAACAGATTTACAATGTACGTGCAAAAGAAATAATCCTAAGACACCTAAGCTGGCAGCTCTATCAGGTCCTTGTTGTTCTTGAGGATGATTTTTCACTTGAGTGTCAGCCTTTGCAAGAGTTCTTGAGTGTTTTCAAGTTGCAAAAACTGAGGTTATGACTATTGGACATAATCTTTATGAAGAATAGTCACAACCTTTGAGGCCATGCCATTGGCCAAGATTTCTGCCACTTCTGCCACAGTTGGAGACTGTGCACCAACCAATTGTACTTTTTCTAGCCTGGCAGTTGTGTGTATATGTGCACAAGGGATCAGGTTCCTTCACAAAGTCCTTGGGTTTGTCAAATCATCAAAACTACAAATAACAGTAAATAAACAATTTGAGTCGATCTTCTCTTTGTAATATCACTACTTTATGATCCTTTGTTGAACTCAGGGGCTTATCTCATTTGGGAAATTTTATTAATAATGTACTATTTCTCCCTAATTTTCTTTGCCAAATGCCTCTAGTTTCTGTTAATTTTTAGTGTATCATATATTCAAATTGATCTAATTAGTATCTACGGTTACACACATATATAGTGTTACTATTATGTAGAGGATATATTTTAAATTCTTCATATGATTTCATAAAAATGAGAGGATATATATTACCCCAAATTTTACTCAATGTTGTTAGATGAGAGTGATAGAAAGAAAACACCGCGCTTGTTACTTCTCAACTTCTTCTGGTCAGTTGAACTAGCAACTCATGAATGTTGCTAGGTTGGACGAGCCAAGAAGTCAAAGTAAGGTTTCATATTGATAACTTTTGAAAGCCAGTCTCAAGTTTCGATTCTTCATTTTTTTTTTCCAGTCAAGCCAAATGGGCTCATAACTAGTTAGAAAAATGACATATAGTCCTCTTTTTAACTATTTTTTTTTTTAACGAAAATACCAAGTTTGAACTAACTTAACTACCTAGAATGGATTAAATTACAATGTTGTAACAAAGGGAAAGATTCAAAGAAGGTCCTAATTTCACTCAAATTCAAGAGAATGAGAGGTAAATTGTGCCTCCTAATATTTTGATCTCCCAATCACGTGTCCGAAAATTATCGGTTGATATAGCATAATTCAACTAATTATTTCCCATTGGAAAAGTTAATGAATTTCTCTATTACACAAGCTTTTCTTTGTTGTTTGTTTAATCTCAATAACCAAAAAAATTGGGCAGAAGAGCATTTCTTGTTGATTTTTTTTCCCTTTGCCATTTCTAACTCTGTTTTTAAAAAAATTATTGAGATTGAATTTCAAACAAAAGCAAAGCAGAAATAAAAAAAAATAAAAAAAAATGTCATTCACAGGAACATTGGATAAATGCAAAGCTTGTGATAAGACTGTTTACTTTGTTGATTTGTTGTCTGCTGATGGAATAACTTATCATAAATCTTGCTTCAAATGCACACATTGCAAAGGAACTCTTGTGGTTGGTGCATCTTTTTTTATCTTTTCTTTTAATATAAGTAATTATCGGGACATGGACAATGAGAATTCATTATAATAGGCCGTAATTTACTTGAAATTGAGGAGTGGTTATTGTTGTTGTTGCAACATGCCACACCTACTTTTCAAGAAATTGACTAAAAGAAGTTTGTCCTTTTTGTCTCAAAACACCACTAAAAGTTAGCAAGATATCGTTCGTCTTCACATCAAATCAACAACAACAAATTCCACGCCTCAATTTCAGACAAGTAATTGTCGGAATTAATTATATGAATCTTTACTATCTATGTCATTCCATTTAAGCATGTCACGTATGAGTAGTTTTATATTGGGGGTCAATCTACCTCAATCCTCCTCGATTATTCAGGCTTTCGCTAAAGAATTTAAATTGTTGTTCAATAGATCATGAGATGATCAATAATTTTTCTTGTACTTCTTTTTTATATTATGATCATGGGATAATAATATGACATTTAATATGATGTGATGTAGATGAGCAACTACTCCTCCATGGATGGAGTCCTCTATTGCAAGACACATTTTGAACAACTTTTTAAGGAATGTGGAAACTTTAGCAAGAACTTTCAGACTTGTGAGACATTCTTTTCATATAATTTACATAATACATACCAATTAATTTTTTAAATTCATTTTTAATAATTATTTTTGTCCTTTTAATTAACATTTCAGCACCTAAGCCTGACAAGGAAAATGCATTGGTACGTTATGCTATTAATTAAGTACATTTTCATCAAGTTTTATTATAAAATGAAATTTGGAAATTTGAAAAATTATATTTTATGTTTCCTTAAACCATCCTAATAGTCTGTAAAATTTTGTGTAGGCAAGAACTCCAAGCAAACTCTCTGCCATGTTTTCTGGAACCCAAGACAAATGTGCAGCCTGCACCAAAACTGTCTATCCACTTGAAAAGGTTAAATTCATTATTTTTTATTTTAAAAAAAAATAAAATTAGCCCCTTCACTAGTTACCATGTGTTTGGTATGACGGAAATCATTCTCTGTATAGACGTTTTTTTGTTGTTTTGTTGGTGAGTGAAGAATATTATCCATCAAAAATATACATTGAAAGTTGATGATAATAAAAATTGAAGAATGTTTTTATGAAACTTTTGTGTAATTAAGATTAATAAAAATGTCTAAGTGTTAGTTTGAACAGATAGTATAAAGTTAAAAGTTAAATAATTGTAGGAAAAATGATTCTTTCTACAAATAAGGGCAAAGACAGTGATAGATTCAGAATTTGAATTTCATGGGTTGTGAATTTATAGGACAGTAACCTCAAGTACTAGTAATTGGATTAATTTTGAATTTTATTTTTGTATATATACTTAGTTGATTTTTAAGCTACATATATAAGAATAGGACAAAAGTTATTGAGTCCTTTTAAGCCCATATTATAACGCTTGCATTTAATGTATTCACTAAGGGAAGTCATTTTCACCATTTTGATGAAAACTATTTTCCTTCGAAAATATGTTTTGGTAACTAAACACTAGAAAATGACCTCCTGATAGAAAATGACTTTCATCGTACCAAACAACAATGGTAATTATAAGAGGGGGGGGGGATATATAGTGATTGATAAGATGGATGTTGAAATTTATGTTATAGGTGACAATGGAGGGAGAATCATTCCACAAGTCATGTTTCAAATGTGCTCATGGAGGGTGTCCACTTACACATGCAACATATGCATCACTTGATGGAATCCTCTATTGCAAACATCATTTTGCACAACTTTTCATGGAGAAAGGCACTTATCAACATGTTCTTGAAGCTGCAAATAATAAGAAGAATGTTGATCAAGCAGCAACTAATGAAGTAGTTGAAGATGAGGCTACAAAAACAGATGAGCAAACAGAAAAGGAACCTCATGAGGAAGAGTCACAAGAATAACCCTAAGATATTGGATTATTGATGAATTTTTATTATAATTAAAAATAATCCAAATTTGTTTGTATGTTTCTCATCAGTAAATAAAGCTTTTCCTTTTCTTTTTGTGATCAATAGATAAACCCTCTTATTGTAATCAAATTACTTTCCTGGATTTTTTTTCTTCACTTTACCTTTCTTATAACTTTGAGCTTGTAAACATGTTAAGAAGATATGCACTCTATAAATTTGATCATGTTAGATAATAGCAATTTCAACTTATGTGTATGCATCCTCTATTTATAGCGCAAATTTCTTTGAGTTTAACTTTTATATATCGATACTACAAAAAGTCTATTACACTACAAAAAAAAATGGTAGATAAAGAGTGTAAAATGATGGTTGTAACGAAAAGGCAAGTAAAAAAATTTATGTGCAAGTTGGAAGAGTAAAGTATGCATAAACTCTTGAACGAAGAGGGGGCAACAATAGTGTACGGGGGATTTGGAACACTTAGAGAGATGTCACAATGATTGTTACCATAGGCGTATAAAAGTTGAGGAGGTTAAAGGTGCTATTTGTAGGTTGCGAAGGGGTAGAGTCATAGAGACTAGGAAAGACGTAATTCCAATGGATTTTTGGAAAAGCTTAGGTAAGTGGGGCATACATAGAGTTGTTGACTGAGTTGTTTAATATTGTTTTTAAGACAACAAAGTTGCTTGAAGAATAATAGATGGAGTACGATGATTCCATTGTACAAGAACAAGGGTGACCTTCAAAATTGCAACAACTATACGGGTATCAAGTTGCTAAGCCACAATATGAAGGTATAAGAGAGAGTGGTGTAGATGATGGAGAAATTTGGATTTATGCTAAGACACTCTACTACATAGGTCAATGATAGCATCCAAGGAAGCTCTACTCCATTGAAGGACAAGGATGAAGCTTTAGAAACTCCAAGGAGGCCCATAACAAGATCTCAAACCAAGGAGTTCAATAATACGCTCAATGGACTTCAATCGTTGATCCAAAGGTGTCTTATTAGGGAAGAAGAGCTCAAGCCCAAGGGAGAGGAATTGTCCAAATACTACAACTATTTGGTGGCCCAAATTCAAGCCCAAGATGAGGAATTTTAAGGTCCAATTTCATGAAAATAAGGTCAAGAAGAGTCCAAGAATTAGCCACAACAAGAGTTGCTTCCTGCCTAAGTTTTGAGAGAAGACTAGTCAAACTTTCCAAGATTGTCAAGATTCTTTTTCTAGTTGGGATTTACCTTATTTCTTTATTTATATATAGGTTATTAATATTTTCCTTAGTCCATTTATGGTCTCCTAAGTACCATTTAATGCTTTCCTAGAAGTACTAAATTTGTTCCTAGTTAGGTTACTTTATTTCCTTTCTAGAGTAGGATTCCTTGTAATTGTCTTTCTAGGGTTTGGCTGACCTTTTAGCTTCTTATAAGGGGTCTTGAACGTGCTCTCCCCCTTCTCCTATATATAGGAGTCCTTTTCATTCATTAAAAAGGGGATTTGGACATTAATAATATTTGAGAGAGTTCTTTGAACCTTTGTGACTTTTTCTTTGAGAATTTATCTTTAAACCTTTACTAGTTGCATAGTTTCAAGGTATAAAGTAACTTCTTCTTGTGATATCTTTGGTTTCTTTTTGGTATTCTTTAGAAGGTGATTAGTTTCTACATACTAATTATTGTCTTTAGTTACTCATAAAAACGGTCAAGATCCAAATCTATTGTTTTGATTCGTTTTCTCAAGTAAAGGTGTTAGATTTCTTCCATAAATCTATACGTTATTACTTGGATATTTTCAAGGCCTTAGAACATCTAATCCTTGGAAATTCTTGGATCTTTCCTTCAAATTTCCCATATCTTTAGTTAGTTTTTTTTGTTTCTTTTCTTTTGTGCTTCCGCATTCTAATATTCAATTCTTTAATTGTGATCTCCTTAGCTTTGTTGTTATCAAGTGGTATCAGAGTGGTTCTATCAAGATTCTGTTCTTGATAAATCTTGGGATTTTTTCTTATATTGTGAACAGTAGCGTGAACAGTAACTGGAAAAAAAAAGTTATAACTTGCTCTCTAAGAAAACTGGCTACTTATCCTCCAAGAATTTGATTACTTGGTACCTAAGAAAGCTTATTACTTGCTATGCAAGAAATCTTATTACTTGCTCTCCATGTTTTGCATTAATTTGTTCCCAAGCAAGAAGGTAGCAAGAAGAGGGGATTCTAGATCTTTAAGAATAAGAGGAATTTTTTTCTTTTTTTTGTTCTTATAATTCTAAAACTAGTTCCTTTTTTATTCATGTTTT
This sequence comes from Solanum commersonii, assembly GCA_029007595.1. Classification (NCBI taxonomy): domain Eukaryota; kingdom Viridiplantae; phylum Streptophyta; class Magnoliopsida; order Solanales; family Solanaceae; genus Solanum; species Solanum commersonii. Next base: position 483,137 of record JAJTWQ010000162.1, on the reverse strand, counting down.
GTTTCAACTAAATCCTACTTGTTCTAGGACTAGTTCTTTACTTTCTTTTGTACCCCAAGATTCCATACTTTATTACTACGAACTTGATACACGTTCTGGTTTAATTATAAATCTACAAAGTATTCTCGTTCAAAGGTTATTTTGAGTGGAAAAAGGCAGGTGTGGGCAAGCTTAAAAGAGGGTAAAAGTCATATTAAAAGTGTGATACTTAATCATTTGTTCTTTTTTTAGATGTCTAATTCAGGTGGTGATGAGGAAAGGGCTCGATTAGAAGCCGAGGTCAAAGGAAGGAACGATTTCACCCTTCAAGCTATGCACCAACAATTTGAGAGATGGAATCTTCAATTTCAAGAGATGAGGGATATGATTATCGAGCAGAATGACACCATAGCTGCAATTAGGAGGGAGAATGATGTTGTACCCCCAAATAATGTTAGACCCCAAGTTAGAAGGAATGTATCCCATATCCCATTGGTAAATCCTGAATATGATAATGATGATTTTGATGTTGAATTTAATCTAGAAAGAAGAGATAAGAGGGGACAAAGAGGTAAAGTAGAAGATGATAATATAAATAGTATAAAGATGAAGATGCCATCTTTCAAGGGAACAAGGGATCCAGACTTGTACCTTGATTGGGAGAGACGAGTTGAGGCCATCTTTGATTGCCATAACTACTCTGAGGGTAAGACATTTAAACTTGTTGTTGAGTTTTCTGATTATGCTGCTTCTTGGTAGAAAAAGCTTGCTAGGGACAGATTGCAAGAGGAGCTACCACCTATTGCTACGTCGGCAGAGATGAAGAGGGTAATGAGGAAGAGATTTATTCCATCATACTTCCAAAGAGATCTACAGTCTCGCCTTCAACACTTGAAGCAAGGCTCCATGTCGGTGAATGAGTACTTCAAAAGCATGGATATGGCTTTGATCCAAGCTAACTGCATGGAGGAAGAAGAGGCTACAATACCTAGATTTTTAAATAGTTTAAATACAGAAATAGCTAATGTTGTAGAGATATAACAATATGTAACTTTAGATGAGTTAGTTGATTTGTCTGTAAAAGTTGAAAAACAAATTAAGAAAAAGCAGCAAAATAACTCATGGAGAAGTCGACCAAACACTATCTCTAAGAATCCATGGTCAACTCAAGAGGGGAAAGCTCCTTTCAAACCTCAAGACGATAAAGGTAAAGGTATAGTTGAGGAGAGAGGTAAAACCTTTAATCCTAAATCTTCTAAACCTTCAAGGTTTATTCAATGTCACAAATATCATGGAAGGGGGCATATGATGCATGAATGTCAAGTAGAAGAAACATCATACTTAGAGAGAATGGAGAATATGAGAGTGAAAAAAGTGAGGGGGAAAAAGAAAAGGGAGAAGATGTAAGTGAGGATGATGATTTGGAACTACCTAATGATGGTATAATTGGGGTGGTTAGGAGAATTATGACTATCAATTTGGGTAGTGTTGATAAAGGGCAGAGAGAGAATTTGTTTCATACTAGGTGTGGGATAAAAGGGAAGACTTATTCTATGATTATTGATGGGGGGAAGTTGTGCAAATATGGTGAGTTCATACTTGATGGATAAACTAGGAATTGCATGCATGAAGCGTTCTACCCCATATAGGCTCCAATGGTTGGATGATTGTGGAGAAGTAAAAGTAAACAAACAATGAGTGATTTCATTCAATGTTGGTAGGTATGAAGATGAAATTCTTTGTGATGTAGTTCCAATGCAAGCATGTCATGTTTTACTTGGCCGACTTTGACAGTATGATAGGGATAATACTCATCATGGGAGAAAGAATAGGTATAGTTTTCTGCATAATGGTAAGAAGTATACTCTTGCACCATTATCTCACTATCTCCTTCTCAAGTGTTTGAAGATCAAAAATGATTGAGGGAAACAATGGGAAAACAAAGGGAGAGGTAAAAAGTGAGCTTGAAGGAAAAGAAAAAGGCCAAGAGATAGAAAAAGAAAGAGATGGCCGAGAGAGAGAAAGAGAGAGGGCAGCGATCTAAGTAAAGAGGTAAAAGAGGATTTGAGTAAAAAAAATAAAATGTTTTGGTGAGAGAAAAGAGGCTCAGGAAAAGAAAAATGAGAGCCTTTATATAAAAGCCAAAGAGTGTTTGAATGTTAGGAGAGAGGGGTTGCCCATAATACTACTTACTTACAAAGAAGTATTGATTAATTTGAACAACTAACTCCTTCTTTGCCAAATGGTGTTTCTTCTCATTTGCAGAATTTTGAAGATGTTTTTCCTAGTGACACTCCAAAGGGATTGCCACCTTTGAGAGGGATTGAGCACCAAATAGACTTTGTGCCTGGGTTTCAACTTCCTAATAGGCCTGCCTATAGGAGCAATCTTGAAGAGACCAAAGAATTACAAAGGCAAGTTGAAGAATTACTTGAAAAGAGATTTGTTCGAGAGAGTATGAGCCCATGCTCTGTTCCAATCCTATTGGTCCCCAAAAAGGATGGAGTCTGGAGGATGTGCGTAGATTGTCGAGCCATCAACAAGATAACGGTAAAGTATCGCCATCCTATCCCTCGTCTTGATGATATGTTGGACCAACTGTATAGTTCCAAAATCTTTTCTAAAATTGATCTAAAGTGTGGTTACCATCAAATTCATATGAATCCTGGAGATGAATGGAAAACTACTTTTAAGACCAAATATGGACTTTATGAGTGGTTAGTTATGCCCTTTGGCTTAACTAATGCACCAACCACTTTTATGAGACTAATGAATCATGCTTTTAAAGATTTCCATAAAAAAATTATTGTGGTGTATTTTGATGAAATCTTGATCTTTTCTCAAAATCTGGATGAACACCTAAAGCACTTAAAACAAGTTTTTGAAGTTCTTAGAAATCAACGCTTATTTGCTAATCTCAAAAAGTGTACTTTCTGTGTGGATCATGTGGTTTTCTTAGGTTTTGTGGTCAGTTCTAAGGGAGTTGAAGTAGATGATGAGAAAATCAAAGCAATAAAAGAATGGCCTAAACCTAATAGTGTAACTGAAGTTAGGAGTTTTCATGGGCTTGCTAGTTTTTATAGGAGGTTTGTGCGAGACTTTAGCACCATTACTGCTCCTTTAACTGAAGTTATTAAAAAAGATAAGGTTTTTACATGGGAAAAGGAACAAGAGGATGCATTTAACTTGCTGAAGGATAAATTGTGTTCTGCTCCTCTTTTGCAATTGCCTGATTTTTCTAAGTCTTTTGAAGTTGAGTGTGATGCCTCTGGTAAGGGCATAGGCGCAGTTTTGATGCAAGACTCCAAGCCAATTGCCTACTTTAGTGAAAAGCTAAGTGGAGCAACATTGAACTACTTAACTTATGATAAGGAGCTATATGCCTTAGTAAGGGCGTTAGTTACATGGCAGCACTACTTGTGGCCTCGAGAATTCGTGGTCAAGACTAATTATGAGTCATTAAAATACTTGAAGATCCAAGGTAAACTTAGTCGTAGGCATGCTAAATGGGTAAAGTTTATTGAAACTTTTCCTTATGTAATTGCTTTCAAACAAGGAAAGGAGAATGTGGTTGCTGATGCACTCTCAAGAAGGTATGTTTTGATCTCTACTCTTACTTCAAAGTTGTTGGGTTTTGACCAAATCAAGTTCCTCTATGCTAATGATTCTGATTTTGGTGAGATTTTTGCTGAATGTAAGTTAGGTCCTTTTGAGAAATTTACTCTTCAAGATGAATTTCTATTCAAGGAAAATAAATTATGTGTTCCTAACTGCTCGTTGCGTGAACTATTTGTTAGGGAAACACATTGTGGAGGGCTAATGGAACATTTTAGCGCACCCAAAATGCTAGAAATACTTTCTGAACATTTTTATTAGCCTAGCATGAGAAAAGATGTTGAAAAAGTGTGTTTTTATTGTCTTAAATGTAAACAGGCTAAGTCTAGAACATTGCCGCATGGTCTTTATGAGTCTTTACCTATTTCTAATTACCTTTGGATTGATATTTCTATGGATTTGATATTGGGGCTGCCAAGGACTAAGTATGGTAAGGATAGTATATTTGTGGTAGTAGATAAATTTTCTAAAATGGCTCGTTTTATCCCATGTTAAAAGACTAATGATGCATCTCATGTGGCTGACTTGTTTGTAAAGAAAGTGGTTAAATTGCATGGAATACCTAGAACTATTGTTAGTGATAGGGATGCCAAGTTCTTAAGTCACTTTTGGAGAATTCTTTGGGGAAAGTTGGGAACTAAATTGTTATTTTCTACATATTGTCACCCACAAACGAACGAGCAAACGGAAGTGGTTAATAGAACTTTAGGGAACATGTTGAGAGCTGTTTTGAAAGGAAAGTTGACTTCTTGTGAAGATTACTTACCTATTGTAGAATTTGCTTATAATAGGACCTTCCATTCGTCTACTGGTAAGACTCCTTTTGAAGTTGTATATGGATTCAACCCCCTTACCCCCCTTGATTTATTGCCTTTGCCTACTAATAATTTTGCTAATCTTGATGGTAAGAAGAAGGCTGATATGATGAAGAAAATTCATGAACAAACAAGGCTTGCAATTGAAAAGAAGAATAAGGAAGTTGCATTACGAAGGAATAAGGGCAGAAAATATGTTGTTTTTAAACCTGGTGACTTGGTTTGGGTGCATATGAGAAAGGAAAGATTTCCTTCCAAAAGAAATACCAAACTAGATCCTAGAGGAAGTGGGCCATACAAAGTCCTTGAAAGGATTGGAGACAATGCTTATAAACTTGATCTTCCTAGTGAGTTTCACGTTAGCGCTACTTTTAATGTTTCTGATCTTTCCCATTTTGATGCAGACTTGAATTCGAGGACGAATTCTCTTCAAGAAGAGGGGAATGATAGCATCCAAGGAAGCTCTACTCCATTGAAGGACAAGGATGAAGCTTTAGAAACTCCAAGGAGGCCCATAACAAGATCTCAAACCAAGGAGTTCAATGATACGCTCAATGGACTTCAATCGCTGATCCAAAGGTGTCTTATTAGGGAAGAAGAGCTCAAGCCCAAGGGAGAGGAATTGTTCAAATACTACAACTATTTGGTGGCCCAAATTCAAGCCCAAGATGAGGAATTTTAAGGTCCAATTTCATGAAAATAAGGTCAAGAAGAGTCCAAGAATCAACCACAACAAGAGTTGCTTCCTGCCTAAGTTTTGAGAGAAGACTAGTCAAACTTTCCAAGATTGTCAAGATTCTTTTTCTAGTTGGGATTTACCTTATTTCTTTATTTATATATAGGTTATTAATATTTTCCTTAGTCTATTTATGGTCTCCTAAGTACCATTTAATGCTTTCCTAGAAGTACTAAATTTGTTCCTAGTTAGGTTACTTTATTTCCTTTCTAGAGTAGGATTCCTTGTAATTGTCTTTCTAGGGTTTGGCTGACCTTTTAGCTTCTTATAAGGGGTCTTGAACGTGCTCTCCCCTTCTCCTATATATAGGAGTCCTTTTCATTCATTAAAAAGGGGATTTGGACATTAATAATATTTGAGAGAGTTCTTTGAACCTTTGTGACTTTTTCTTTGAGAATTTATCTTTAAACCTTTACTAGTTGCATAGTTTAAGGTATAAAGTAACTTCTTCTTGTGATATCTTTGGTTTCTTTTTGGTATTCTTTAGAAGGTGATTAGTTTCTATATACTAATTATTGTCTTTAGTTACTCATAAAAGCTGTCAAGAACCAAATCTATCATTTTGATTCGTTTTCTCAAGCAAAGGCGTTAGATTTCTTCCATAAATCTATACGTTGTTACTTGGATCTTTTCAAAGCCTTAGAACATCTAATCTTTGAAAATTCTTGGATCTTTCCTTCGAATTTCCCATATCTTTAGTTAGTTTTTTTTGTTTCTTTTCTTTTGTGCTTAGCATTCTAATATTCAATTCTTTAATTGTGATCTCCTTAACCTCGATGTTATCAATAGGTCATTCATCTCGTAAGGAGATTAGTGGAGTAATATAGGGAGAGGAAGAGAGACTTATATATGGTATTCATTAACCTAGAATTGGTTTATGACAAAGTCCCCAAAGGGGTTTTATGGAAGTGTTTGGAGGCTATAGGTATACATGTGGCGTACACTAGATCAATTAAATACATGTACGATGGAGTCAAGACTCGATTAAAGATAGTGGGAGGAGACTCAAACCACTTTTCGTGTTGATAGAGTTATCACTTCTATTTGTCTTGATCATGGATGTACTAACGCGAAAAATTCAAGGTAAGATTCCAAGGTGTATGTTATTTGTGGATGACATAGTTTTGATTGACAAAATTCGTGACGAAATTAATACTAAATTGGAGATTTGGAGATAGACTATGGAATCTAAAGGGTTCAAGTTGAATATGACCAAGACTGAATACTTGAAGTGCAAGTTCAGTGATATGATGTATGAGACTAGCATGGAAGTAAGGCTTGATACACATGTCATCCGAAAGCGGGGTCGTTTCAAGTATCTGGGTTAGGGGAGTCAAATGGGCTGATTGAGTTGAAATAGAATTTGGGTTGGGTTCTGATCCGCCCAAGTTTACTTTGTGCTCAAATAGGTTAGGCTCAAATGGGCTTAAAAATGGGTTGGGTCTTGACCCGCCCAATTTGACCCGCTTAATCTCAATAATTTTAATATATTGTTATTTAAGTTTTATAACTGCAATTTGAATTTCAACTCAATAAAATTTAAAATAAAAAGTTACAAAGGAATAGATAAATTCTAAAAGATATAAAATAGATAGTAATTCATACCTTCAATATAGGAACATACATTACTTTAATGCAAATAAAGAGTCTTAAAACAGATTGAAATTAGAGATTAAATTGGGCTCAAATGAGAATTCTCGATTCTCTTAAAGTGGGTTAAGGCTTAAATAAGTTGAGATTGAACCTAATTCAAATTATCTTGAGCCCAACCCTGAAAATTTTGAGCAGGTTGGGCGGGTTACTGGCCTATAGTTGAGCTCATTTTTGACATCTCTAATTTGGGTCTATTATCAAGGGAAATAGGGAGTTTAATGAGGATGTACTCACCATACATATGTGCATAATGGATGAAATGGAGGATCGTATCCAGAGTCTTGTGTGATAAAAAAATGCCCTTAAACTTATAGTCAAGTTCTACAAACTGATGGTTAGACCAACTATGTTGTATGGAACAAAATGTTGGTCGGTCAAGAACTCTCACATTCAGAAAATGAAAGTGGTGAAGATGAGAATATTGTAATGGATGTATGGGTATACTAAAAGAGATACGATTAAAAATGAGGATATTTCAGACAAAGTGGGAGTGACTTCGGTTAACGACCAAATGCGGAAAGTGGGGTTGAGATGATTCAAGCATGTGATGAACAAATGAAATAATGTCAATGCGAAGGTGTGAGAGGTTGATTATGAATATATATTCAGGATAGTCAGAGGTAGACTAAATAAGGTTGATAACAAGTAGAAAGTATTGGTGCATAATATTAAAATGAGATCTACTTGGAACCTAAGAAATATTTCAGAAAGTATATGGGATCTTTCCACATTACTAACTTCTTTAAGTGCAAAATGTAAAAAGTAATTCATTTGGGGCCTCAGACACATTTCAAAAACCTTAAGGGACCATTCTGTCGTACCCAAATACTTTCTAAACACTTCCCATCGCTTCCATTACTTTCTTCTTCTTCTTCTTTTTTCTACCCTCAATAGTTTCACTCAGAATCTGCGAAGAAGAATGGATCCCAGAATTGATAAACTGGTGAGAAGGACAACCATGGTGGCTACTGTTACTGCTTCTTATTTCCTTCTAACTGCAGATTATGGCACTGAACCAAGTGTTCTCGATCCGGTAAATCTCTAATTGCGTCCTTCAATGCCTTGTTGATGGTTTAATCTTCAATTTAATGTTTTTGGTTTTATGTTCGTCATTTTATGTCTGAGAAGTTGATCGTGAAATGTAATATTTGGTTTTTGAATATAAAAAATTAGGTACGCTGGTGTGTAAGGTTTAGGACTTAAAGACTTTTAACAAATAATGGATTAATTTGGCTTGATACTGCAGCAAAAACTACATACCCAGTGTAATCTTACAGTGGGATCGGGGGAGGTACGGTGTACACTGTACTACACAAACCTAATCTCTACCTAGCAGCAATACAGAGGATATTTTTGATAGAACGTCCACTTAAATAAAACATTTCAAAGTAGTTTGAAAAAGAGAACACAGAAATAAAACAGTAATAATAATGAAATAAAGCGAATCGGAGAGTAGTAGAGAACAATACTGACAACCAAATAATGCGATAGCTGAAGCACAAAAAACACTAGTGATAACCAAAATTGAAGAACAAGAAACTATGAGAATAGTGTTAATGGCACTGGTAAGAAAGTAGGTACAAGTATGACCACCGAACCTATCAATTTGGCTCGTTACATAAAAAAGGCATAATACATAAATAGATACTTAAACTTGGCCTCACAAGTAAGCACTCCAACTTTGAGTATGCACAATTGCACATCTAGACACCTCAATTCGTCTCCATTATGTTAGTTGAACAATCCAACTCATAAAATGATCATCCAGGCACCCCCAAATTTATGTGTTACCTCAGCGTCGGGTGTCAACAAGACATAGTAGGGACGAGTTGGAGCATTTAGCTGTCACTTGAGACCAAGTTGAGATGTCTCAATGTGCACTTTCAAAGTTGAAGTGCTTACTTGCTATTTGAGGCTAAGTTTGAGTGTCTGTTCATGTATTATGCCAAAAAATATTACGTTCTGTGGAAATTGGAATTATCAACTGTTAATAATCACATGTCTTCCAATAAGGTGCCTCCGCGTACACCTAGTTTCCTGCTAGTGAAGAATTTAGCCTTACAGGTTTCATTTGATCCTTGCCAGTTTTGGTGTTCTTTAGAATTTTTTTCCTGCTCTTGCCCTCTAAATCCCCTTTTCTTCTTTGGCTCTTAAAGCATGTTAGAGTAGAAAATTGTAGTGGAGTGAATCTGCTCTTGCCCTCTAAATTCCCTTTTCTTCTTAAAGCATGTTAGAGCAGAAAATTGTAGTGGAGTGAGCAAATAGGTTGGTTTACTCTGGAACATACTGTAGGAAATAGATAATTAGAATATTGTAGTAGCACAACAACTATGCCTCAATCCTAAGCAAGTCAGGGTAGATCGGTGTTTTGGACGGCGAGAGGCGACAAGGGCCTGCCTCGCCACGCAGTGAGGCAAGCGGCGAGGCAATCGCCTTTTTGAATCAAGGCGCCAATTAATACCAAAAATTAAAAATATTTAATTGCATATATAAATATCCAAAATCTCAATAGCAATAACATATATTAGCAAATATTTCAATTCAAAAACAAAAAGTAGATACTAAAAGTCTAGAACTTTAAAGACCCAATAATTCAAAAGATAATACTAGAACTCTAAAAGTCTATTCTTCTTCAAAACTATCCAACTCTTGAAGATCAACATCCTCTACATCATTATATTGCTCCTCATCTTCTTCCTCCTCGTAGTCTTCATCAATTAGTGTCCGAGTCCTACTTGAAGTTGAACTTGTAGATGAAGTTTCTACTCCTTTGCCCTTGTCAAGTGCTCTTGATCTTGAAGAAAGTCCCCTAAGATGATAGATACTCTCATCAGCTCCAATTGCCGTAGCAACACTACCCCAAGTAAGATCATCATCCTCATATACTAGTTCATCTTCTTGATCTTCGGGGAATCCAACTAACCATTCATTTGAATCATCAATGTTATCCAAGCGAATTAGATCAATGAGATCACGAGCGTCATAACGACGTTTCAATGTTCTATTGTACTTAATGTACACTAGATCATTGAGACGCGATAGTGCAAGCCTATTCCTCTTTTTGGAATGAATCTGCACATAAGTTACAGATATTAACTAATAGATATTGATAATAATATAATATGGAAATTAGGATATAATTTTTTTACTTACGTGTTCAAACACACTCCATTTCGCTCACATCCGGATGAGCTACAAGTTAGGCTTAATACTTTCATGGCAAACTTTTGCAAGTTTGGTGTTTGACTACCAAATAGTGACCACCATTCCACTATAATAAAATAAATTTAGAGGTTAATGAGTGTAAATAAGTCAAATAATTTAAGTAAGAGCTAAATCAACTCACTTACCCAGTGACCTTGTGTCTCTAGCTCTTTTAGCCGGACCACAACCAAATAGTCCATTCGCCATTTTGTACCTAGGAAGCTCAGCGACTAGTAAATCTTGTATTGTTGTATCGGGGATCATCTTCTCAACACATGCATAATACTCGGTCCACAGACTCTGTAGTAAAGTTCCCTCTTCTTGAGCTTTATAATACAATCCTGGGTTCAAAACATGGCCTGCAGCATGCAAAGGCCGATGGAGTTGGTCTGACCACCTTGCATCAATAATTTCAAACACTTTCTCATATTGCTTCTTAATTCCACGAAAACCCCGTTCAATAGTTTCTTTGGCTCTATCCATTGCTTCATAAATATAGCCCATTGGTGGTTTTTTCTCCCCATCCACCAAACGAAGCACTTTTGTCAAAGGGCCACAAACTGTAAGTGCTCGAACAACATCATCCCAAAAGTGGGCAGAAATAATAAGATTGGCAACTTCATTCCCCAAAGTTTCCTTTGCAAATTTACTTGAAGTCCATTCGGGTGAGAGGACTAAAGTTTTCAAGTTTTTTCTTTGTATGTACATAGCTCTTAAAGTTAAGAAGGCCGTTGCAAATCTTGTCTTGGCTGGTTTCACCAAATTTCTTTCCTTGGTGAATTTTCTCATCAAGTTTAACAACAATGGCCTTTGACTAATGTAAGAATGGATTCTGATGGCCTTCTTAAAACTGTTAAGGTAAGATTATAGTAATTAGTAGCTAATAAGTATTAAATATTGACTATAAAGAAAGTTAGAGGATATGAGAGTGATATTACCGGAAGCATATGGCTTAACCTTGAATATGTCACCAAACATCAAGTTGATGCAATGAGCGGCACATGGAGTCCAATAAATGTGTGGGTACGCACCCATCATCATGCTTCCCGCTTTAACATTCTCACTAGCATTATCAGTGACAATCTGTACAACATTTTCCGGTCCAATTCTTTCAATAGTGCTTTCAAACAACTTGTACATTTTGGTGGAATCAGTACATTCATTGCTAGCATCGACAGAACCAAGAAATACACTACCGATTGGAGAATTCACCAAAATATTGATGATCATTTTACCATTTCGTGCCGTCCATTTGTCCATCATAATGGAACATCCAAATTTTGTCCATTGCACTTTATGCTCATCAACGATTTTTTCCACTTTCTCCACCTCTTGTTTTAGGTGAGTAACTCTAACTTCATGAAATGTAGACTTCATTCCAGGGCCATGTTGTCCTACTGTCTCAATAAATTTATCAAATAATTTGTGATTGACACAATTAAAAGGGAGCCCCGCATCATACATCCATATTGCGAAAGCACTTATTGCACGCTCTCTTAGAATTTTCTTTGTTTCATGAATTCCTCCTCCTTTTTCAAACCCTCCTTTTTGTGTTGATTTATGCGGAAAATAGAGATTCATAGGGCCTTTCGTCACATTCCGCGCGGTGGATGATGCACCTCCACTAGAAGATATCTTTGGAGTTTTGGAGGGAGGCATCATTTTCGCATATTCATCCATATCATCAACATCATCAATATCAATATATTCTTCCGGCTGCCTCACTTGAAATTTGGGATTATTAGCGATTTTATTTTGCATATAAGCCCTTCTTCTCTAATCTCCGATGGACAAGCTGTACATTGTTTAACATTCTTGAAACCACCCACTAGATGTTGTTTGTGTCAAGTTATTCCACCATTAAAAGTACTCCCACAAAAGTTACAATTAACTGAATCTTTCGTTGCTCCTTGAGTACCATAATTCCATCCAATGTTCCTCTTTTTGCTAGCATCCACCATTGAATTCACTACTGTACAATACAGCAGATACTATATTAATTAGTAATTACTATTAATTACTATAGAAGAATTTTTTTTAAAAAAAATAATAGACAGCACAGTGAAAGCAGTAGCATTCAGCAGCATATTACAGTGAACAAAGAAAACAGAGGAAAAAAACAGAGCATATTACAGTGAAGTGTGAACAAAGAAAACAGAGGAAAAAAAATAGAGCATTGAAGAAAAAGAGGAAACAAACAGAGCAGAGAAGGCAGCAAGCAGTAGTAATCTCAATTTTTTTCATTTTGAGAAGGCAGTTCAGGATTTCAGATTCACTTCACAAGAGAACCGCAAGGCTGAAGGAGAAAGTAAGAGAAGAAGAGGACTGAAGGAAAAGAAGAAAGAAAAGAGGCCATACCTTTCAATTCGCGCGAGTCGACTGAAGGAGAAGAAGAGAATCGCGAGGTTGAAGGAGAAGAAGAGTATCACAAGTCGTGACTGAGTCCCAAGTAGTCGACTGAGGGAGAAGAAGAGAATCGCGAGGTTGAAGGAGAAGAAGAATCTCGTCTGAGTCCCAATTTTGGAAATATGAAAAAAAAACCCTAATTTTGACTAATATTATTAAGTCAAGACCTTTTTAAAATTTTAAAACTAAAAGGCGCCGCCATTCAGGTCGCCATTACGTCGCCTAATTGATCTCGCCGCGCCTCACTGGGAAATGGCACGACATGCTTGCCTCGCCTTCGTGCCTTTGGCACCACCATTAAGAACACTGGGGTGGATATATGAATTCTCACTGGTCATGTCGTTCCATTTAAGCTTATATCAGTCCTATATTATAGAAAATAAAAGGTACTGCAAGTTATCTATATTTTTTACTAGCAGGTAAATGTCTAACACGGCTAAAGAACTCCTAGAAAGCATAAAGACCTAATGGTAAACGTACTACCGTGACTAAAACTTTATTCCAACTAATTAGTACTACAAGTCAGGGAAAAGGGGCTTCTTAAACAAATATGATCTTAGGATGTAAGAGGACTTGCCCACATAACCTGGAAGGGCTATTTTACCCGAGGTCACTATAAGTAGCCTGAGAAATGCATCAAAAGCTTGACAATTGCACTTGAGAAAAGACAGTACTATATGCATCTTACGACTTACTTTAACCAAACAGAGATATTCTAGGTGTTTTAATGGATTTTCTAGTTCAGAAAATTGAATTATACTTTTTAAAGAACTGAACCAGCAATTGCTCAAAATCTTTTAAAAGAAAAGCCTTATTACTCCGTCCTTTCTCATTCTATATTATCTGAACCTTCATTTTTGTTTTGATGGAGTTGTCCCCTATCAATCTCCAACAACCATATGCACCTTCACACTTGTATCCACTACTCGGGTTATGCGAAGATGCATGAAACCCTGTTGGGAGAAGTGGAGCTTTACAGTTGGAAGTCTGTTTCGTATAAAGTGATTTTTAGTCCGTGCTGGGTAGTAGCTCTTGGTGTACTAACATGCCCTGTGGAAATTGTATGTTTGGACGAATTAGTAAACACTTAAGGCCAACTAATTTCTTTCCCTTTGTGTCTTGTTTGTAAGAAACTAGCGTAGCCTCTCTTCACATGCGCAGAAGTAATGTTTGTGGCAGACTTGCTGCCAAACTTTGTGTTTGACCATTGGAGCTATAAAACTCCTGGGGGATTATAGTTGACTAAACATGATGTAGTCTGCATAATATCTCAACTATATGTTGTTCTTGACACTCATTTCCAAGGTTTGAGATTTTCCTTATTGGTTCTTATAGAACCCACAAAAAATTTCATATTTCGTTTTTTGCTTGAACTACTTGGCTGTTTAAATTGTAGAATAGAAGAGTCTTTGAGTTTTTTAACAGACTTCTTAATTATATAGCTCATTCCATACGAAAGTGTTGGTTATGTTTAACATGCCCTGTTGGACTATCTGTATCCTTTCCAATAGTCCCAACTCCCATGCTTTACAGTTTTGGGTAATTAATACAGTGTGGAATCTTGTTCCCTACCCTAGTGAAGTCATTGTTAGACATCAGGGAGATCCCCTTAGTTGTAATGTGGTTGATTGGTTTGTTAGGTTTCGAGGAAGCCTTTTATACATCCTAGTAAGACATCGAAAAAGACCATTTGAACCTCATTCAAAAGCAAAAGAAAAAGCAATGGATGTTGTGCATCACTTTGAGTTGCTGCTACTTTGGGAAATTTCTAGTACTTTTTTAGAAAAATGGAGAAGGGCCAAAACTACCCCTGAACTATCCGAAATGGAGCAAAAATACCCTCTGTTTATTGGCTGAAAACTACCCCTCCGTTTGTTTTTTTTGGCTCACAAATACCCCTCAGTTTACGGAGTGCCACCAAGCACGCCACGTGGCCAGTCCACATCAGCATCCACCATGGAAAATCACCCAATTTAATACCCATCAGCCCGCCCAGTTTAACACCCGCACCAACCTTTTGTCAAATGTAAAACTAAGACCAGACCCCCTGTTCTACCAGTCCTAACAGAGGGAATACAACAACACCAAAGGCACACCACCAAAGACACACAATACAAAAAATACAGGGGGCATTCTTGATTTTTGGGGAGAGAATTTCACGGGTAAAACACCAACAAGAACCATAGTCCATTTTACAATTCCACAAGAACATAACAAGAACAACCCGGGCAACAACAACAAACTCATAGACCTCCACCCATTTTCCTTTTCCAGTGATCAACAACAAGATCAGCCTTTCCATTTTTTTTTCCAACACCAACAATACACTCACCCTTCGTTCCAATTTTCTCCATACACTTAAGAATACAAGTTCCACCAAATTTACACATCCCAGCAACTTCCATGAACACTCCTCACATACACAATTTTCTCACCTAAAACCACACACAACCTCAATACACTCAACGCACAGAGTGAAATCCAAGAAAATTGGGGATTCACGCGGGGCAGGTTTTAAACGGGGCGGGCTGATGGATATTAAATTGGATGATTTTCCATGGTGGATGCTGATGTGGACTGGCCACGTGGCAATTTTTTTTTCCACGTGGCGTGCTTGATGGCACTCTGTTAAAGTGATGGGGCCTGGGACATCGAAAGCATAGGACCAAGAATGGCCAGCATGCTTAAATTGGTGTTCAAGTATTTGGTGGAGGAACACTATAAAACAGCTCTTCTTCATGGTAATGGCGTCAAAGAGCTCTCAGTTTGATCGATCTTCATCAGCTCCTGTCGCTCATTCCTTGGGACACATGAATCTGGAAATTTATAATACTAGCCTCATGTATTAGAAATTGTCATTTCCTGTAGTAAGAGTGAAGTGCTCTCTTTTTTCTGTCATAGTGTTAGTATCAAGTAACCTTTCAAGAATTTTCTTCATTCAATGCATATTAGTTAGCTTTACAATAAGCACTTCCTGATGGCGTTGTTTCTGCTTTTAAAATATCAGATTAAAAATGCAATACTGTCAGCAGAGCATTCTCTCAAAGAGTCTATCTTTGGACCAAAGAAGGGTGTTCAAGAACACGAGGCTGAGAAACCGCCCCCTAGCTCTTTGGAGAAACATCAAAAGTCTGGTGGCTAACTGGTTTTCCTCGTCCAATCATGCAGTTTGTAGGACTACAGCTTAATCCAACATCTGGAACTCTTTTTTACTTCATTTTCTGAATGCTTTTTCTTCTAAAGGTGAATGTGAATATTTAGAATAGCTCTCCTTTAAGCTTGTTATTAATGTTGTAAATGTTATCTGGTACCAGAGCTTGTTTAATCTGATAGTTTTGCTAACCACATAGCAAGATTGGAAATATTAGTTGCAGTAGGCCTTTCATGAAGTTTCTGTAGAGAAACTAGAGGTATTTGGCAAAGAACATTAGGGAGAAACAGTAGGTAGTGATCACCCCTTTATTAATAAAATTTCCCAAATGAGATAAGCCCCTGAGTCCAAAGAAGGATCATAAAGTACTTATATTACAAAAAGAAGATCGAAATAAATAAAATGCACGTACTAGTTATTATAGTGGTTCCTTTTCCTAGAAAATGACTCAAATTGTTTATTTACGTTCTAATAATCACTCGTATTCCCATAAGGAATTCCAATTACATGCAAGTTGTTTTTCTTCCTTACTGTTTCACCAAAAGCCTCTGTCATATCAAGGTTGTTTGGTTCAATTCCATTTGGTAGTTTCCAATCAAAATGCAGCAAAAGCTGAGCAAGTGGAAGTTCGAGATTTGAAATTCCAAACAAAATTCCAGGACATGCTCTCCTTCCAGCACCAAATGGTATGAACTCAAAGTTATTCCCTTTGAAATCGAGTGTCGAATTCCGATGTCTTTCTGGTTCAAAGCATTCAGCATTTTCCCAGTATTTTGGATCTCTGCATATTGCCCATGCATTAACCATTAACCTTGTATTGGCCTGTATCTCGTATCCGCCAAGTTCACATCTTTGTCTAGCTACTCTTGGTACTAACAAAGGCACGGGCGCGTGCAATCTCAATGTTTCTTTGATAACCAATCTCAAGTAGTCCAGTTGCTGCACTTCAGACTCTGAGATCATACTTTTTCCTTTGAATGCTTGTCTCACTTCGGCCTGCGCCTGCTCCATTACCTGTGGATTCTTCATCAGTTCTGCCATTGCCCACTCTAAGGCTGTCGATGATGTGTCAGTCCCCGCAATAAATGTTTCCTGAGAATGCAATTATAGTTAATACTCCATCTGGTCCATATTATATAGTCTTTTAAGGTCTTTGCACACTACTTATAATTATATCTCAGATGAGTTGATCGCGTAAATAGTTCTTTTACACTATATGTATATAGAAGTTAAACTCAAATCGTAAAATCTTGTCGATTCTGTAAAAACATACCAGAATGACCGCTTTGATTGTGTCAGTTGTGATAGGAGCTTCAAGGTCACCACTTTCTTGAACCCTCAATAGTACATCTACAAGATCTTCCTTGTGCATCTTGTCCTCACGATTGATTGCTAGTTTCCTTGCAGCTTTATGCTCTTGGAGAACGCTTTCTAAAATCTTGTCGATTTGGTGATGTATTTTCTCCATTGCAGCCTTTGCCCCAGTTAGAGGATGGAGAAATTTGAGTGAAGGGAATGTGTCTGGCAAGTCAAATCCACCTGCAAGATCAACGATTTTCCTCAAGGTAGCGATAAATTCATCTTGATTCTCGAGTTTCCTACCAAATGCTGCCCTGGCAATTATGTTGTTTGTCAAAGTAAATATCATTTGACTTAGATTGATGGTAGTACCAGCAGGATTCAAGGAAATCGTCTTGATGAGATCCTTCACTTCCTCTTGTCTTAACGACTCAAATGACTGTACGCGTTTGACATTAAGTAGCTCTGCAACACATATTTTTCTAAGTTGCCTCCAATGATCACCATAAGGAGAGAATGTAATCTGAGTGCTATTGTATCCAATTATATCTGCAACAAGAATTTTCGGCCTATCTGCAAAAACAAGATCATGTGTTTTCATAACTTCTTTCGCTGCTTCAGCCGAGGATACAATAACAGTAGGAACTTCACCAAATCTTAAGTGCATAATCGGTCCGTATTCATTAGCCATGTCTCTCAAAGTATGATGAGGGAGTGATCCCATTAACTGATGCAAGTTCCCGATAAGAGGAAGTTTTCGTGGACCGGGGGGTAAATTTGGCCCTTTTCCTCTCTTAGATTCTCTCATAAGCTTAATAGCTATGACTAGAAAGAGTAGAAAGCTAAGAAATATAGAGAATTGGGAGAATGGAAGCTCCATTTCAATGAGATTTAGTTATGTGAATACAACTTTTACAATGTTAATCTTTATAGAAAAGTTTCAAGAATTAAATAATATCTCAATTTTCTTGTTCTCTAATGCAAGTTGTTACTGTAATCATCATTGGAATTGTTACTGCAGAACTCTATTCCTTTATCTTGATGAGAGTATCAAATTGATCAATCATAGAGTTTTGGACTTTACCTCCTTAAATATTAAACTATATATATCTTCATGTAACATTATTTCTATTTATATCAATCATGTATAATCTTAGTCATGCTTTGATAGACAGGATAGGGTACTTTTAACTGTGTCTGGATGAGTGTTGCAACATAGTAAGAGATGTGAAATGTATTTACCATATACAACTATAGTTTCTATCAACTGTATTTTACATTGGTATTCTATCAAATATAAGTGGGAGATTTGTATCAAGCGAGAGATGGTGGAGATCTTTGTTCTTCCTTTTCATACTCAGACTCTTTGTACGCCTGAACGAGGGAGAAATATAATATTGTATTAAAGAGTATACAAAACATGATACAAATGTATAACTAGGATAAGATACAGTTGAATACATTGACACAAAATCTATTGCCAGTATACACTCAAATACATTAATCTATAGTGAATACATAAGGAACAAATATACTTGATAATTATATTTGTTGATACATAGTGAATACACAAGGAACATATACACTTGACAGTGATACAAATTTTATTCGTTGATACAACCTATACAATTGTATTTGTTAATACACTTGATACAATTATATTTGTAATACAAATCAATTGTATTCATTGATACAAAACAATTGTATTCGTGGCATAACCTCATACAACGATATAATACGTATTCATGCTATCTCTCTCTCTCTCTCTCCCAAATATTGCATGTGTCTCTCCTCCCTCTCCAAATACCGTTCACCTCTTTGCTCCTTATAATATGTAAGTATGAATCGTAACTAAGCAAGTTATAACTATAGATTTATAGTTATGACCAAACTAAAGTCATTTTTGAAATTACATAGTAAGGCAAACATGTGATATGCATTTACTATACACAACTATAGTTTAAAAGAGTTACAATTTATAGCTATATTTAGGATTTTATAGCAAATTTCTATCTCCCTCGACTCTCCCCTCTCCTTCTCTTTGTATCTCCAGTCCAATACAAGTTTCAAATTACAAAAGAAGTTGTATCAATTGTATTTTGGCAACTGTATTTTGTATCATTTATAGTTGAGAGATTTGTATTAGGCAAGAGATGGTGGAGACCTCCCTTATTCGTCTTCTCCTCTTTTATTTCATAGTCAGACTCTCAATATGTCTGAACGAGGGAGAAATACAATATTATATCAATTGTATTCTAAGAGAGTATACAAAATATGATATAGATGTATAACAAGGACAAATTACAGTTAAATACATTGAATACAAATCTTTAGCCAATTGCAAATACACTCAAATACATTAATATAGAGCGAATACACAAGAAACATATACACTTGATACAATTATATTTGCTTATACAATTGTATTCGTTAATATAGTTGATACTTAGTGAATACACAAGAAACATATAAACCTGATATTTGGCGATACATATTGTATTCGTTGATACCATTTGATATAAATGTATTCGTTAATACAAATTGTATTATTTATACACTTAATATAATTGTATTTGTTGATACAAATCAAATGTATTCGTGATAACCAAATACCCCATATAGGACAGGAAATTACTGCACTATATAAGAGTATTTATGATAACCAAAGCTCAAAAACTTGTTTCTTTTGGTGTGGTAAAGGAAGTACACTAAGCCCTACATTATTATTTCGTCATCTTCATGTTTATCTTCATCCCGTTAAATTACAGACTCTAACTAGTTGTTGAACATCAACCTAAAATTACTCTAACATAAAACAATATTACTTGTCTTGAGCTAAAATCGCACAATATTTTTTCTCAAAAAATTTACATAGCATTAAAAATATTCACACGTAGCTTCTTTTTATTTATTTTTTTCGAAATTCTAATGTGAAACTTTTATTCGCCCATAATCACATCCTTTTATCTTGAGATAATTCCCTAAAATATATATTATTGCCTTATACACAAAGGTGACAAAATCAAATCCAAACCGTCCAACCCGATCCAACCCATTTAGGTTTGGATTGGTTATTGATCTGACCATTTGTTAGCTCAACTCATTTCAACTCAACCTATTTCAACTCATTAAAAATTGGATTGATATGTAACCCAAAATGATTTTTGCTAAATCTTGTCAAAATACTTTTTATTTTATATATTATATATAGTTATAATAAAGAAATATTTTTATTAGGTACTAAAAACCTATAAAATAACAAATATAGCTATTAAAACTTAGTAAAAACTAGACGGATTGGATTATGACCCGTTATCGAACCAAAGCAATGAATGATGAAAGATTCTAATATTTGTTTGTTACCAATACTCCCTCCATTCCATATTAAGTTAATTTTTGAGGTGTTTCACACCCTTTAAGAAAAGTAGATTAAGACATAAATTGAACCTACTTTTCCATTTTTACCCTTATTAATTATTGTCAAATTTATGATTAAAATAACTAAATATTAATTAATCACTAATTCCAATACTAACTAATGAAGGGTAAAATTGGAAGAACACTCTAAAAATAGTCTTGAAAACTGAACAATTAAGTTAATTTGAAAAATAGAAAATGCCTCAAAAATTAACTTAATATGAAATGGAGAGAGTATTAGTTATCATATTACTCATTCAAGCTACCAGCCAAACCTTGTGAGCAAATACTAGTGAAGCATCACTAGTCATATTTTATTATTTGGAAGATGTGATAACATCAGAGTATGTTGATTTGCGTTCTCAAAAAAAAACAACATATGTTCCATCAGTGACTGTAGCAATAATTATCAGGGGAGGCCCATTACTACTAAAATAAATTAATTAAACATTGTCATATTGTAAAAACAAAAATAATGAAGTAACAATATTAATATTTGATTTTAATAATTTGTTGGTGTTACACTTTTTATGCTATTTTAAATCAATTAGGGTTATTCAAAATCGATAATCTAAACCGAAAAAAGTTATTAGTTCATCGGTAATCGATTATTGGTTTAATGATTTTGATAAGGGTTGATTTTTTTTATAATCGGGTTAGCGGTTCTTACCTGTTTGAGTTTTTTTCTTAACAAGGTTAACCTGATAGTAAATTAATAAATTGTATTTATAGCATTCGGTATATAAATTTCTTGACTTAGGATTTAGTTTCATATTTTTATTTTTGGCAGTCTCAAACTTTTGGTTATTCTACAATGTGTTAATGTTGTTTTTGAGCAAGATACAATCTATCAAGTCATGTCACCATGTTTCTAAGTGATTTTCAATCATTTATTTTTTGTATCAAATCTTAACGGTTAAACCGATAACCGATAAGTCAATACTTTAATGATTCTTAACAGTTTAGCATGAGAAAGACGAAAAAAATAAGACATGAATTATAAAAAACTTATACGAAGAAACAAATAAACAAATAAAATAGGGGGAAAAGGGTTCGAAATATATTCGAACTTTGATCGAAATTATTGTAACAATCCAAACTTTGGGTAGGACTTATACCTTCTTGCACTATTTAATAGTGTATTTTAAAGATATATATGTGATCACATGGATATCATAAATATTGCATCATTATAAATAGTAATTTGTTCAGTTGAACACTTATATATCTTTAAAATACACAATTAAATAGTGCATGAGGGTAATAGGTCATGTCCAAAGTTTAAGATAGTTGCAATAATTTCGGTCAAATTTCAAACATATTTCAGACAGTTTTTACTCCATAAAAATGCCACGACCCAGACTGTTGTGATTGACACCCACACTAACCCTCTTGTAGGAGAACCGATACTACAACCTAACTAAGATGCCTTAACCAAGATACTACGCATTTAAAGATATGGAAGCAGGTTTAAATGCATAAATTATATAGAGTTCCCATAAACTTCAAAGGTTTAAATAAACTAGCCAAACTACTGCGGAAGAACAACCCCTAGAACCTGAAAGTCATTGTACCAAAACATCTAAAGTGCAACAAGTCTAAGAAAAGGGGGCGCAACCCCGAAACTAAACAAACACCCTAAACAAATAGCTTGAGTCCGAAAAGAGTGGAGTTAAACAAGAGAGATTCATGGTAGCCTGAAAGAACTGGATCACCCTTAAATCCGGTCACGCTCAATAGTCACCTAACTGAGGTCTGTCAATAGCCGCCTTAAGATGTCCTGTACTCAACAAAGAACAAGCAAGTGCAGTATCAGTACACAACCACAGTGTACTGGTAGGATCACGCGGCTATTCCAGTAAGCGAAATATATATAAGCAGTCACAATAAAGTAAAACACGCATATACATAATATATATACATAACGATTATCATTTCAGAAGCAATGCACGATTCCACATTCTCAATAACAAGTAGATATAAGAAATCAATGGTTCTCTCATGGAACCCATACCCAAACTGTTAGTGTACCGGAACATGGTACTCGATCTCAATTAGTGTGCTGAACGTGACACCCGATCCCATATGTGTGCTGAAACATGACACCCGATCCAAGTTAGTGTGTCGGAATGTGACACCCGATCCAATATATATGTCGATACATGACATCTGATCCTAGTTAGTGTGTCAAAACGTGACACACGATCCATTTAACAAGCCACAATCACAATCACAATGTACATTCTCATAATCATACAATCAAGTGTTGATTCATGAAATACATTCATTCGTTCATACTCAATTACATTAGGTGTGATCAATAGGCTTCATTCACATACATACATGGATTATAATGAAGCAATTACTAACATACATCACGCAAAACATGAAATCACAACCATCTACTTCGAACAAAGTTTGAATCTCCTAAGAAACTTGATTCTTCCCTTTCCGAATTATTTTCTCTTGTTCTTGGTCTACAAACAATCAATATAACGCGAGGATCAATAAACAAAACCTAATTACCCAGATCATAATCAATAATATCAACCCTAGGTTGAACCCTTGATCCCCATACCCAGATTAAGGCTTTTTCCACCATAATTCCCAGATCAAAACCCTCATCCATCGATAATTACCCAAGAAACTATGTTCTACAAATTGAAAAATGGATTCGGGGAGTAAAAACCTTACCTTTGGTGCTAGAAGAGGTGGAAAACCTTCAAGAAATATCCCTGGGTCGTTCCTTAGCTCTCAAGATCGAATGTTGCAAAATAATAACGTTCTTGGAGTTTATTTCTGACTTAAATCGCGGCTGACCCGCTATGGCGGCCACAATCCCACCACAACGGCTCCGCCCTTGTAATGATCGGGTTTCGTCATTATAAAGAAGCCAACGGGGGAAAATTTGGAGCCAAAAAACTTTTTTCTTATTATTTGGATTTTTCCAACCTAGTCCATATTTAGACGAAATCAGAGTATTTAAGGTGTAGGGAAATCTGGTAACAATCGGGGGAGTTAATTATGATTTTGATTACATGGGTAGTTAGATAACTCGTTAAGGAATCCATACGACTTTACATGGAATTCAGGCGAGTAGAACTCCCGGAATCGATCTTAGCGTGAAGGGTATTTTTTGAGCGTTGTGGGTTAGAGGTGTGTTCTGAAATGGGGATTTTGGAATTCTTTAAATAGCTTACTGGTTTGTGCACGCCGCCTTGGCGGGGGTTTTGGCCGCTCTGGCGGGGTCGCTGAAGTGGGATGAGGGCCGTTGTGGCGGATTCGACGCGACTTAAGATTGTAAATAAACCCCTAAATGACCTCATCCTGCACTTTTCTATTTTTAGAGCTAAAGAATGAACCCCATGCGACTCCTAACAGTTTTCCACCATTCTTGAGGCTAAAGGTAAGGCTTTCACTCCCCGAATTCATTTTTCGATCCGTAGAACGTAATAGAATGGATAACTAGTGATGGGGGAGGGTTTTGATATAGATTCTATGGTGGAAACAACCCTATTTTGGATACTTGGGATCATGGGAATGATATAGGGTTGTTAGAATTGATAGTAATACGGGTAACTAGTGATTGTTTATTGATTTTCGTATTATATTGATTGTTTGTAAACCAAGAACAAGCAAAACAAATCCAAAAAATGAAGGATCAAGTTTCTTAGGGTTTCAAGCTTGTTTCGAGGTAGGTGATAGTTGTGATTCTATGATTGTATGATGTATGTATATTAATGTTTCATTATTGATCACACTTGTTATAATAAGGTAGATGAATGATGGTTGCCATGAAATCATGACTTAATTGTACGATCTTGAGGATATACTTGTGATTGTGATTGTGGTGTGTTAAATGGATCAGGTGTTGCGTTCCGACACACTAACTTGGATCGGTTGCCACGTTCCGACATAATTATGGGATCGATTGCCAGTTTCGGCATAAACATTGGATCGGGTACCACGTTCTGGTATGCTAACTGTTTGAGTTTGGGTTCCATGAGAGGACCAATGACGTGTCATAATCGTGTATTTTGAGACATGTGAAGTTGTTCATTGTTCGTAAATGTTGATGATATTGTATATGTTCGATATATGCATGTTATTATATTGTTGTTTTACTTATGTATGTTGCACTTAGTGGGATAGCCGCATGATCCTACTAGTACACTGTGGTTATGTATTGATACTGCACTTGCTCTTATTTTTATTGAGTACAGGGCATCTTCAAGCGACTACTGACATACCTCGCTTAGGAGATCAGTGATCGTTCGAATTCAAGGGTGGGCCAATTCTTCCGGGCTTCTTGGGTTCTCTTTCGTCTATGTCCACCATTTTCGGACTTAGACTATGTTCTAGTTAGTTGATTAGTTCATTAGATTAGGGTTGCATACCTTCTTGTTTAGACTTGTTGAACTTTAGATGTTTTGGTACATTAACTTTCAAATTCTAGGCATTACTTTCACAATGTTAGTTTATTATTGTTAGACTTTTGTTAGAGTTTATGGGAGCTCTATTTATCTCCTTAGTATTTAACTTGCTTCTGTAACTTAAATGTCTTAGTTTTGGTTTAGTTGCTTGGTTTGGGTTGTAGTAATGGTTCTCCCACCGGAGAGTTAGTATGGGTGCCAATCACGATGGTCTGGGTCGTGACAGCCCTGGCGGGAATAATTTCGCCCTGGTGGCTTACACGGAATCAAAGAGTTAAATTAAGAGTTCCAAACCCCAATTTCACAACACACTTTCATCACATGACACTGAGAAAATACCCGTTCACGCTAAAATCAGTTTCGGGAGTTCTACTCGCCCGAATTCTATTTTGTAAAGTCATACAGATTCCTTAACGTATTAACTATATAATCATGTGATCAAATTCATAATTATATCTCTCATTCGCTACCAGATTTACCTAGACCTCACTAATTCTGATTTCGTCCAAATCTGGACTAGGTTAGGAAATTCCAAGTTACTACCAAAAAAAATTCTGGCCCCAATTCTTTCCCCATTGGCTCTTCCCTAATGACGGAATCGGGTCATTACAATAGATACTAATTTACCCATCAATTGTCCTCAAGTGATCAACTAGGAAAGACTGGCTAAAGTAAGGGTAGAGTAGTACCTGAATCGCTGAACAACTGGGGATACTTGTCCCGTATGTCCTTAGCTTCCGGACATCGCGATCAAGAATTTCAACCGGTTCTTTCTCATGCACAAGGTCTTGTTTAACAAAATTGAGTCTCACTTTATGATGTAACCTTCGTCCCCAAACCAACCAATTGAATACCTACACATCCTCCCATACAATGCCTCAATGAAGTCATCTCAATACTCGAGGGATAATTATTATTGTATATAGACTTAACTAACAACAAAAGTGATTCCTAGCAACCACCAAAGTTGATCGTATGTGTTATCAATTACCTCGACACAATCATCAAGATGAATTCTTTCTCATATAAGTATGATATAATTCTAAATCGATACTTACTACAATTAGAAGTGAACCTGAACCAACCAATACACACTCATAATACCCAAACAATCATAGTCCTTATCAACATCTCCGTCTCACAGCATAAATTTCCATAAGCTTAAGTTATAAAAATTTGATCTTTAGACATCAGATACTCATCGAAGGATATGTCCAAGCATACAAACCTTTTAACCACATTATTGAATGCTAGATTTAGCAATTATGATTTTAGATTACCCTTGAGAAAGTAGAATTGGAACTAATGATCCCCACATTCAACCACACACAATCAATATATGACCTCGACGACTAGACGAATATTAAGATTGTCAGGCAACTATAATTACGCAGGGTAGCTCTTCTATGAATTCTCATAAGCAAGTGGTACATGTAGAAGCACTGAAATACTTTAACAACTCCAAGACGACACCAAATATGTCCTCTGAAATAACCAAATCTTCCTAATCATCTCACTCAACCAAGAGAACATCGCAGGATCAGTACACCTGATCCACCACTAGGAATCCACCCATAAAAGTGAAAAAACACGTGAGCATAGCTAGTGAAACATACTCACCATGGTGTAAAAAAGAAATAGATGGTCACGTAAGAATTTTATGGAATAAATATTGAATAACACCAAAGGTTTTCCTCTGAAGAGTCGATACCAGTCATTTCCATTCAGTTGCCTCCACATATTTTTCACATCATTCCACTGAAGTCCACACTCAAAATACTAACAACCATCATGAACACTCCGGCCATTTACTTTACTCTAAACCAACACTTTTAAATGAAAACTTTTCTTAGATACTTTAATACTCAAAGTAATAAACTTTACGACTCAAACCAGGTGTAAGCCCTTTCAAAGGTTCAATACTTGATACAATTGATCATTTCTCGCCTTACAATTTTATACCTTGACAAAATATATCACCACGAAGGGAGACTTACAATAAAAAAAATCTGAATTGTAAATTCAACTGTATAACACAATACTATTATCTATCAACATTAGCTTGTACCTTGAAGATTTTTATGAATTCGTGGATCTTCGCTTATCATTGATCGCCTCTCCATCGATCTTTCAATATCTTTCACTATAAATTCAATCGTACTCATTACTAAACTCAAGCAAAAACAAAAGCACTTATTATCACACTCGAGCTAATGTCTGCACACTCCTTTCTCAAGTCTTTTCCAATAGTTTTTAACAAATCTGATGGACCCGTGACACTATTATCATAACCACAGCAAAACAAATAAAATCACGCATCTCTGAACCCAATTATCTACCTCTCTGAAGATATCTCTTTAGCTTTTGCAATCAAATAAAATATTCTTGCTCTTGCCTCTCTCTAAAGGATGTACTGCATCCCACTATTTTTTCTTCATTATGACTCTAGCTCTTTCAAATTCTATTCGAGTGGTGTCCTACAATCTCTTAAAACTCTCCATACAACCACGTTACTCACCAAAGGTTAGGAACCCACAACCTTAGATACTCACGAGTCGTAATTACTACATAAACTTCGCTTAACCACAATCTTATTATATAGTTGCATCCCATCACAAACTCTTATTACCATTATGCTCGGTCAGACCGGACTATCACTACGAAGTCAACCTTTTCATCAACACGATGCCTCAAACTCAAGTAAACTCATCAAATTCAAAGGACTAACCCAATTTTTATATGCACTTACTTGCTAAAATCTTCAATTTCCTTCACCCAAGTATACTCAATGGAACTTTCTTTGTCCATAAGCTTGTCATTCCAGTATCAATCCACCCCTTTATGGCTTAAGATAAAATTATCAGTCCTCATACTACTATCCTTCTTCTTAACAAACAAGATAGGAGCACCCCACAGGGAAACACTAGGAAGGATGAAACCTTTATCATGAAGCTTCTGGATTTGAGCCTTAAGCTCTCTCAATTCAACCGGAGTCATGCGATAAGAAGGAATGGGAATGGGGCGAGTGTTAGGTTCCAAGTCAATGCAAAATCTATATCTCTATCTAGAGGCATACCAGACAAATCAGTAGGAAACACTTCTCTGAATTTTGAAACCACATGAATAGACTAAATAGAGGGAGACTCAACCTCAACACTTCGAATATGAGCTAAATAAGCCAAACAACCTTGCCCCACCAGTTTCCTAGCTGGCACAAAAGATATGATCTTAGCTTGTTTAGGCTTGTACACCTCTTCCCACTCTAACCTTTCCCTACTCGGGATCTCTAGAGTTACCGACTTAGTATTACAATTAAGCCCGATATAATAGGGGTACAACCAAGTCATACCTAAGATTATATCAAGTCAGTCATATTCTGCATAACCAAATCTACCCAAGTCTGAATATATATAAACACACAGGACACATGGGTGACTATGACAGACTCTTCAACTGGGGCAGAAACATAGATGGGGCATCAAGTACATCACAAACCGCATCAAATCCCAAGGAAAACTAAACTGACACATATGAACAAGTAGAACTCGGATTCAAAAAAATGGTATCCATCCGGTCACATATAAGAATAGTACATGTGATCACTGCATCTGACGCCTCAACTTCGGTCTTGCCCGAAAAAGCATAAAGCTGAGCCTTATCATCTCAACGGGCAACCTTCTTGCCTGGCTGCACTGCTCCTCTACCTGCATTACCATTTCCCCGGCCATCACGGCCTTACTGATTTCGTCCCATACGCCTAGGTTCTCCACAATTGTAACACACTTAATAACTTAACCAAGTAAGCATTATTGCTATTGTAGTAGTCGTATCATGACTCTCTTTGATATACAATCAATCCAGGAAATCATAGTATAGCTTATAACCTCAATTGGCATAACTTAATGACATCATTTGCTAAACAAACTATACATGTTATGACAATAATACTAAATGCATTTTCCAAAGTAATGGTGTTCATTATATAGTTGTCCCTTACCAAATTTTCTTGAATGTTGTCACATATAAACTTGAATTTGTTCCTCACTTTTTGAATAAACCAAGATCTCATCAATAAATACTATAACAAAATAATCAAGACATGGTTTGAATACACAATTCATCAAACTCATGAAAGTTGCAGGCGCATTTTCCAACCCAAACGACATAACTAGAAACTCATAGTGCCCATAACGGGTCCTAAATGTCATTTTTGGTATATCCTCAGGCCTAATCTTTAACTGATGATAGCGAAACCTTAGATCAATCTTAGAGAAAATTGATGCACCCTGCAACTATTCAAAAGATCATCTATCTGAGGCAGCGAATACTTGTTCCAAATGGCAACCCTATTCAACTATCGGTAGTCTATACACATCCTCTCTTCCTAGTGATGGTCTTACCACTTTTGTTGCTCTAGTTCGAACCATAGAGTGAATGAGGAAAGATATCAATTTGTATCACCCAGATACCAATTGGATTCAAGCCATAGCACGAAGGAGTATAAAGAAATGAGTTTTTCCTAAAGTCTTATAGCCTCTCAAAAAAAGTACGGACATTTTCATACCGTTCTGCAAGACTCTACTAGACTTGTTTTGGTACAATGAGAACAACGAACCTAGGACTCTGATACAAACTTTGTCACTGCCCAGACAGTTGTGATTGGCACCCACACTAACCCTCCGATGGGAGAATTGATACTACAACCCAACTAAGCAGCCTTAACCAAGATACTACGCATTTAAAGATACGAAAGCAAGTTTAAATGCAGAAATTACATAGAGTTCCCATAAACTCCAAAGGTTTAAATAAACTAGCCTAACTACTGCGGAAGAACAACTCTTATAACCTGAAAGTCATTGTACCAAAACATCTAAAGTGCAACAAGTCTAAGAAAAGGGGGCGCAACCCCAAAACTAAACAAACACCCTAAACAAATAGTTTGAGTCCAAAAAGAGTGGACTTAAACAAGAGAGATCCATGGCAACCTTCAATTCGGTCACGCTCAATAGTCACATAGCTGAGGTTTGTCAATAGCTTCCTGAAGATGCCCTGTACTCAATAAAGAACAAGCAAGTGCAGTATTAGTACACAATCACAGTGTACTGGTAGGATCATGCGGCGATTCCAGTAAGCGAAATATATATAAGCAGTCACAATAAAGTAAAATACGCATATACAGAATATATATACACAACGATCATCATTTCAGGAGCAATGCACGATTCCACAGTCTCAATAACAAGTAGATATAACAAATCAATGGTTCTTCCATGGAACCCAATTCAATGGTCCTCTTATGAAACCTATACCCAAACTGTTAGTGTATCGGAATGTGGTACCCGATCCCAATTAGTGTGCCTAACGTGACACTCGATCCCATATATGCGCTGAAACGTGGCATCCGATCTAAGTTAGTGTGTCAAAATGTGACACCCGATCTAATATATATGTCGGTATGTGACATCCGATCCCAATTAGTGTGTCAGAACGTGACACATGATCCATTCAACAAGTCATAATCACAATCACAATGTACATTCTCATAATCATACAATCAAGTGTTATTCATGATATACAATTATTCGTTTATACTCAATTACATTATGTGTGATCAATAGGCTTCATTCACATACATACATGCATTACAATTAAGCAATTACTAACATATATTACGCAAAACATGAAATCAAAATCATCACCTACTTCGAACACAGCTTGAATCCCCTAAGAAACTTATTTATTCACTTTCTGGATTCTTTTCGCTTGTTTTTTGTCTACAAACTATTAATATAATGTGAGCATCATTAAACAAGACCTAATTACCCGAATCATAATCAATAATATCAACTCTAGGTCGAACCCTTGATTCCCATACCCAGATTAACGATTTTTACACCATAATTCCTAGATAAAAACTCTCCCCCATCGATAATTACTTAAGAAACTGAGTTCTACGGATCAAAAAATAGATTCGGGGAGTAAAAACCTTACATTTGGTGCTGGAAGAGGTGGAAAACCTTCAAGAAGTATCCCTGGGTCGTTCCTTAGCTCTCAAGATCGAATGTTGCAGAATAATAACATTTTTAAGGTTTATTTTTTACTTATATTGCGACTAACCCGCTATGGCGGCCACAATCCCACCACAGCAGCCCCTCCCTAGCGGAAAAATATCGCCCTGCGGCTTGCACGGAACCAAAGCGTTAAATTAAGAGTTTCAATCCCCCATTTCACAACACACCTTCATCTCATGACACTCAAAAAATACCCGTTCATGCTAAGATTAGTTTGGGAGTTCTACTTGCCCGAATGTGATTCCGTAAAGTCATACGAGTTCCTTAACGTCTTAGCTAGTACGGGTTCCTTAATGTCTTACTTATCTTCTCATGTGATCAAATTCATAATTAGATCTCTCATTCATTATCGGATTTTCTTAGACCTCATTGACTCCGATTTTGTTCAAATCTGAACTAGGCTAGAAAATTCCAAGTTACTACCAAAAAGTTTTTTGGCCCCAATTCTTTCCCCATTAGCTTTTCCCTAACGAGGGGATCAGGTCATTACAGAAAAGTAATAATTTCTCTTAACCACTCCATCGCACATGACATAAGATCTGAAGTTTGCCGTTGTTGGGATAACAAGTGAGTTTGGTCCGTTTTACAAAAAAATAGTGGTGGAGAGAGCACCCATAACACCTTTGACTTTATAGCCTAATTGAAATCTTTTAGATTTCCCTCCTAAATTATTTTTAATAATATGATATTTGACTATTTACACTGTAATAACATTCGTTTGCATTGACTAAACAAAATTATTTTATAATTCTTAAAAATTAGTTATTACAATTATTTAATAAATATTCAAATATGAAAAATGTTTTTATTATTCAATTATTTGGAAATGGAGGGAGTAATTAATTAAGTTTTGTATGATTTTTCATTTCTTTTTTAAAAAAAAAACATGTTTTTAAGATCTAACGATTCTTTCTTTAATTTAAATTTACATTTTACAATTCTTTAAAATATAATGTTTCGCTAAATTCCAATACGGGACCAAGGGACATATAATATAGTGTTTGATCATGTACGATGCAATACCATTCATTTGCCATAATTATTTGGAAAAATCACACCATATACACATTTAAGAGACAATATTGCGGATTTTAAACAGACTTAAAAAATTCTTACCTGTAACAGTTTAATTACGGGTTATAACATATCAATTAAATTTAACTTTATTTAAAAATCAATTACATTTTACTTTTTTAACTTTATTTAAAAACTTTTTTATATTATTAATAATTTAATTATATTGATTGCAGTTCCTTTTTTAAAATCAGTAATTATCAATTACACAATTTTAGGAATTTATATCGATTACAGTTCCATGTTTACCGTTACACGCCAAACTACCCATTCACGTTAATCCCACCCCCACACCTATCCAATACAACACGCCACCAACCCATTACCCCACCTTCGGAAATCAAATTGTCATCTCTCTCAATCATACTCCATTCCGTTTCTCATCATATTCATGTCAAAGAAACTTGTCCTAACGCCTCAAAAGAGTCCTTGACTAGTTGAAGCAACTTCTACGAACGAAGTACAGACTCAAATATTCAACATATTGACTCAAACTCCTACGCCAAAAATAATGAAAGTCCGGCAAAGGGTGGTTCTTCGAAGAATCAGATTACTCAAAAGGAAAAAAATCAAGAAAAGAAAAGAAAATGGTAAGTCCTGCAATTCAAAAGGGAAAAAAGAGGAAGGTGAAAATTGTAGAGATCCATTATGATTCAGATTCGAATTTCGTAAGTGAGATAAATAAGGAAAAAAATAAAAAAAGAAACAAGTATCGAAATTGGTCAATCTTCAAAACCATCAAGAAGAAGAACAACAACGAAGGAGGACTCAGAAATCTCAATATCCAAAAAAGGCAAAAAAGTGGTTAGGGTAAGTATTATATTTAATTTATTTTCAAATTATTCAAATTAATGTTTTTTTTGTTAAAAATATTATGTTATGCTTAATGTTGGTACGAAACTTATATTGTTGTGAAACTTGTACGAAATGTGAGTAATTTGTATGAATCTGACTTTAATATATGATTTATGAATATTGTATGAAATATGATTTAATATTGGTATGCAACTGGTATGAAATTGGTTTGATATCAATTGCCCAATTAGTTGATTTTAGTGTAGTTTGTTAAATTACTCTTTTTTATATGAGTTATGTCTAATATTGCTATGAAATTGGTATTTTTCATTATAGGAAGGTTTCTTTTTCAATTTCTCCATTAATGTATTTCAATTTTTAACATTGGTATAAAATTGGTATAAATTGATATTAAAAGTTGTTTTGAAAATTATTTTGATTGTGGTTTGATAAATTTTTGAAAGTAGCTTGTTCAATGCCACAGTGCACATGAATCTGGTATGATATTTCAATAATATTGGTGTGAATATTTTTTCAAATATGGTATGATGTATTACTAAAATTTATGTATATAAATGTGGAATGAAACATGAATAATATTGGTATGAACTTAATTTTATATATGGTTTATGAATGTTGATATGAAATTGATTTATTAATTTTGGTATAAAGTTTGTTATATAATTAAATTATAACTACTTATAAACTAAAGTCGGTGTTGGAATGAAACATGAATAATATTGGTATGAAGTATGTTTTAATTTAGTATAACCAATTTTATTTTATAGGCAAGGAAGCAATACACACACTGTCTTCATGCACAAACATGAATGTTTGGCGATCTGTTGACTTTCCTCGAACAAGAGAGGTTTTAGCAATTTTTGGAACAAACACCATTTGGTGTATTTTATGAGCTATCCCACATAAAGATTCAATGTCAGTTATTGCGCCATTTGTTACTTCTTGAAACTGAAAACGTCAGGGACGACATGTTTATTGTCAAAATAAACGGTACAATACTACGTTTTGGGATTAAGGAAGTCACAGCAATAACTGGTCGCAAATGTGGACTCCTTACCAACTTTGTTTAAGATCTGTCTATTTCAAATAGACTTATCCAAAAGTATTTTGGGTGAAATGACCAAAGTCCCTAAGTTAGACTTCTTGAATAAGTTTAAAGAGGCTAACTTCTTTGAGACCGAAGACCATGTTAAAATTGTTGTTTTGTACTTCATTAGTACATTTCTGACTGGTTTTGAGGCCTCCAAAACAACTATACCTAAATTGTATTTTGATTTGGTTGAGTCAGGTCAATATGTCAACTTCCCATGGGGTAATGAATGTTTCTGGTTGACTCTTAAAGCTTGCAGTTGTAGGTTGGGAAAGAATCCTACATCATTCAAATTTAGCCAATTCCACTTAGCCTTGCAGATATGGTTTTATGAGTGTTGTCATCCATTTGACAACACAATTGTTATCCGTGTTGCCTTAGTTTTCGAAAATCAACTTAACTTTCTTAAGGAAAATCGATTTTCAAGAGAATCGTCACTTAATTTTTTTTAAAGAAATCAAGAAGACTTATAATTTTTCAAATGACTTAAACAGAAAAATCATTTTGAAAATATCAAAGGGGTTTGGGGTTCAATTTACACTTCAAGAAGGTGTGTTAGGTCATTGAAGTGTCTGCTAACGTGCGGTTGACCTATTGCTTGACTAAAATATGACTAGCTTTGAAAAATACTAATTAAGTAATAAAAACTCATTTTTTATTTGAAAGAAAATAAACTAAAGGTGTTTTAAGGAAAATAACTCATATGTTGATAAAAAAAACTAATAAATTAGTAACATAAAATATTTCAATTTGAACATAAAAAAAGAAATGACTATCTTTTGGAAATTTAACTAAATTAAGTCAAATCAAATAAAAGGTTAGTTAATACAATAAATAAATAAGAATAAGGAAAGAAATATTAAACTTGGGCCATTTTGCCCAAATTTCAAATCTGATGGGTTTTTGGCCCGAATCTTGTCTTAAGTCTAACAAAAGAGTTGACAAAGTAATGGACTTTGACCCATATTATCAAGATTTGGCTGGTGGTCATTTTTTGGGTCCTTTGGGCCCATTTAACTGCTTAGGTCTGTTGTCTTAAAAGAGATTTGGGCTCTTGATTTTAGGGGGGAGGGGAAACAGGCAGAAGATTTTTGGGAATTCGAATTCGAAATTTGAATTCTCTTGAAGGATAAGGTTGAAAGCTTAAATTTGTACCAATTTTCAATGGAATGAGAATGACAACCGCTTGATTCTTGAGAAGGACGAATGAGCTGCACGATTTAGAGACCTAGCAATTCGAGAATATTCTTGTATGATTTGCGTA
The DNA here is from genome assembly GCA_029007595.1 of Solanum commersonii. Taxonomy (NCBI): domain Eukaryota; kingdom Viridiplantae; phylum Streptophyta; class Magnoliopsida; order Solanales; family Solanaceae; genus Solanum; species Solanum commersonii. The sequence continues at coordinate 448,114 of JAJTWQ010000162.1, read as the reverse complement.
CGGAAAGGATAAGGGAAGGAGGAGAGGGACGAGGTTGCGAGCTGGGACTTGCATTGTTAGCTAGGTTTCGTCGCATCCTACTGGGTCTGGGCTGAAACACGTTTTTGCTGGGGAAGAAGACGAATGCGGGTCGTCTGAGTATTGTTGTACGTATGACTATGTTGCAACTTTCTCAAGTTAAGATAGTTGTTTAAAGGTTGAAATGCAAATTTTATGTTAGAATGCAAATTTATGTTTTTCTTAAGAAAATAAAGTTGAAAAATGATCATACCAATTTTAATTTTAAAAAATTGCTCTGGTAACATATAAAACTAATGTTATTCATAAAATATAATATTTTTTTCTTTGAAGTGTAACATGTGTAATACATGTAATTTTTGGTACAACTTTTTAAAAAAATAAAAAAGAAAGAACAATCTACTATTTAAAAAAAAATATGATTAAACTAAATGCGATTTTTTACTTTCATATTTTATGAATTTTTATTGATAATTATATGATAATAATTGAGAAAATCGTTAACACCCAATTTTGACCTAACATTAACAAAATTCATATTTTCAAGCTTTTTATCCATTAAATGGTTTAATCTTCACTTCTAAAAAATAACTTTAATACAATTTGTCGATAATAATTCTTGAATTTCAAAATGTTTGGATTTTAATTAGTTTATTTTGAATTTTAGTTAATTTTGATTATTAATATTTTTGTCATAGTCAGTTGAAATAGTTGAGAATATTGTCTCTATTTGATTAAATCAATATTTCCCGTTAAGTTACATATTTTTATATGTTATTGAATAAATTTTGTTAATATTTATTTTAGTAATGTTAACAAGTTCTAAGTATATATATTGAGATACAAACATTTTATTAACTAATGATTTGGGTCACGGTCTTGAGCCGATGATTTTAGCCTATTATATTGTATAGAGGTAGTTTAACAATTTCCTATTTGAATCCTTATTTGACCCAAAATAAAAAGGCAGTGGAAAAAACAAGTGAAAGAAAAATTGAAAACCACATTTGTACAATACCTTGGCTTTAAAATTATTTTATCCACCACCCCAAACTTTGTGGCCAAGTAATGACTTAATTAGAAAATTGAAAACCATATTTGTACAATACTATGATCTTAAACTATGGATCAAAACCACTAATTTGTAAAATATCCGTGTATGCAAATCTTATTTGTATTTAAATATATTTTTAGACTTTGCTAAAATAGACAAAATGAATATAAACAAATATAACAAATAAAATGAATATCAACATATGTAATGAATACAATATTTTAAAATATTATTTTAAAAAAACATCAGACCAAAATTTAGTATCAACAGTCACTTTATGTTTTTTTAGTTGAAAAATGGTGATTATCTTCTTTTTTTTTAAGAAAATAAAGTTGTGAAGTGACCATTCAATTTTATTTTATTTTAAAAAAACAAGCTCTGATATCTTTGTTTGAATAAAATATTGATTCAGAAATTTATTATGTTTTAACCCTACAAATGTATGAAAATCTCAGTCTTTTGTCTTAGGTAGAGCATGCTCCTCACTTTTAAAAAATAATAATTTTCCTGTCTGTTTAGATAGTAGCATATGTTGGAGTAATTTGAAGTTGGTTTATATGATGAGATTAGTTGTTACTTAATTTTTATCCTATATATTTCCTTATTCTCCATATCAGTTCAAGTGTTTTGTGTAAGCTAATCATGTGGTCCAGTCCCTTTTCCCTCCTCTCCTGTATGCATGAAGTATGAATAAATTTTTCTTTAGTTGATTCTCGTAAGCATATGTGGTTTAACGTGAATCTCCGACCTCTTATTTTTTAGTCACAATATGGAATGTGTCGAAGTTAGTTTTTAGGCTTTTCTAATATCTATCTCCATCAAGCATCTTGGAGTAGTTTTTCACATTACAACAATATATAGGTCTATATTGACTAGCATTCACTAGATTTCCGAAAGACTTTATGCTTCACAGACATATATAAATAAACAAAGTAAAGTTAAAAGTATGAAGAAAATTTGTAATAATTTAATAATGTACAGAAATCCAAATACATACAGTCAAATAATAATAACAAAAGCATAACTAATGATACCTGCATGAGCCTTCACTTCAACAGTCAGAATACAATTATCTTCTTCATTGGACAGTAGAACCCTAGAAGTCAGTTGCTCAATATGTCCACTAAACTTGTTCTAAAGTTGACAGAAATATGATCAAATAAATTCAATAAATCAGTGACAATTACTTCACATAAGAAAACATGATCATCAAACAACAAATACATGTGATATCTCTCTGTTTCAAGAACTACAAAAATAGAGCCTCCTAAGAGGCCATCAGATGCCAGTGTAAGACTGGAATGAGTCCACTAGATGAAGAGTTTTGGACAAGTAAGATAGAATAAAGCCTGAAGAAAAATTGATGCTTCAGTAATAACAATTGTAATAGCCATTGTTGTGTAACAAAGAAAAATAGTAGAGATTGATATGAAGAAGATAGAACAGTTCTTTAAGGATTGCTTTATGGATTGCTTTAGAGAAGAAGGTGGAAACAAAACAGATTCTTAACAAAAAAAAAACTAATTGGTAACTACTAGTTGAAAGTGATAAAAATTGGGCGGGAACTTAAATACAGAACAAATTATTATTTTTAAAATATATTTGTAATAATTTATTTATTAAAAGGGATTAACCGATATTATTTGTGATTTTACCACAAAGATGAAAGAATCAAATACCGGTGATTGTCGTCACTGCAGGGGCTCGTAAGAAGAAGATTGGCGGTCTTTTGCAGCTTAATCTTGATCCCGTTGATAAAAAGAGATACAGAATGATCGGAGATTTTATTTTTGAAGAGAAAGTGGCTTGAGTCGCGATTTAGGATTAGATTTGGGTTCTGCAGGAATTAGTGGATTGAGAGGACGAGCTAGGTTTGGGTTCCTCTAGGAGCATAGGAGGGAGATGGGCATCTCGCCATTTGATCTAAGTCGATCAGAGATTTCATCTCCGCAGTAGCTAGTGGGTTGATTGGATAGACGACTACTGCGGCACTAGGTTTAGGTGGTTTTGACCGACTTAAACGAGAAAAGGCCCTAAATTATGTATGAATAGATACATGTGAAAATTTGTATTTATATAGAAATAAGTATTGAAAACACCCCTAAACTTAGCATGAATTATTACTTTAGTCCCTCAACTATTGACGACTCTAAAAACACCTCTCTACTTGATTAAGTAATTTAAAAACATCCATGTTATGCAACATGTCATCCACCTAAACGTATATGTGGAATTTTCTGTTGTTGGTGGTGTACACATAGATATATATAGTAAAAAAATAGAAAAAATTATTCAAATAATTAAATGCTAAAATTTAGTAAAAATGATTTTTTTTTAAAATAATAGTTTTTGTCTTACCTCACCTCATCCCCTATCCAAGTACCCCAACCCCACCACCTACACCCACTATAGCATCCCAAAAATTTCTAAGTTGAGACTAAAATCATTTATTATGGTGAATAAGTTTAGTTCCGAGCTATTCAAAATTTTCTTAGATGCTAAGGTCACAAAAATTCCATATCATAAAGTTGAGTTGGAAAATTTTCCTTCCAATTGAATTACTCTAAGAGGTGAGGGATTTGAGTTTGAGGGTGGTTCTTGAGGAAAATTTAGTAGATTTTGGGTTTACAAATTTGAGAAAGTTTGGAAGAAATCAATTGATTCTAAGTGAATTAGAACAAAAAATCGAAAAGAAAATTTGTCGGGTTCTCTGGTTTTGGTATGGAGCTGCATGCCCCTATAGGGTCAACAGTGCACCCAATCAAACCTCTAATAAATGAGGGCCTTACGTGACACACCAGCAATGCACCCAATCAGACCCTTATGGGGACCTAGAGTGTCTATCACGCCTCGAGCTTACACCCTGGACGTGGGCGGCACTCGAGAACCAATGTTGGCCCCAAGCGAACCCTTGGTCTGGCTTACTTACTCAGCTGAAGACTTAAACACAAGATAATAACTTAGCCAACAATGGCAACTCAAGTCTTAAACAAATACACCTGAAATTAATAAGACTAAAGAACTAATACTATCTGTCTATGACACCTCTAAAACAAAAAGGGATGTAGGGACAGGACCCCCGATCATCCTAACAACTGAAAACTAGAAAGCAAATGATAAAAGAGTCCTCCGGAATGCAAAGAGGCTCACCAACTGACTATGAGTGTTGAACCTGATCAACGAGGCGCTGGATGTTAATCCTGGTTACCTGTGTCTGCATCATAAGACGATGTAGGCCAACTAACATCAGTACATTGAATGTTGGAGTATATGAGTTGGGATGTTAAGCACAACTTAAGCTTGAAAGGAATCTTAAAGAAACACTTACCTTGACTCTTCTCAACTCATGAATACTTAACTCAAAATAAAGCAATGAAACACATGCAATAAATGTAAGGCTTTGTAAAACAGTAAAAGCAACTTAGTTCGTTAAAGAAAATGCAATAACAAACTCAATTTTACTCATATAATAAAGTAATATAGTTTATGTGGGTGATTCTCTAACCGACATCCACCATTATGGGCCTAAGTGATAGTACATCATTTTACCTCACGCTGCCAAGGACTGTCATATACCTTGCCAGGGGTATAGAACCTAACTCACTAAGTGGATCCACTAGTCTATGCTAAAAACATCTTAAGGAGTCATCTAAAAAGTATGATCTTTTACTACCCATGATGGCTACATGGTTTATGGAGACTTGAGTTAATTTGAACTCGCATCCCCATACCGGTGCTCAATACTACTCTAAAAAATATACTTAGCTCATATGTTTTAAAAACAAACTTCTTTCTTTGGTTTGAGATAATTACTCAAAACTTAGCTTAAAAGCTCTTTTGGAATCGATGTTCCTTTTTCTTGCTCAAGTGTGAAAACATTTATAAACTCTTTGGGGAATACTTAGTTCCCTTATAACTTTTTGAGAAATGAACTCAACTCTTTACTTTTTACTTAACTTGAAACTTAAGTCTTAAAACAAAGTTAAAAACGTTTGTTAAAGACTTTTGTAAACTTTAAACACTTTGCTTTGACTTGCTTCTTAACTTCTAAGACTTGACTCTTAACTTCTTTTGACCTTGATCCTAACTTTCCTTGAATTGGATTGTGGATTCAAGGTTCATTATCTCATGTTTATGGATGATTTCATGATGTTTAGATGTACTTAGAGTGTTTGAATCAACTAGAAAACATAGGTACATTGCTAAGGAACAAGTACGAAAAGATGGGGGAAGAATGGGAAGAATTGGCATCCCTGGCGCTCTAAGAGGCGCGAGGCGCCAACCCTCAATATTCAAAGAACAATTTGGGGCGCTTTGGCTGGCGCGTCGCCCCAGTGCCCCACATTCAGGGACTACTTTGGGGAGCGCTGGCTAGCGCGACGCCCCACCTCTTTCCCCAGGTGTTTGACGACTGTTCTTCTCCGTTTTCAATTCTAAACCCTTTAAACTTCAATGGTTCTTTCCCCAAACACTTAGGATCATTCATACCCTTAGTATATGATAGATTCAAATCGAAATTACACCCAGAAACATGAATCAAATCGCAAGACACTTCAACAAAACAACCTACAAGAATTCAAACGAATTTCATCAATAATTCAAAGGATTTACTTTCAAATCACACATATTTCACTAAATTGAATCATGATTGGCGCGTGGTTGAACTAACCCAATGCTATGTGATCTCACATACCTTGTAGGGATCACCCACCCCCAATGAATTCCACAAGCTATCCTTGACGAAATCGACAAATCTTGAACATTCTTCTCCTTTCTCCTCTTTTCTCTTTTCTCCGACCCCTAGCATGAACTCTAACTTTTCTAAACTGACCAAAATTTGGTTTTAACCCAATTAATCTCCTAAAAATGAATTAGAATAATTAGGTAAGGAAAAGACTAAATTACCCTTCAAAAATCCGGATTAGACTTTCTTTAATCCAACAACTCAACTTCCAAAGGGGATAACTTACTCATACGAACTCGGGAATTGCGCAAACTTGGCGGTGTTGGAAAGATCATTACAAAAGATTTTCAACCATATCTGGAAGTACACCTAAATCATCCTGATCTAGGAGTTATGGCCATTTGAAGTTGACCAAAACTCAACTTTTCCTAACTTAAACAAATTTCCAGATTTTCATTCTTTCCAAAAATGACTATTTCCAATTATTAGCTTCTTCCTAGTTATTTCAAATTGCGAGATGTTACAATATATCCTCCTTAGAAATATTCATCCTCGAATGAGATTACTCTTATTAGGCTAAGGGTGTAACATCAAGTTCAAACACCCAACAAGCAATTGCAAACAGACAATATGCGCACACATAATTTAAAGGGTACTAAGAAGAGAATTAGTACCTTGGTATGCATTTTCTCCGAACTCAAAGAGATGTGGATATCTTTTCTTCATATCCTCTTTAGCTACCCAAGTAGCTTCCTCAACAAATTGATTCCTCCAAAGGACTTTGACTGATGCTACCTCTTTTGTTCTCAACTTGTGAACTTGGCGATCTAGAAGCTGAACAGAAATCTCCTCATAAGATAAGCTATCCTTGATCTCAATATTTTCAGTTGCTATGATCAATGAAGGATCACCCATGCATTTCTTTAACATGGAGGTGTGAAACACTGGATGAACCGCAGTTAACTCTTGTGGTAGCTCCAACTCATAAGCTACATTACCTACCCTTTTCAATATTTTGTAAAGGGAAATATACAGGGGACTAAGTTTCCCTTTCTTACCAAACCTCATAACACCCTTCATGGGTGAGACTTTTAGATATACCCAATCATTTACTTCAAACTCTAACTCCCTTCTCCTAACATCAGTGTAGGATTTCTGACGACTCTATGCCATTTTCAACCTCTCTTGAATCACTTTCACCTTCTCCACTAAATCTGGTCCTATCAACTCTGCTTCACCAACTTCAAACCATCCAATAGGAGATCTACATCTTCTCCTATAGAGAGCCTCATATGGATCCATTTGGATGCTAGCATGGTAACTGTTATTGTAAGCAACTCAATGAGAGGTAGGTGATCATCCCAATTACCCTTGAAATCAATCACACAATCTACCTTGATACCTCAAAACACCATCTCCCCCTTGTTCAAAAGCTATCACTTTTTGCTTATGTACACTTGCATTTAATTCAAGCAAAAATGGGATCATGGTCTTGCTTTTCTTTCACTTCTGACACTAATGAAGATTTAACCTCATTCATCACCACTACTCCTCCTACTGTGGAATCCATTAGTCGAACTCCTAGTCGTTCAAGTCTATGCACCTCTTTTGATAACTATTTCTTATATTCCTCAAAATGGGCGGTACTACCCATAGACAACCTACTTAAGGCATCAGCAACAACATTAGCCTTACTTGGGTTATAAAAAATACTCATGTCATAATCCTTGAGTAATTCCAACCACTTCTTTTGTCTGAGATTAAGCTCTTTCTGAGTGAACAGATATTGAATACTCTTGTGATCAGTGAATACATCCACATGAACACCATATAAAAAAAATGGCGACATATCTCCAAAGAAAATACTACAACAGCTAACTCTAAGTCATAGGCTGGATAATTCTTCTCATGAACTTTCAACTGTCTTGAGGCACAAGCTATGACTTTGCCATTCTGCATTAACACACAACCCAATCCAACTCTAGATACATCACAATACACCACAAAACCTTGAGTACCTTCTGGTAAGGTCAAAACTGGGGCAATAGCCAAGCTCTTCTTCAATTCCTAAAAGCTTTTCTCACAAGCTTTAGACCATTGAAACTTAACTGTTTTCTGAGTCAACTTGGTCAAAGGAGATGAAATAGATGAAAATCCCTCTATGAACTTTCTATAATATCAAGCCAATCCCAAGAAGCTTCTAATATCAGTTGGAGATGTGGGTCTAGGCCAATTCTGCACTGCCTCAATCTTTTGAGTATCAACTTTAATCCCCGCTCCAGACACAATGTGGCCTAAGAATGCCACAGGCTCAAGCCAAAACTCACAGTTAGAGAACTTGGCATACAACTCTCTATCTTTCAAAGTCTGAAGAACTATTTTGAGATGGCTAGCATGATCTTCTTCATTCCTTGAATTAATTAGTATATCATCAATGAAGACGATAATAAACATATCTAAATAAGGTTTGAAAACTCTATTCATAAGGTCCATGAACGTTGTAGGCGCATTAGTCAAACCAAAGGACATGACCAAAAACTCATAATGACCATAACGAGTCCTGAATATTGTCTTTGGAATGTCACATTCTCTTACTCTTAACTGATGGTAGCCAGATCTGATGTTTATCTTTGAAAAACAAGAGGCACCCTGAAGTTGATCGAAAAAATCATCAATTCTCGAAAGAGGATACTTGTTCTTGATGGTAACCTTGTTCAAATGGTGGTAATCTATACACATCCTAAGGGAATCATCTTTCTTTCTCACAAATAAGATCGGAGCTCCTCAAGGTGAGACACTTGATCGAATAAAACCTTTCTCTAAAATATCTTTCAACTGTTCTCAAAGTTCTTTCAACTCTGCAGGTGCCATCCTATATGGCAGAATAGAGATAGGACGAGTATCTAGAAGAATATTTATGCTGAAGTCTATTTATCTCTCAGGAGGGATTCTAGGTAGATCATCTGGAACAACTTTTACTATAGGAACTGACTGAATGGGAGATATCTCAACACTAGAGTCATTAACTCGGACTAAGTGATAGACACACCCTTTGAAAACTAACTTTCTCACCTTAAGGTACGAAATAAAACGGCCCTTAGGCACTGTTGAACTGTTCTTCAACTCTATAACTAGTTCACTGGAAACTGGAACTTAACTACTCGAGTTCTACAATCTATTGATGCATAACAAGCACGAAGCCAATCCATACCTAGAATGACATCAAACTCTACTATGTTTAACTCAACTAAATCAGCCATGGTACTCTTGTGATTGATGAAAACAAAACAATCACGATAGACTCTTTCTACTAGAGTAGACTCACCAACAGGTGTAGAAATACTGAAGGGCTTAAGAAGTTGCTCAGGAAGAACATCAAAATTGAAGACTTGGATCATACCAGTGACAACATCTGGTGAATCCTCTTGCTCTCGACGATTAGCGATAACATAAAGTTCATTCTCCGCCTTCTCTTGAAGTAGCTCATTTAGATGCAGCTCTATCTGGTGGAGCAACTGAAGAAGACTGGGCTCTATTGCCCCCATTACCATTACTATGTCTGCTCTTAGGACACTCTCCCATAGAATGATTGTTCTGGCCACACTTGAAGTAACTAGTGGAGTCATCACGACACATCCCAGAGTGACTTCTACCACACTTAGCACATACAGGAGTCTTAGTACCCCCTTATGCCTTACTACCTTGTGAATGCGCAAGTCTAGCTCTGAAGTTCTGAGAATTCTGACTATTGTACTCACATTTGTTCCTTGGTGCAGGTGCACTAGCAGATATTGGAGTAGGTCCTTTCTGCTTATGTTGGAAGGAAGACCGATTCGCATTACTATCTTGCTGCACGAATTCATTCCCTGATGTCTTAGCCCTCTTATTCTTAAACTCTTCTCTATCCTTCAACTTGTCCTTCTCAACTTGTTTGCACATGGATCATCAGCCTTGCTATTCCCATGTGACCTATTAGCATGGCTGCCTTACTATCCTTACTTGATAGACAAGTCAACCTAAATATGAATAAACTCATCATTCTCCTTATGTCAGCAACCATCTTTTTGCTTCTCTTAGCTCACGAGAAAAGAAACGCCTCATGAAGGCACTTTCAACCAAAGGCTAGCTCAAAATTGTTTATGCGTAAGCACGAGTAGAAAGAAACTTTATAGAGATTAACTCTATCGCATGAAATGAATATGAAAGAAGTGAGATATTTCCTAAATGTTGCAGCCACCTAATTATAGATGTGGCGGGCTTCACACAGATAACAAGGACTCTACAGACACGACTTCATAGACTCCCTAGGACTCTTGAACTCTAGGCTTTGATACCAAGTTTATCACTCCCCGAGCATACATCCTGGACGTGGCTGGCACTCGAGAATCATTGTTGGCCCCAAGCGAACCCTTAGCATGGCTTACTTACTCAGCGAAAGACTTAAACACAAGAAATATAGCTCATGCAATAACTTAGAAGATAATAACTTAGCCAAAAATGGCAACTCAAGTCTTAAACATATACAACTAAAATGAATAAGACTAAAGAACTAATAATATATGCCTATGAAGCCTCTAAAACAAAGAGGGATGTCGAGACATGACCCTTGATCATTCTAACAACTGAAAACTAGAAAGCAAATGATAAAAAAGTCATCCGAAATGCAAGGAGGCTCACCAACTAACTCTGAGTGCTGAACCTGATCAACGAGGCGCTGGATGCTGATCCTGGTTACATGTGTCTGCATCATAAGACGATGCAGGCCAACTGACATTAGTACGATGAATGTATGAGTATGCGAGTTGAAATGCTAAGAACAACTTAAGCTTGAAAGGAATCTTAAAGAAACACTTACCTTGGCTCTTCTTAACTCATGAATACTTAACTCAAAATAAAGCAATGAAACACATGCAATATATGAAAATCTTTGTAAAACAGTAAAATCAACTTAGTCCGTTAAAGAAAATGCAATAACAAACTCAACTTTACTCATATAATAAAGTAATATAGTTTCTGTGGGAGATTCTCTAACCGATAACCACCACTATTGTAACACCCCTAAATACTAACCAAGAGTCGCATGTCAATTTACCGTTGCTTAATTACTAGAAAATGTTTCAGTCTCATTTTGGGAACTTGAAATGTTGTGGAAATTGCTAACTTGCTTAACATAAATTGTCATCGTAATTTAAGGTATTGTATGTACAAGTGATAAACATCACTTGTGTGACTATATATATTTCACCTCCTTGAGTTAATTCATTTTTTTTCAAAGTCTAAAATCCTTAGAGCCTTCTTTAATCAATTGTTCTTCAAAATTACAAAATAAAAACTTGGCCCTTTTGGCTGGAATTCAAGAACACACTTCTTGTTAGTAAGTGACAAAATTTGTTTCTAAGTTGGGTAGTGTTTGGTATTTTATGCATATCTCTCACTCTAGAACTTAATTTACAGTGAATAAATATGATTTGGAAATCTAATTCGTAGACCTACAACTCTTATGTTTATATAAAACTCTGATTTAGCTGTTATGGATTCAAAATATTAGACACAACATAGGACAAGTTCTGTCCAGATTTTGGAATTTCAAATCCTGTATGAACAACTGTTAGTGTTTTGACTATATCTTGTTGTACAAAATATATTTTGCGGTGATTTTTATTTGTTTGCAACCTTACGATATGTGGCTACATCTTTCATGAAGGCTATAAAGTCTAGTTTTGCCGTTTTCCTTTTCAAATCTAAGTTGCGACATGAGGTACTAGGTTGGCCAGAATCACTATTTTGGGAGCATAGTTGTGTTTGTACAGGCTAATCTTACTTGTGATGATAATCCTATTTTACATCAATATTATTGAGCTGCTAGGTATTAAAGAAGTTATTTAATTATCTTTTAAAGGTTGTATATACTCGTGAACCAGTTGAGGACCTTGATACATTGGTTGGTCTACGGTTTGAACTCTTGAAGTTGTGTTGGACTGTTTCTTTGCTAAAGCACTGAGGTTTGTGTATAAACTTGTACTTGCCCTCTTTTAAATGCTGGAATAATTGAAAGTTGATCTTGGTACCTTGGTTACCTTTTGTCACTTTGCATTGTCGTATTGGTATCCTTTAAGATATTAAAGACACTTGTGTAACTCGCCCACTTGTACGGATTGTTTGAAAACAATCACTTGACACTCTTGTTGGGACCTTGTCCTTCTTGTGGTTGTGACTTTGTCACTATTGGCATGCCTCTTGATTCGAATCATTTGCCATCTTGACTCTGGATTTTTAGTCCGTCTTAAGAATAGAAGTTGTCCATTTTAAGTACGAACTAGAAAGCCATTTTTAATATGGTTCTTGGTTCTTTTGATTATTGGGCTTTGACCCTTCTTGATACAGGGCGTCGGCTCTTCTTGATACTTGATTGTGTTTGGTGTGAAGACGTGATGTACATATTGGGCGAGCCTTGTTATTGAATCTTTTGAAAAATGGTACTATAAGTGTTCTTGACATTTGGACCTCTAAATATCAAACTTGATACTCTTGATATATTGTTTACTTGATTTATTTATTATGTTCGATTATGCTGCCCATGAATTGAGAAAGGTAGTTTGTGAATCTGATGGCTTCGAACCTATAGTTTTTACACCACTAAGCTATATGCTTAGCGATAGTTGTTTCTATCGTAGGGAATGATCGAGAGGAGGCATGAAGCTGACCATTAGTGATGGAAGATCACAATTGCATATAGACATCTATATTTTGTATAAACCTTGGGACTTGTACATGATCTATGTGGTGTGTATTTACATGAAATTTTGAAGACTAATGTGATCATGTCACCATGGGTTGTAATATAAGTATGACTCTATGTTTTGTTCTTTTGGGGTGTGTAAGCCCAAGTCTTGTAATTTGTTAAATTTACCACTAATTTTGAATGATTGCGTGAAGCATGAACCACCTAGTTTGGGTAGTCAAAAGTTGGAAATATTTTTTTATATCATTTTTACTAGTGTGAGGACAATATATATATATATATATATATATGCAAAAATCTTGTGAGTTATTGGCTTATATTATTCCAGAAGGGTCGTTACAAGTGTTGGTATCAGAGCCTAGGTTTGTGGTTCTAGGACTTTTGCTGTGAATTACTTGTATACTTGTTCGCATTCGAAAAAGGTTTTATTTGGATTATTTGTTCACTTACATAGTTTACAATATTTTTTTATCCAATGTAGAGTGCACATGCATCATGTACATGTCCCTAATACAATGTGATCTTCCCTTTTGAAGGAATTAAGTTATGACCTCTTCTTCGGGTACCTTTGTTCCCCTACCTCATGCACTAGAAGAGGTTGGAGAACCTTTCTCAAATCAATATGTTCCCCACACTAGTGGGTCTGAAGTGGGAAACCATCAGGGAGTAATAGCTAGTTCACATCCTCACATAAGTCATAGTACTCAAGCCATGAATTCTCCTTTTCAACAAATGGCTGAATTCTTCCACCACATGGTTGAAGCGATGCATGATCCCAACGTGATTAACTTTGAGAAAATGAGAAAAATGGGTGGATTGGAGTTTGAAGGCACCGTTGATCCTATGGATGCCGAATAATGGCTGGAGCGCATGAAGAGGGTATTTAAGCAGTTAGAGTGTTCAGATGTTGCCAAATTTGAATATGTTATTTCATTATTACAAAATGATGCTTACGATTGGTGGGAAAGTGTTCCAAATGCCAAGGTAAAACCTCCTGTTCTTACTTGGGATGATTTTCTTAGGGAATTTCGTATGAAGTATGTCCCACCTGCTTATTGTGATGCAAAGAGAAAAAAGTTTTTGAATTTAAGGCAACGAGGTATGTCTATTACTGAGTACCAACAGAAGTTTCTAAGACTCTCTCGTTATGCTGGAGGTATTATTAAAGAAGAAAAAGACAAGTGCAGAAAATTTGATGATGGTTTAAATGATTCCATTAAAAAGAATGTGGCGATCCTGCAACATAAGAACTTTTGTAAGCTAGTGTTTGCTACTTTTACTTGGGAGCGACTTGATAAAGAAGAGACTAGTAGAAATGAAAACAAATTCCGGAAGCCTAGACCAGATTTTGGGGGTCCATCAAAAAGGGGAAGGTTTGATAACTCTAAGGCTAGTAGTGATAACAGGCCACCGCAACAAAAGCAAAACAAATCAGATTTTTCTACAGCTAGCACTCCAACTTATGGCCAAGGCAAGCCTCGTGTTCCCACTTGTCCGCAATGTGGAAAGAATCATTATGGTACTTGTAGGAGAGCTTCTAGTGCATGTTTCAATTGTGGGAGCTTTGATCATAAAGTGAATGAATGTCCTAATCCTAATAATGCTCTTTCCTTGAGAACTGAAGGCTCAGTTCATAAGTCTTCTATTAATACTCCTCAAACTAATAGAGGTGCAAGACCTAAAATCACCCAAGCAACAGGTACAAGTGAAGCTAATCAAGCTAGTGGACAAAGGACTATTGCACACGCTTATGCTATGAGGCAGAGGGATGAGCAGGATGGACAAGATGTGGTTGTCGGTAAATTTCACTTATTTGGCTTATGTGTGTTTACACGGTTTGATCCTGGTTCTACACATTCCTATATTTGTTCATCACTTGTTCTTCCTGAAAATGTGAAATCTATGAGGCTTAATAATGATGTGCCGGTTGAAAGTCCTTTGGGTTATCAGGTTGTGTGTAATCAAATTTATCGTGATTGTCCCTTCGTGATTCAAAACCTAGTCTTCCCTGCTGATTTGATTGAAATGCCCTTCAAGGATTTTGATGTTATTATTGGGATGGATTGACTTCATAAATATCATACAGTGGTAGATTGTAGGTCAAAGCATGTGACCTTTAAAGATTCGACATTTTCACACATTATTGTACAAGGTGAAAGATCATTGACATCTAGCATTATTTATGTGTCCTTGGCAAGAAAGCTAATGCGTCAAGGTTGTAGGGCATACCTTGCTCACATAGTTGATATACAGTTGAAGAGTCCTTGTATCAAGGACATACCTGTTGTACGTGGTTTTCCAGAAGTCTTCCCAGAAAACCTTCCTGGATTGCCCCGGAAAGAGAGGTTGAATTTCCAATCGAGCTTATTTTTGGATCTACCCCTATTTCTATCACTCCTTATAGAATGGCTCCGGCAGGATTAAGGGAATTGAAATCTCAATTGCAAGAACTTCTTGAAAAAGGTTTTATTCAACCTAGCGTTTCTCCTTGGGGAGCCCCTGTTTTATTTGTAAAAAAGAAAGATGACACTCTTAGGCTTTGTATTGACTATAGACAGTTGAACAGAATAACAATCAAGAATAGATATCCACTACCGAGGATTGATAATTTGTTTGACCAACTGAAGGGTGCTAAAGTATTCTCAAAGATTGATTTAAGATCTGGATATCACCAACTGCATGTTAGAGAGGAAGATATTCCTAAAACTGCTTTTAGAACTCGGTATGGTCATTATGAATTTTTGGTGATGCCATTCGGATTGACAAATGCTCCTGCTGTATTCATGGATCTAATGAATCGAGTATTCAAGCCTTATCTAGATCAGTTTGTGGTTGTTTTTATAGATGATATTTTAATATTTTCCAGAAGTAGTGAAGACCATGATAAACACCTCCGAATTATTTCGTGAGTTATTGGCTTATATTATTCCGAAAGGGTCATTACAACTATGAGCCTAAGTGATGGTACACATTTTACCTCACGCTGTCAAGGACCGTCCTATACCTTGTCGGGGGGTATAGAACCTAACTAACTAAGTGGATCCACTAGTCTATACTAAAATCATCTTAAGGAGTCATCTAAAAAGTATGATCAAGTCATCTTATGGAGACTTGAGTTAATGTGAACTCGCATCCCTATATCGATACTCAATACTATCTTGGAATCGATGTTCCATTTTCTTGCTCAAGTGTGAAAACATTTATAAACTCTTTGGGGAATACTTAGTTCTCTTATAACTTTTTGAGAAATGAACTCAGCTCTTTACTCTTTGCTTAACTTGAAACTTAAGTCTTAAAACAAAGTTAAAATGTTTGTTAAAGACTTTTGTAAACTTTAAAAACTTTTCTTGGACTTGCTTCTTAACTTCTAGACTTGACTCTTAACTTATCTTGACTTTGATCCTAACTTTCCTTGAATTGGATTATGTATTCAAGGTTCATGATCTCATGTTTATTGATGATTTCATGATGTTTAGATGTACCTTAGAGCGTTGGAATCAACTAGAAAACATAGGTACATTGCTAAGGAACAAGTACAAAAAGATGGGGGAAGAATGGGAAGAACTGGCGTCCCTGGCGCTTTGAGAGGCGCGGGGCGCCACCCCTCAATATTCAGAGAACAAGTTAGGGCGCTCTGGCTGGCGCGTCGCCCCAGTGCCCCACATTCAGGGACTGCTTTGGGGCGCACTGGCTGGCGCGACGCCCCACCCCCTTCCCCAGGTGTTTGACAACTTTTCTTCTCCGTTTTTCAACTCTAAACCTTCTAAATTTCAATGGTTCTTTCCCCAAAAGCTTAGGATCATTTATACCCTCAATATATGATAGATTCAAATCAAAATTACACCCGAAAGCATGAATCAAATCGCAAGAAACTTCAACAAAACAACCCACAAGAATTCAAACGAATTTCATCAATAATTCAAAGGATTTACTTTCAAATCACACATATTTCGCTGAATTGAATCATGATTGGCGCGTGGGTGAACTAACCCAATGCTATGTGTTCTCACATACCTTATAGGGATCACCCCCGACGAATTCCACAAGCTATCCTTGACGAAATCGACGAATCTTGAATGTTCTTCTCCTTTCTCCAAGCCCTAGCGTGAACTCTAACTTTTCTAGACTGACCAAAATCTGATTTTAACCCAATTAATCTCCTAAAAACGAATTAGAATAATTAGGTAAGGAAAAGACTAAATTACCCTTCTAAAATCTGGATTAGACTTTCCTTAATCTAACAGCCCAACTTCCAAAGGGCATAACTTACTCATACGAACTCGGAATCGCGCATACCCGGCGGTGTTGAAAATATCATTCCAAGAGCTTTCCAACCATATCTGAAAGTACACCTAACTTATCATGATCTAGGATTTATGGCCATTTGAAGTTGACCAAAACTCAAATTTTCCTAACTTAAACAAATTTCCAGATTTTCATTCTTTCTAAAAATGACTATTTCCAATTATTAGCTTCTTCCTAGTTATTTCAAATTGCGAGATGTTACAGCGTCGTGCCAGCAATGCGTCCAACCAGACCCAGTAAATGGAGGACTGGCGTGGCGTGCCAGCAGTGCGCCCGGAGCGTCAAGCCACTTTTTTCTCCGTTCTTGTTCCTTTGAGTCAAGCTTTCATTTTCTTCTCAATCCTAACTATTTAAACCTTCTTTAATCATTGAGAAATCATATATCATAAATGATAACTCTTGAATTCATAATTCATAATTCAAATTCAAGATAGAAATAAGAGTAAAGTTTGAGGAGAATAAGAAGAGTTGTATTAATAAGTCTATATTGTAATTGAGATCTTTGAGTCGAGTCGCTCATGCCCATGATTCCGCATTAACTCCATAAATTTAGTTATGAGTTTCAAGTTCTTAAGTCCTTTCGTTCTTAAGTTTTGAGCTCTGAGTACTGAGATTCCATATTGTTATTAAGATTCTTGAGTTGAGTCGTTGATGTCCATAATTCCACATGAACCCTACGAGTTGATATATGAATTTTGATAAGCTTTTTAAAGCCAACACTTGAGTTCTTAAAAACTGAGTTTTGAGAAAGTAAAGATTAGTTTTGAGAAAAGAGTTTTTAAAACATGATTCGTATGACAATCGAGTATGCCATCAATGTATGAGCAGTATGGTTTCTAGATATACCTTCAATATTTATGCAGTATGACTTCCCGAGTCATCAATGATCCTATTATAATATGAATTTGATATGGTTTTGAGAAAGAGTTTTCAAGTATGGGTTGAGTAAGAGTATAAAGGGACTATGTATTCTCAGAGGCATCAATTTTTGCATTGATAAAAGAGAAACTGAGATTTCTAAATGAGTTATGAGTTCAAAAGATATTTCAAGTGCAGTTACCTCTTTTAAGAGGGTAGTTTAAACAATTATCTCAAACTAGAGGAATAATTATGTTTTTTTAAACATATGAGCATGAGTATATATTATTGGGAGCAAAGGCGGATCTAGGATTCGGAGGTTAGAGGTGTCATATCATCTAAATGGTAAACGGGTCGGTTCCTTCATGTTGGGTTATGATTCAGGTTATTTAGTTTTTTCGATTTTAATAAATACATTGATCAAATATACATATTTAGTAGTGTTTTTTTTCTTTTAAATATTCTAATATTAAAGATATACACCTAAATAGTTTGTTTTTTGATATTTTTTTGGAATAAGAAACCTTATTCTCTATAACTTTGAGAAAACAAAAAAAATTTCACCTTAAAAATTCAAATTTGTATACATCATCTAATACCATATAGTTGAGAAAATAAAATAAAAATTATAGCTTCAATCCAATTATCTCCCCTTAGGGTGACGTTAAAGATTGAAAGAACCTTTAAATTCAAAAGCTATAACATGATTATATCCATCATTTTAAAAGCTTTTTAAAAAAAAAACTATTTAAATATATTTTTATTAATATTCTATACGATGCTCAAAATTTAATATTAATACGTAATTAATATAAAATATCACACAACACTCGTATCAATTAAAGATAAATAACTAAGTAATGAACTAATTGAGGGGACAAGAAAGTGAAGCAAAGACAAATAAAAGAGAGGAAAAAAAATAAGAGGAGCTGAAAGTGTAGAGGGATAAAAAAAATTTAGTTCTATCACCGAGATTCGAACCCTCAACGCTCACTTGGAAAGTTACGTCTTTTGTAGTTGCACCATTCAACATATTGTTTACTGGGTGGCAAATTTAATATATATATTCAACTTGTTATACTTATACACACACATATATATACAAAGTTTTAACTGAGGTCACTGGGTGTTGTGGCACCCCCACCCATAAATCTAGAGACGCCCCTGATTGGGAGTAGTATTGGGCACCGATATTGGAATGAGTTCAGACAACTCAAAATCCTCATAAACCATGTATGCCAACATGGCTAAGGGGCCATACTTTTTAGATGATTTTTTTATTGTTTTTAAGCATAGCTTAGTGGATCCACTTAGTTGAGGATGTCCTATACTCCGGCAAGGTATAGGACAATTTTGGCAACGTGGGCGAGACGTTGTATCGTCACGTTGCTCATAGTGATGGTTGTCGATTAGAGAATCTCCCAAATAAGAGTAATGAGTTATTATTGTATTTTTATATACATTTGAGTTATTATTTACTGTTTTAAAAGTTTCATGTATATAGTATCTTTTATTGTTGCTTTCATTTTGAGTTGAGTATCCTGAGTTGAGTTGAGTACCTTGAGTTGAGTTGGGTACCTTGAGTTGAGTTGAGTATTCTTGAGTCATATTTAGTTGAGACGAGGTAAGTATGTCTTTCTTTTTATTAGATCGAGCTTATACTCTTATGTTGCATAGTTCCCCTTACATGCTCGTACATTTCATGTACTAGTCAGGGGGTCAAATTTGGGTCTAGCCTTTTTATATTTTGGAGGACTTCATATCTCTTTACCTTATAGTTAGCTTTCCAGTTTTTTCACCTCATTCCGAGATGAAGGAGTTATGACCGTTTTCGGGTCTTGTCATTTTTTTCTAAGTGTTGGGACATTTTTTATAAAAAGATGTCTTTAACTTCAAAACATCCAAAAACTCTCTCTAAGCCCTCTCCAAAAATTCCACCAAGATCATCCACCAAATTCAAGAATTTAGATTCAGATTCAGAGTTAAAGTTGAGTTTTTGATTGTGAAAACCTTCCTTTCCACAAGTCCAACCATTTATCTTTTTTACTTTTTATGAATTTATGAACTTGTTTGGAATCACAAACTATGAGATATCTTTTTATTATGTGATGTTTATGGTTTTCATGAGTTTAATGAGATTTGTATGTTGTTGGTGGGGCATATGGATTTTGAAAATTGGTTGGAAGTTTTTGATTTTATTTACATGAACAAGTAGCCCACCATATGTTTGA
Source organism: Solanum commersonii (assembly GCA_029007595.1). NCBI lineage: Eukaryota > Viridiplantae > Streptophyta > Magnoliopsida > Solanales > Solanaceae > Solanum > Solanum commersonii. Next base: position 428,222 of record JAJTWQ010000162.1, on the reverse strand, counting down.
TAAAATGTCATTTATAGTCTTGAGTCGGATGATTATATAAGTATTGAAATGATGATGAAATGGATACATGTATATGATTTTCTAGGATGAGGGTTCCAAGCCTAGCTCGGGACCAACAATGGTTGGTACCTTGAGTGCCTAGTACGGGGGTAGTAGGCCCGTATAACCATATCGGGGTTTGAACCTTGGTCCCTAGCTCGGGGGGTGGTAGGCCCGGGTAACCACATTGAGGGGTTTGTACCTCTTTCGCCTCCCCAAGGGGGTGGTAGGCCTTGGAAATGCTATATTGATGGTCACTCACTACACATATACTATGCCCTACTAAATATGATTTTTATATAAGCACCCACCCACTAACCCTTTTGCCTAATGTCCAATTAAAAGTTTTACTTTAAAAAAAACTTTTTATCCAATATGTCACCATGTAGGGACCGAGCACCGTCCCCAACTCCCCCTCCATTCCTAAAAAATACTTTTAAAATAAAGTATATATATTTTTCTTATCTCAGCTTGACTCATCTCCCCTTGCTCCCTTATCCCGATTTCCCCTTGATTAAAATTTTAATTGTTTAAAATAATTTTTTTGGGGTCTAAGCCCTAGGTGGGTGAGTGATGTCTTTCCGTAATAGGTTTAGATAGAGTTAAGGAGTTTTCTGTATTTACTTTCTTTTGAAGTTGTTTTACAAACTATGAGATATCTTTTGAGTATTTGAGTTTAATGAGATTTGATTCAGTTTTAAGTTTTTGTATGCTTGAGTTAGTCTTCCGCTTGTAGTCAGCTAGGATGAGGGTTCGCTTGGGGACCAACAATGGTTCTTGAGTGCCGGCCACGCCCAGGGTGTAGACTTGGGTCGTGACACCCACCCACTAACCCTTCCAAAAAAATTAAAAGTTTTTTTTAAAAAAAAAACTTTTTATCCAACAGCACGGAGTACCCCAACTCCCCCCCCCCCCCTAAAAAAAATACTTTTAAAATAAAGTATATATATTTTTCTTATCTCACTCCTCTCCCCATCCCGAATAAAAAAGTTTAAAATAATTTTTTTTTGGGGTGTTATTCTAAATAGTTTCGTCACTTTTTTTTTATAGTTTTTAAATAATAAATACATTTTAAATATAATTTCATATATAATTAGTATATTTTAAGAATATTTGAAAAATCGTCTAAAAAGATTTTGTTTTTACTTAAATATTTTATTAAATTAGTTTATTTTAAGTTATGATTTATATTTTGAGTGAATTAGTTTATACTTAAGTTAATTATTCTATTTCATTAAGATTAAGAAGCTTGTTAATTAATTTATATTAATTCGTCATGTTTTAAGTTTAGGCCGAATAATTTCAATTTCGCTAACTTGTTAACTCCGATGGACTATAATTGCAATCCTTTGGCCGTTTTGATAGTTGCAAATTTAGTCAACTTCTTATCTCACCTTGAACCAATTTTAAGACCAAATTTGGGCCCTTTTCTCATTTTTTCAGCGACCCAAGTTCAAGTTCAAAAACCTAGCCCACTTTTCTCAAATAATTCCAACCAATAGCCTAATTCAATTTCAATTCAACAATACAACAAGTCAACAAGCAGCAATACATATGTTTCAACCCATAATTCCAACAAAAAGCCAACCCATCCAACATACCCATACGTACATCAATACCCAGACGACCCACATTCGTCTTCTTCCCTAGCGAAAATGCGTTTCAACCTAGACCCAGCAAGACGCGACGAAACCAAGCTAACAACGTGAGTCCCAGGTCGCAGCCTCACCCCTCTCCTCCTTACCTTATCCTTTCCATACACAAATCGTACAAGAATATTCTCGAATCGCTAGGTGTCAAAATCGTGTAGCTCATTCGTCCTTCTCAAGAATCAAGCGGTTGACATTCTCATTCCATTGAGAATTGGTATGAATTCAAGCTTTCAACCTTACCCTCCAAGAGAATTCGAATTCGAATTCCCAAAAATCCTCTGCCCATTTCCCTCCCCCCTAAAATCAACCATATTTCTCCTTATATATAAGCCTCCATACTCCCATCATTCTTAAGGTTAGGGGGTTGGAAGAAAGAAAAATAGAGAAAAGGTTAGGGACAAAGCTCACATACAGAAAAACAACGTTTACATACAAATACATATAAAATAGGTTTAAGAAACTATAGAGACTTAGGGGTCTAGCTCTTGGGTTTTCACTCTTTATCACTCCTTACAAAAATTCGTCGGAGTCTCATTGTGTCGGTGGAACAACTTGCTTCAATTCGTCGTCCCAGTTGTTGCTTGGAAAAAGGTAATGCTTCTTCCATAATCTTCTCATCGTCTTCTTCTGTTTTTATGTGCCTCATTGTTTTGTTGTTATGACACTGTTATTTGTAGTTGAGAATTGGTGACTTCAATATGTTATACTTGTGTCCTTAATCGATTTCATGATTCAATCTTAATGTGGATTCGGGTTTTACCATTTTGTATTTAGTATTGTTGCTTTGTTGTTCCTTTGTTTGAATCCATTTTTGGTTATTCCTAATCTCTATTCTTTTGTTTCCATTCTCTTTAAGCCTCAGATTTTACCTTCATTTTTGCTACTATTGATGATGCTTTCTTTTCAAAAATAAGGATACAATCTTGAAGCTAACTAATGTGAAGGTTGTTTGTCGTTTTATCTATTGTTTGTTGATGTGACAACTGGTTTTCTCCTTCTTTTATTTTTTTTCGAATCCTAGGATTGTCTTACTATCCAACATGTCGTGTTTGAATTGAGTTTACGTCTTCTTTTTGCTTAGATATTAGTTGAAAATGCTTACCATTTGCAGTTGAGCTTTCTTTAAAGTATGAGCTTCATAAAATGTTAAAGATGCTTAGATATTAGTTGAAAATGCTTACCATTTGCAGTTGAGCTTTCTTTAAAGTGTGAGCTTCATAAAATCTTAAAGAATGTGGTGTGTGATCTTTATCATTGTTGACGTTGCTGCCAAAAGATCTGTCCTAGTTATCTTTTCTAGGTGTTAGAGTAGGTTTCCACACAATCCGATGAATTGGATCGTGATACAATTCAAGTGATTACACAATATGGTTGCTAATAAATTCATAGCCTAGAAATATCATATCCTGTTGATTTATATACTCGTATCTCAATAGTAGTTCGAATAATCTAGAGTTAGTAATTAATTTATTTTTCTTTAGTAGTTTATTAGCAGAAAATCAAAATGGAGGGGGGCGGGGGGGATTTGTGTGATTAACTGATAATAGTTGAATTGGATAAACTATAACACCAAGTCCATGTGGGATTGATATCTGCTTAGTCAGTCTATTACGTGTGACCACATGCACTTGCTTATACATTTGGAAGAAATAAGTTTTATTGTTATTGCAGAGGACTTGAGAATTAACGGTTTATTTTATTTTATTTTAGTATATTTTTTGTTCAAGTGCTAGTAATTTAATCTTAGCTATTCTTTTAGCAGGTACAAACCTATCAAGTGTTAACTTAAAAATAATAACTTATCTATATCAATATCTAAGACAACTCCCAAAAAATATGTTCTATTATAAAAGAGGAAAATATTTAAAACATCCTTAAACTTGACGCAAATTACTAGTTTCGTTCTTGAACTATTGACAGCCTTAAAAACACTTATCTGTTTAACTAACTAAACTTAGATATACCCCCGATCTGCAACAAGACATAGCAAGTAGTCTCAAACTCTTGTAGGGCATATACTCTTAATAAAAAGCCGAGAGGAATTGAAAACGTCATAAATTTGACGATAATTTAAGGGTGTATTTTACTCATGTTGCAAGATCGTTGGTGTATTTAAGTTCATTTATTCAAGTAAGTGGGTGTTTTTAAGACCGTCAATAATTCAGAGATAATTTAATAATTCACGCCTAATTTAAAGATGTTCTCAATACTTCTCTCATTATAAAATAAAAGGAAACAATAAATGCAAAGAGATAAAGAGAGATAGAGATTCACACCTAATTTAAAAGTGTTCTCAATACTTCTCTCACTATAAAATAAAAGAAAACAATAAATGAAAAGAGATAAAGAGAGATAGAGACAAGAACTTTCTTATTCTTTCAAGTGTGTTTACTTGTACATAATTGCATGTTTAAACAAAAAATTTAACTTCAAAAGATCAATATAATTTCAAATCATAATTATTTATAGTATATTATATTAGGTGGGGTATTATTGATATATATCATTTTTATTTGATTTATTATAAATTGCAATTATAATTATATTTTATCTAATTAAAGTGGAGTACCTAATATGCTCAACTAGCTATCAACTCTGGTAATAATTTAATAGTAGTTCAACCATAATCTTTTATTTTAAATTAGCCACTATATGCTCTCTCTACTACAACCTCCCCCATCTTAGCAAAACAAAAATAAAAATTGTGTTTTGATTATATTATTATAATAATTAATATAAATAAATAATAAGGTTCGATTTGTATTTTACTTTAATTGGAAGGACTATTTTGCAATATAAAAAGTATAGATCCCACACGAAATACCCAAATATTCAGCCCGTTCCATGAAAAGGTAAAAGTAAAGTGACCTCTCTGCAATTTTAACAAATCTGTTTTGCGCCCTAAGGCCCACCGTTTCTGCAATCATTTCTCTCATTTTCTTCGCAAGATCAAAATTCTCTAAAATTTATTCGAATTCGCCAAAAATTCTTCACAATTTCTTCAAATTTGGTTGAATTTTGTTGTTTGTACATTTTTGTTTAATCGAATTTTAAGCTTTAGAATACTTTTGTGGACGGTTTTTGTTGCTCCAATTAGTATATTCTTTAGGGTTTTTGTTTTGAGATCCCGTTTATTTATTGGTTATGAATCCGAGAGGAAGATATCCACCGCCGGGAATGGGCGGCGGCGGTGGAGGCGGCGGCCGGGATGGCGGACACATGTACCCTAACGCTAACCCTAACCCTAACCCTAATTTTCAACCGAGAAATCCACAGCAGTATGTGCAGAGAGGTCCGGTGAACCAGCAGCAGCTGTTTCAGAACCAACAGACACAGCAATGGCTCAGAAGGAACCAGTTGGCATCTGATTCTACGGTTGATGAGGTTGAAAAGACGGTACAATCTGAAGCAGTTGACCAAAGGTAGTTTTTTTGCTATAGTTCTGATTCATTCGAGATGTTTAAGCTTGTCAGTGCAGAGTACTACAGCGCTTACCCATTATACTTATCTGAAGGGTGTGGAGTTGGTAAAAATATGTGGAGCAGGCACAGTTCAAGCAGTGAAACAGCCTCTTGCAGAAATTCTGCAGGTTAAGGCTACGTACCATAGATCCTTGTGGTTCGGCCCTTCTCCGGACCTGCGCATAGCTATGCTGGAGCTTTGGTTCACCGAGGTGTCCCTTTTTTATGTATAAAGTTAGGAAGCACACCTACTCCCGCTCGCTGCATATGGAGAATATCTATTAGGAGTAGTTTAAATTTAGGTTGAATTTGACTTCTCTTTGAAACACATGGATGTCATCGTCAAGTTTAGGTTGATTAGTTCGTGGTAGGATTGATATCTTTCTACAAAATTAAATTAAGAGTAGTTGTTCATACCAAAACAGTATACAAATTTGAATTTTTGAATTGTTGATAATAGCGGGAGATTAGTTGAACTAACGATTTAGTGGGTGTCGTCATTAAAATTAATTTTGCTTAATTTTATTTATTTAGTTTAGTTTTGGGTCATTTATAAAGCTGCATTGTTGGAAATTTATAACTGGTTGGAAATATTTCAGTGTTTCTATAGTTTGCTAAGTGGGAACAGGCAAAGCCCAAACACATCTTTGGAGAAGTCAAAGTGATCTATATATAATAGTGGACATGCATACTGGCATATTGAGTGTTTTGATTGACTTAGTTTAAGTAGCTTTTGGCTTTTAAACACTGTTTTATTTTTGGAGGTGTTTGGGTAAGGCAAAAAGTGCTTTTAAGCACCGCTGAAAAAGTATAAAACTAAGCAAAAAGCCAAAAGTTGGGTATTCCCAATTTATGACTTTTAACTTTTAGCTACTTAAAAAGAAGCCAATCCAAACACGCCCATAGTATTTATGTGTGCCGCCTAAAACCTTGTTGTTGGGATCAATTATGAGCTCTAGTAAATGGGTTTCTGATGAACGTAAGATCATTCTATTTCCGGGTTAAGATATGCTTGGTCCATGAGTACATACATTCACCAAGATCAATATTGAGTGAGTTAATGTTTGATGGCTTCACTCAAGTTAGCCAATTCTTGAGTTTTAATACATTTCTCTCCTTAAAGACTACTTCATTAGTTGACACTTTAGGATGCAAATGTGATGAGACCAGGCGGTATAAGACTAGCAATATTGAAAGTTTCAGGTTTAGTTTTCATGGACAAAATGCTTTAGCTAGTCATATGGTGTTGGAACTGCTTTTTCGTGAATGTTGTTTCATACAATTTTATACTGCTTGTTTAAATGCAACAAATTAAAGCATGGTAATACAAGAGATTTCAATGTTCAGATCCTCCTAACTCCCTAATTTTAAGACCAATATGTCTATGTATCTTGTGAATTGTGGGACAATCGAGGAACATATGGTCACTATATTACAAAAATAGAGAGAGATGGTCATGAATCTTGATATGATGCCTGGAAAAAACAAGGGGGATGGGGCGGAGGGGGAGTCTTGTGCGGTCCACTCATATGAGACAAGTTATTAATGCTGAGCCTTAACGGGCGGCCTTACACCAAGGGACGTCTTCACTTTTGAGGGAACTTGGCTTCCGTACGCTGTATAGTTCTGATTATTAGCTTCAACTAGAATATCTTAAGAAAGAATGTTATCTTCCCTCAAAGTTTAACTATATAATACTTTAGGTCTATAGTGTTTGGAAGGTCACTTGGGGTTATATGTCTTTCATAAGTCTTGTTTATCTTATTAATTATGTTGTTGAACATATTTAAAATGAAATCGGGAGAGGGCTAAATCTTCTCTTTTTCCTCTTCTCTAGTTCACAAGACTGGAAGGTGAGGTTGAAGATACCACCAGCTGATACTAGATACAGGACAGAGGTAAACCTTGCATTTGTCAACCCTTTATGCAATTAGTTGAATTTATCTTGATTTATTCTCTTGAAGATGGCACTGTCAAGGCCAAGGTCTTTATTGTTCTTCTTAGACATCATGTTTTCCATTGCTTCTCATTTGTTACTCAAACTGAATGTACTTTGCCTTTTTCATAAACTAGTTTAGTGTCATGTGTCTTGTGTCAACCAATAAGGTTACATACGCAAGAAGAACAAGATTCTTAAAAAGCAGCAATTAACGTGACAATAAATATTATATTTTCTTGAATGGTATAAATAAATATTGTATATCAAAAATAGATATACATGCATTGTATGTTTACCCAATATCATAAACAAAATCTTAAAAAGTTACTACATTAATATTGCATTACTCTTTTGGAGTCATAAAATAAAAGTATACAAAGCAATTACATGATATATATTTTTAAAAATTTATTTGATATTTTGACTTAAATATAATGTGTTTATTTAAGAATCTTTTCGTAAGGATAGTAATTCAAATCATTGGATCTTTATAATTAAATAATGGATTGTAATTTTTTTTATAATTTATTAGATATTTTGACTTAAATATAATGTGTTCATTTAAGAATCTTTTCGCAAGGATATTAATTCAAATCATTGGATCTTAATAATTAAGTAGTGTATTGTAAAATTTTCAAATTTTCTTTCAGGAAAAGTTGTATTGTGTCTTGATAACTTTAGAGTTGCTCCACAACATGTGTTCAACCCAAGATCCCAAGTTAAGAAGAATCGCCTCGAAAATCCAACTAACTAAAGAACCAAAAAAAAAAAGAAAAGAAGCATAATCTTAATCAATATACAAAGAAGCAAAAAATAATTGATGTTGGATTAAGGCCTCAGTTGATTGCACTTAATAAATGTCTTAGTTTTAATCATTCAAATCTCAATCATTAAGTCTATTTGTTTTCAAGGTTTGAAGATAGATCCAATTCCATCCACAAAGTTAAATGGAATTGTATAGTATCTCTACTTTTTTGGTGTAAACAGCTTTGTATAGATGATATAGATCAGATTATAGATTTGATCGAAATCTATAATTATCCCTTTTTGGAGGTAGCCAGCATACCCTTAATGCTGAAGAGTTCAGCCTTACCAGTTTCAAAAAAAATAAAATCTTAATCACTAAGTGCATTTGTTTTTCTTATTTTACAATCACATAGTGAACTGAATAATTAAGATCTATAACAAAGTCTTAATAATATTAAGATGTCTATTTAAGATTTTGTACAAAGATGCCAATTCACCGCTACTCCATCTACTTTCACGCATCACCCACAACCACCACCACTGTCAATCACCAAAATCATTCGACATCACCATTAGCCATCATTTGCAATCATCACCACCAATCATTATTACATCCACTAATCACTATTGATAATTACCATTTACCATCATTAGTCAACATTATATATTGCTAACCGCTATTAGTTATCAGTATCATTCCACTGCTAATTATTCAAAATAATGCATATATCATAAAAAAAGAACATATATAATCAAATGAATGTGAAATGTTAACATGATATACTTGCAACAGGATGCATATTAGAAAAGGGGCGACCTCAAGTCATCAATTGCTCTTCAATATTATATTGTTTGTCATTAAAATGGCTCAAGATTAGGGAAGATTCGAACATAATTCCTTGATGTGTCATTCCTTGATTGGGGAAGTTGCGCGGATGCTTCATTTTTGCTGCCGCACCCGTGTTGACACGAGACGGGTGCGGGATACGTGTGGGATTCGGTCAGCCCACATTGTATACTTTGACCAGAGTCCATTGACAAATTTTGGGGAAAATTGAGATTTTGATAGAAGACAAGATAGATTTATGACATGAGAAATGACATACCTTAAATTTATAGTCCCTTTGTCTCCCTTTTTAGCTTTTCCTGTTGGTCAATATTTGTTTTTTCAAGCCAAACGAAGAGAAACTAAGAATTCAAGCGGTTGTGTTCTGACTTTCGGTAGGCAGTAGCACCGATCTGTAAGGAGAGTTGGTGGCAGACCTTGAATGACTTTCTTTTTCTTTTTTGAGGGGGAGAACCAGAGAGCGTGAAAGAAGAACTTGGGGGTCTTTCAAAATTTAGAATATCGCTATATCTCTATTTTATAATTTTGGATTGTTTAGCCGAATCCAACACCCGTATCCATACCTAGATCTGTACCCCCGGATCTTAAAATTTAGATTTTGCCGAATTCAACCCTTGGATTCGCGTCTGCGTCGGGCACCCGAGTCCAAGCAACTTTGTTTTAGTAGTAATTAACACATTCTTTTGATGAAGAAAAAGAATATATAAAGCATCAATCAATGATGTTGTTCTGGTATATAAAATATAATATATTAAGAGTTCTTTTCCGAGAGAAAAAAAAGGTTTTGAATTTTTGGTTTGAGATAAAACTTAAAAGTATCCAAGTTGAATTTGCATAATTAATTTGAGACATCCCAAAAAGTCTACATCAATTTTGATTCTAATTTTAGTTGGACAAATAATGTTTAGCTTTGGAATTCTTTCTTTGTATGGTATTTGACTATTTGTGATTAATTCCCCTTTTCGTATATTTTAGGAGTCTTTTTTATTTCTCCTTTTAATATATTAATTCTGACTTCCCACATCTCCAAACTTCAAACTTCAAACACCTTTTATTTACTTAATTATGTGTTCAACACTACCCCTCACGTACAAGTTTGATTCTTTTTTTTTTTCTCTATGAGTCAAGCACGTGAAATTTCCTTATGGTGATAGGGGTGGTGAGACTTGAACCTAGGACCTCTCTCTGCTCTAATACCATGTTGAGTTATGTGATGATCTAATCTAAAAGTTAGTTTTAAATGAGATAGTCACACTTCAATAATTTGCTTATGAGGTTTTTCCTTTGTTTGTGCTGTCGTATTTTTTTCTGCATGGTGTCTTTGAACTAAACTATCTCCATCCTTCTGCGCTGTAATAGTGTTCCTGAAAATCTACTAAGTGCCCTGTGCAAAGAGTCTGGACATTGATTAAGAGTGAAAATGGAGACTTTTTAGTGGAATAGCAATAACAAGTTGCTTCTGGAGAGTTGTGGGAAGTCAGAAATTTTCTTTTTCGAATGTCATGCAATTTTTGCTCTTTCTTGAGGTGTTGTGCAAGGATTATTCATGTCATGCAATATGTAGCAGTTAATATTTTGGGGATTATGATTCTGCAATATTAATTTTATATATTCTTTTAACTCTAAGGGGCCATTTGATTCCAAGACACAAGTTATTCATGGATTAGTAATTTAAAGTTAACAATGTGAGGATTAATTTATTAGTAAAGGAAAGATACAAATTTGAAGTGACTAGGATATTTTTGTTATTTTAATCCATGCATTATTAATGCTCGTATTCTTATTTCACATTCAATCCCACATAAAATATAACTTATTCTATTAAAGGAGTATAATGCTAACGAACATTGTAATATGCTATGTTAAATTTTATAAATAGATTATTTCTCTGTACTTCACCAACCAAACCATGTCTACACAATGGTGGTTGTTATAACAAGGTTAATTATTTTTGAACACAGTCAACTCAAGTGGTCATTAAGTTAATGTGAAATCAGTAATACCTAACCTAGGTCTGCATGTCTTGCTTTGAATCTCATGTTCATTAGGTTGGTTTGTTTATCAATTTTGGTTTCATTCTATGATGATGATGATAGTAAAAATATTTTGTAGTAAAACATTTTCCATTGTTCTGAATGCATGAGCTGCATTTGTACCTTTGCTTCCTTGCCTCCTTTGGACTTAACTTGGATACTGTCTATTTTCCTGGTAGGATGTGACAGCGACCAAGGGAAATGAATTTGAAGACTATTTTCTTAAGCGTGAATTGCTTATGGGAATTTATGAAAAGGGTTTTGAAAGACCATCTCCAATCCAGGAAGAGAGTATCCCAATTGCTCTTACTGGGAGTGATATTTTGGCTAGGGCCAAAAATGGAACAGGGAAAACTGCTGCCTTCTGCATTCCGGCATTGGAAAAAATTGACCAGGACGTCAATGCCATTCAAGGTTCTGACAAGAAATTCATAGTCATTTTTTGAAGCCTTTATTTGTTCTAGTACATGTCATATTGTTTACTATGAATTTCAGCCAGCAATCGGCTCTTTTTGGCCCCTAATTTCTTATCTTTATAATGGAATTGCAATATAGCCATGTGTAAACCTTGTGTGCATCGTCTAAAAAATAAATTTAGTACATTGTGGCACACTGAATAATTTCGTAAAGGAACTTGCAAAGCTTGTAACAATAAACATGCAGAAGTTCTCTTTTTATACGATTATTTTGAACATACATAAATGCCAACATCTGAATTAATCATGAAAAATACTTTTACGTTATGAAGAGCTTGAGTTAAACCTAGTTAAGCCCGAGTCGCTGTTGAGGTCAGCATTTATTGAGCTCAGGCTGGTTTGTTTGATGATGAAGCTGAAGTTCATACCTTTACAAATTGGCTTGACAATGACTTTAGAGTTTTAGATGGCAATTTGAAATTGTCAGTTGGTTGCACATTGAATTGGCTCATGAAAGTTGTTATTTACGCTGGAGCATTTTTGATGGTGTGTGTACCGAAAGAAATCCACTTTATTGTTTTCTATAGAAATGAGATTTGGTTCACTCAGTTTTAGCTTGTGTTTTACTGTTGTCTGTTGTCTCTTAATGCAGTTGTTATCCTTGTTCCTACGCGAGAATTGGCTCTTCAAACATCTCAAGTTTGCAAAGAACTTGGGAAGCACTTAAAAATTGAAGTCATGGTTACCACTGGGGGGACCAGCTTGAAGGATGATATAATGCGACTCTATCAACCGGTTCATTTACTAGTTGGAACCCCTGGAAGAATACTCGACCTTGCGAGAAAGGGAATATGTGTTTTGAAAGATTGTTCCATGCTTGTCATGGATGAGGTAATTCATCTCCCCCAATTATTTGATCGGATCTGTATGCAGTGTTTTCTTGAGAGAATATAGAGAAGACTAAAATAATGATGTGCTTATAAAATAATTGTTTGTGTGCTTTACTCAGTATAGAGTACTTTTCATGCGCGGCTGCTTATTTTTTAGAGAAAGGTCTGTTCAACATAAGATCTCTGGCATGCAAAGAATGTAGCATAAGCTGGTTCAATATGGCTTTATCCAAAAAATAGAGAAGAACTCATACGGCTATGATATTTGCTTCAAACTTACAAGTTATTACCTTTTCAAAATGAACACACCTAAGGACTGTTTCCCATATTGGTATCTTTCTATATATTACCCATTCAAAAGAAAATGTATTCTTTCTGTTTCGAGTGAAAGCACTGTACATGACTACTAATTCTATCTGCGTGCATACTTATGTCCTTCAGGCTGATAAGCTTCTTTCTCCGGAGTTTCAACCTTCCATCGTGCAGCTGATTCGTTTCTTGCCAGCAAATCGTCAAGTTTTAATGTTCTCTGCTACATTCCCTGTCACAGTCAAGGACTTTAAAGAAAGATATCTGCAGAAGCCATATGTTATCAACCTTATGGATGAACTTACTCTCAAGGGTATAACACAATTTTATGCCTTCGTAGAGGAAAGGCAGAAGCTTCATTGCCTCAACACTTTATTCTCAAAGGTCAGTACCTAACACAACTAAGCTTGGATGTTTTGAAGTTTGCTGCAATTCATAAATTCTAAAACTCCTTTTACAGCTTCAAATCAACCAATCAATTATCTTTTGCAACTCTGTAAACCGTGTGGAACTGCTTGCCAAGAAGATCACAGAGTTAGGCTTTTCATGCTTCTACATCCATGCAAAGATGCTTCAAGATCATAGGAACAGAGTATTTCATGACTTCCGCAATGGTGCCTGCAGGAACCTTGTTTGTACTGGTATGATACGTGGCATCTGCTTGAAACTACTAGTACTCATACTTGCTATTCCGTTCTGTTGTTATTGCTGGTTTTCGAGGGGCAGATTGTCATCTAAGTTGGTGGGTGAATTTGCTCTTTGTTAATTATGGTTGTTGTGTAATGTATTTGCATGTGTGGGTGCCTCTGTATAATGGGTTACATGTGTGGGGGGCTCTTTGATTTCCAAAAACTAATCCAGGGAAGTCAACTGAGAATGTTTGTGCGAGGAACTTCCAATTTTAGCTTCACAGTTGCGTCGTAACTTCATTATGCTTGGTGTTTTTCAATTCACTGTAATATTGTTGTCTATGTACATGTGGAATTTCTGCAATCTACTCTGACCTGTTTGAAGAAATATTCTGATTTGACTATTGTATGATGATCTTGTCCTTCTGCCTGTTCTTAGATGATGATTCTGGCTTGATAACAAATTATTCACACCCGATTTCCTTTGGGTCATCTTTTTCCCATGTAGATAACTAAGTACTTGTAATTATATTGTGTGATGTTTAATTCATTTTCTTGGTCGATTGAGCAACCTTTTATTCTTTTATGTTGGGTGCAGATCTGTTTACTAGAGGGATAGATATTCAAGCAGTCAATGTTGTTATAAATTTTGATTTCCCGAAGAACTCAGAGACATATTTACACAGGGTATACTTTACAAGTCTTTGCCCAGTGAATCATCTGTCTATATCTATATGTGCTATTTTCTTATTACATATATTTTTGCAGGTTGGGCGTTCAGGGAGATTTGGGCATCTTGGTTTAGCTGTGAACCTGATTACTTATGAGGATCGCTTCAACCTGTATGCATATAACATCTCTCTTTTGCCATAGAAGTACATTTAGTTTTTATACTTGGTAATAATGTGGGATTGACTCTCACAGGTATAGAATTGAACAAGAACTAGGAACAGAGATCAAGCAAATTCCTCCGCACATAGATCAGGCTATATATTGCCTTTGATCAGTTAGCTGCTCGGTTATGGTGCACCAATGGTGAGTCTTTTGTACAGGTATGCAGCTGTTAGAGTTCTAAGATGAGCTACCTGAGAATCTTATCTTTTTGTATGCAGATTCAAGTGCAGTCCTATAAATTGATATATGTTCTCAATGTGTCAATTACTGATTATCGTTTTCACTTTATTTTTACTTGCATCTTGCCGGGGGTTTATTATTTATTTCATCACCCCACCTCGTGGGCGTGAGGGAGTATGAGCGAGGGTTCCAACATTATGGACAAGTGTGGGTAAAAGGTTGTAACCCTGTCACATTAGCGTCCGAGTGTGGTGTAAAATATGGAAAGGTTTCCACCTCTGATGGTTATGGATAACAAAGCTAGCTCTGCCATATCTGTGTGGATGTGGTGCAAAATAAGAAAGGGTTCCCGCATCATGGACAAATTTGGCAAAAAGGTTTGTCCAAGAGAGTCAAATTGAGGCAGTTCATTGGAACATAGGCATTTTGATAGGAAACTCGAATTAATTAATGGATAGATATTCTTTAAAGGAGAAGAGTTGATATTGCATGCTTTCTGGAAACTAAATGGAAAGGGCAAAAAGGGTAGAGAGATTGGTGACACGAGTGATAAATTATGGTATTGCTAGATAAGATAAAATTAGGAATAGAGGTATTGTAGAACCAAGACTTGAGGATAAAGTTGTAGATGTAAAGCGAGTTGGAGATAATTGTTTTGTTGTTTCTTGGGGAAGGAGACAATCAATGCCATTAGTTCTATGCTCCCCAAAAGGGATTAGATGCAGAAGCTGAAACTAAATTTTGGGAGGGATATGAACACATTGTTCAAGGGATTTCAGGATACCAGCAAATCTTTATTGGGGGAGATCTAAATGGACTTGTAGGTAAAGATAGCGATTGTTTTGGCCGAGTATATGAGGATATGGTTATGATATTAGAAATGACAAATGTAAGGCTGTTCTAGAGTTCATTTTAGCTTATGATTTAGCTGTAATTTACACATCATTTGTTTATCTTTATTTGTATTTATACTATTTATAGAAGTGAGAAACCCTAAAAGTTGAAAACCAAAATACTTTACTAATATTTATTTTGTATTTTAATAATAATTAAATGGAAAACTGAAAAATATTACTCTATCCGATCCAATTTATATAACACTCTTTCCTTTTTAGTTGGTCCCAAAGAGAACATCACCTTTTTATAGTTGGTAACAATTCAACTTTAAACTTTCCATTACAAGTTTCAAAAGTATTCCTTTCCTTTTTAAACTCCGTGCCCCGTCAAACACCTTCACATAAATTGGGACGGAAGAGTAGTAATTTGTATTACATCTTCTCTAAATAATTGTCTCCTCTATTAGTGACAATTTTTTTTAAAAACAATTTGGCTGCTAGAAAAGAACTTTCAAACCTTTTATTGAAAGGACACAACTCTTTGCTTAATTATTTTATAAATATGTTTTTTAAGTGTGGTTTTAATGGTTGGGATTATGAACTAATAAATTAGTGCTAGTTTTTGAAGGAATAATTCATTCTTGTCCACAAATTGGATTGAATATTGAAAATTAAACATAACGGAGAAAATAAAAATGCTACACAGAACAAGTTTTTGATAAGAAATGGACTAGTCAATAGGCATTATTAAGTCATGTTTATTTTATTTTCATAAGACGAGCATATTCAATTTCATTTTGCAAAAGCCACATTCATACTCTTGAAAATTGTGACTTTTGTAAACTGTAATTTTTGCGACCCTTTGTTATTTATATGCAAGATATCAAAAGGGTTTTGTATCTTACGACTCAACATAAGCTCTTGGTAATGGATTTGAGAGATTAAGAGAAAGTGGAAGAGAACTAAAGAGGGTTTTGTATGACTTTCTGAGGATCAAATGGGGTAGCTTGACTCTTGTCAAAGCTCAGGAGATTGGGGAGAAGTTGTTGGCCATATGAGGGCTTGGGGGGAGTACTAAGGATGCAAGCAGTATGCAGGATAGGACAGTGAATTGCATTATGGAGGTAGCTAGAGAGGTGTTGGGGATTTCGAGGGGATTGATAGTCTAGTGGAGTGGCACAATTATTTACTAGGTATGTAATTTCCAATTTGATATCCTAGATTATCCCTCTCTTAAAGACACATGTTAGCTTAGCTAATGTGTATCATTATGTAGCTGCTTCTGATTTCCTATATTATTTAATATTTTGTTTTGACTGTTGATAATGTTTCCCTACAAATACTCTGTTTGACTTTTATTATATAATCTTTGAATAAATAATTTTAGAAAATAATGGTAAGGTCAACGTACACTCTACCCTCCATAGACCCCACATAGTGGGATTTCGCTGGAGTATGTTGTTGTATGGAATTTCCATATTAATTTTGTTTTATTTTGATTTTTGATTTTGGGATTGGAGCAGCATAAGAATAAGAAAATATTATTTCAAATGGTGCAAAGTTTATTGACCTGTAATATCTATGGGCCCTCGCTCTACAATTACTCTTCTTTACACTGCCTTTTCTTTGTTTTAACTACCAATTTATTTTCAACAACATAAGTTTAAAAAGAAAAAATGATCCGCAAAATGTGTTAATAAGTTGTTCCAATTGAACAATCTCAATATTTGCTATTTTTCAGGACAAGCTTTGTGAGAATTCTTGATAATATAAATAGTGAAGGGCCAAAGTTATCCCTTGACCTAATGGATTTGTTTTAAGAATGTCCATCAACATTTTTTTTTTGTTGAGTATCAGTCACCAATCACCCACAATGCCGCTAAAAACTAACAGACCTCTGTACACTCAAATATAGTGGCTTACATGGCAGTGTGTGAACGGTTCAGATGTAACCCATAAATAAATTTTATTACCCGACCTATATTATATATTGGTCTGATTAAACCCATATAGCTTCCATTTTAGTTTCTTCTGACTAGAGTGCTTCAATTCTTCTTCTCAAAGTCCTTGTTCATCCCTCTTCTTAATCCATTTCTTCTATAAGTTCAAAGCTAGATACAAGTGCATGATTTTGCAAGTAAAAAGGTTTATTAGGCTTTTGGCTTTAAGGACATATAGGAGTTGTGATACCATCAAAACATCTTTTAATCCTCTTATTCCAGATACACCAAAAAATACAAGCAGGTATCATTTGCCTAGATATTCATGATGGATTTTCCAATTCTCCATGAACACCAACACTCATATGCTTCCTTTACATTACTAGGCATGACCCATGCCACTCTAAAAAGTGAGAAGAACATGCTCCAGATATCAGTTGTAACTTCCTGATGAAGTAAGGAGATTTCTGGCACACTCTCGATCCATCTGATAACCTAGAAAGGTATTTTGTGTTAAACATGCTATTAGATATTCTAGATATGGTGTTTTTCTAGGTCAAGCCAATCAGGATTAAGCTAGCAAATGCCTTCTTTTTTTGAGATGGCAACAGACTATATAGCACCAATAGATGCAGTAAACCATATTTAAAAGAGATCAAAAACTTTCAAAAAGGCTATAATATACTATACAATTTTAAACTTACCAATTCCAGAAAAAATATATACTATACAATTTTAAAAAGATTCCAAATCTCCAAAATAGATTCAGTGTCTGAAGAAAATTCTTCTTTACATAAAAAATAAAACAACAAAAGTGATTTCATCTTGATCTTCTAGATTGAGCTATTGGTCTCTTCAAAGCATCTCAGATTTCTCTATCTCGACAGTCCACCAAATACAGGATGGTATCATTTTCCATCTGCTTTTCTGCCTAGGCTAACCTTCTCCCCTGTTCCAACATTTCAGTAAATCCGGAGAGTGATTTGGCATTACCCATGAAATCCCTTTCATACATAGATAGATATTCCAAATTTGTACCATCACATTGCAGTGTAGGAGTAGTGACAATTAGTTTCAGGTTCCTTGCCATAACGATTGCATGTGGAACACTCTTTATTAGATTTTCTTGGGTTAAATAAACTTATTTCACCACCAACCAAACAAAACAAGCCACTTTGTATATGCCTCTTGACATTTCAGATATTCTTCCATGGCCATACCTCTGTCATATTGGGAGCTCCATTCAGCAAACACAACAATCTCTAACTTTGTTAAATCCCTTTAGCATATCCCAGCAACCACAACATGTCTTCACTTTGCTCCAAACCCATTCTCTTTTGCATAAAACTAACATATAGATTCCCGCTTAACTTATGTTGGTATTAGTATGCGGAAAAGAACATTGGAACCAAATATTGTATTAAACAATGCTATGTTTTATGTGGAGGGGATAGGTAAAACCAAATATTTTGACAATATTGAATTTTATTTGGTGATTATTCTTTCCACTAGTCCCAACGTAACAGCACCTAACATTGTCTTCTCAAATGCCCATAAATTGGAAAAGCCTGAAATAAAGAAATCATCCAGTGTGCCATAATATGTTTATGCTGCTTTATGAAAAAAAAAACAATTTGTTGTGCTGACAGTCCCTTTCTTTCACCCAGAATAAGGGCAGGGCAAAAAGGGCAAACACGTGGAATATTTATTTGAGCCATTTTTTTCCTTGCAGAAATCTCATGTTGAAGTTCTGCAATACTGAGATACTGAGAGAATGGATGACTTGGCTGTTTCATGGTTGCTGAGATAACTGAGTTCATCTTTAGATCTAGTGATGAGTTTTAAGTTAATCCTAAAAGAATTTAGCAGTACATACTGACAATGGATAGGTCCAGTCAGAGACTGGCCGTTGGTGAGTCCCCTGGTTTATGTAGTATTTGGCATTTGTCGCTGTTTCCTTTTCGCTGTATGTTTGTTGGATAAGCTGTACAAGGTTATGCTCTATGGTATTTGGATCTATATTCATCTGCGGCATATGGTAATGTGGGCATTGGTCATGGAGAGTGATACCTAAAGATGTCACCCAGCATGTTAAGTGACGGAGTAGTCATTTTCGTGCACTTATATCTGACGTTCAACCACTGTCTCAGTATGTGTGTAGCATGTGTACCAGAAGCATTGTACTCCTTTCAGCTTTTATAGCTTTTCTCCTGATATGTTATCGTTTGGAATGATGAAGCAGGTTATGTCTGCATGGAATGTAGTCAATTTGGCTGAATGTGAAGAGTATGGTTTTAATTTTATCTATTTCCGGATTTGAATAATTGAATCTTTTTTGTCTTGCCTCTATTTAAGTTGTAGTTTGTGAAGTTTTCCATTTGTGGTAGAAGAAGATCCATTATTACCCCCTCTACTATATGAAATATCTTAATTTAATCTTATGATAACGTGGTCAATCATACATTTAAGGTCGAGGGCAGATAGATGATGGAAAAATTGCAAGTGGACCTAAGTGGGACGGAAGTTAAATTTAAACATATATCATATGGTTGAAAGGTATTTTCGACCCCCTTTCCTTGCCAGTTCTAATTTGAGTACTTTTTCGGATCACAAATTGAGATTTGAGCATGGAGAGATCGTACTGACATTATTTCACTCAGACTTGTTGAAGTGGTTCAACAGTTGTAGGTCGAACAGATTGTGGCAATTCCTGCATCAATCAACTCATTGTAACTTACAAACTACAAAATAGATTTCCTCCACATGAAGTATTACTGAAGGAGGACGCGTTATCTATCATCAACACTTCATTCAACATGACTAGTTTTCATATATACAGATAGAAAGCAGAGAGAACCAAATTGCACACTTATTATAGAATAGAACACATTAAAAAGCAGCAGCATGAAAATTACAAAGTGAAAAGTTATTTTTTCATAATCTTCACATAGCTCATAACATCATCAACATCCACAGCATCCAAGAAGCTGGTTCTTAGGGGTTTGCCCCGTAGCGCGATACCTGGCTGCTGTCTCCTCTGCTTTTAGAAATTCTTCCCCTCGTCTCGCTTCAACCACAGCTCTCTTCTCATCTGCCTCCTGATGAATTAACGCTACTTCATTTTTTATCTTCTCTGCATATTCTGCTTTCTTATGCTCAAGTTGATCCTACAATTTTTATCCACACAGACAGTAGATCAACGCGGTCAAATATTAATCAAACGAAGAAAATGTTCGAAAGTGTTTTGATTCCTAGCCTAAACAAACGGTCTTAAAAATCACAGTACATACTTAGTTTCATCAAAGATGCACGTATACTCGGACTCTTAAGTATAGTTACCTCAAGTTGCTTCAGTTTAGCTTCAAGCTTTGCTGTATGAGTTTTCTCCCATGTACCAACTGCAGAGAGCTTCTTTTGTGCCCTACTCAAATAATAAAAACAATGACGCGTTGATTATTCACATTACGTATGAACAACTTATTGAAAGTTGAGAATCCTACTTGTTGTTCACTTTGCTTTTTTTGCTTTCTTCCCATGCCTTGATGAAAGATGATCTTTTCTCATTTTCAAGCTGTGAAAGAGCAATATCTGAATAAAAACATGAAATAAAGCTCATGTTAAACATCTGAGATATGATCACTATACGCATTGTACAGTGTCTGCCAAAACTGGTAAACATTTAGATGTATGTAATACTTACCTCTGTCAAGAGATCCTTTTGAACTTTTCTTTGATGAAACATCGGTATCTGCTAAAATCAGGAAACAACAACATCATATCTCATGATATCAGAGAATCACAGCGAGTATCCAGAGAGTGGATAGTCTCTAGAGAGAACAAGCCCCTCAAGATATATGCAATGCTAATCCGGTGACTTAGTAATTCAAAAATCGCATTGCTGTTCAGAGAAAAACGACAACTATACTGATAGTTTACTAGATGTGAAGTTATTTATCAGGCAATGATTGAGGACAAACATCTGCCAAGTTCATTTTGGATTCTGAGAAAAACAATACAATAATTTGAGAAACGATGAGCCAAGAAAATAGTACTCGTACCAACAACAACTACTACGGCTCAGTTCCAAACAAATTAGTACTCCAATCATTTCAAAGAAATTGAAGGATTCGGTGTACACACTCAAATTTTCCAACTTTTGGTCTCAACTAAGCCTTTGATGTATCTCAAAATCTTTTAGAATAAAATTTACATAGTTAGAAATTACTACTATAGTACCACCATCGCGATGTTCTTTTAATTGAGTCATATCTAACTTATTCATTACATGGTTGATTGAAGTTGAAGAACAAGCAAAACCGTTATTAAATATGTGCAAATTATTTAATTTAGTTTGCACATCAAAGTGTACATCGAGCGTGCAGGTTCGATCGAACTCAATAACTTTAGTTTGAAAACATTGTATTTCTTTTAAGAAATTTATTAAATATGTGCAAACTATTTAATCTATAACTCAATAACTTATAAGAACTGTAATCTCAATATAATAACAAAATCAGCTGTGATATTATATAGCCCAAAGTTATCTCATACATATAATAAAATTATTAATTAAACTCATGAAATTCATCAGATAACTTTGTTTATCTCATCCCTTATTGAACGCTCCCCAACATATTAGAAAAGGAACCATAGTACTATTATATATTACTAACAATAATTATGTGTGAAATTCCAAAAATGAGGTCTTGGGAGAGCAGAATATATGTAGATCTTATTAAGACCTTGTGAAAGTGGAGAAACTTTATTTTTTCTAAAGATCTTCAATTAAAATGCAACAAATCTAAGTACAAATAAGAAAAAAAAAAATACAGCACCTACAATAAACAACTATTACAATAATAAAATACCAACAAGCCTAAATAAGTTGAAACTCAAAATATAAAAATAATAATGAGCACCTAAATATTAAAAAAAAAACACAAAAAATTGTAAATAAATAGAGGAGAATATAAATAAGGCATAATACATGAACATACTCTTAAATTTGACCTCATTTCATATTTATGTTGGGTATATACAGATTGCATAACAATTATTGCTCTCCAACTTTTTGGTTTGCATAAGTAGACATTTAAACTTGTATAAAATTGAACAAATAGATATACACGTCCAGCGTCACGTCCTACATGAAAATATTTGTCCTAGTTTCCTACGTGTATTATGCCAACTCATATGTCTACTTATTCAAACTTATACAAATTTACTGAAAATTGGAATGCAAAAATATTTGTTGAAGCCAAATTAAGTAAAATTAAAGCACATATTTATATTTATGTATTATACGTATACATAATATACCTTGATGTGTGAGAGGTTCATGAAGTAGAGTAGTAGTAGTAGTATGATGAGGTGGTGGTGGTGTGGGAGTGACGACGTCGTTTGGAGTAGCTATGGGTGCAAGTGGTGGTTCTTGCTTTATTTGCGGTGGCACTTCTGCTTCCATTTCTTCCTATTTAGTTTTCAACAAACTCTCTCTTCCTTAATTTCTAACAACCATGTTTAATGTTCTTTCTTCAAAAAAATATCTATATAAGTAATATTTTATTAGCAATTAATAATATTTTAACAATATTTTTTGAAGGATAGTTCCAAAAATCCCATCGCTTATTATTTCATCACCATCTATTTATGGGGTATCGTTTTGATTATCAAAACTTAAAAGAGACATGTAAAGAAAAATATGAATGACTAGTATTAATGAATGGAGTTTTTTTTTTTTTTACTTATATTTAAATTATTAATTACTATAATTTATAATATTTTATTACTTAATTTTTAAATAAATAACTTTTAATTTTGTTAAAATCTGATATTTGATTTTACGATTAAAGTCAATATACCTTTCGGAATCGCTCACGGGTCGATTTGGATAGGTTATTGATCAAAATTAAAACCAAACCAACTTAATTGGTTTTAAAATTATTAAAATTAAACCAAATCAAATATAATATATATTTATCGATTTAGTTGTTATCGATTCCTCGATTATTCGATTATTAACCTTAGATAAAAATACAGAAACAGTTCATTCAAAACGTGAAAGAAAGTGACAACAATTCATTCAAAACAAAAATAGTTAGAATGCCTGATATTATATAACTTTCAATCATTGAATTTACTATGAATAAAACTTTAAAATTCATTATTTTAGCCAGAAGGAAGAGACAGTGACATTTTCAATGTCATAAAGAATTGTCATATATACTCATATACATGAAACTAATAAGATAAATATTTTCACTTTGGGCATTTTGGCTTTCATAAGTAAATTATAAATAAATTTTGATAAAAACACATATAATATCTTTAAAATTGTTTATAAAAATCATATATTTTGTATGTATCATATAAAATATATGTATACAATTTATCGGTTCGATTATGTTATTTTTTTGTTTTTTTTTCAAACAAAAGCATGATCAATTCAATTACTATCAGTTTTTAAGAATCTAAAACCAAACTACACCTAAGACAACTAAAATCAATTTGATTCAATTTTTTCAGTTTAGATGAATTTTTATTCAAATCGTTGATGCTACATAAACAGAGTGAGGGAGTATTTATTTAATATCTAAATTCAGCAAAACAACAAAAAATTATGTGGCTGATTTTTGATATTTGGAGTAATTAAATGTTTTTCGAGCATAAAGTACGGTGGCTTACGATGCTGGAAAACGTGGCTTTTGTATATTCTGCCACCGCCATGTAAACATGGATGTCAGCTAGTCAACTGTAAAGTATTTGCGGCTACAAAAGTGTTAATAATATATTTAATGTAATTTTATAAATAAAATATTATAAAAATGATATGTGTCTAGTAATTTTTTTTTTTTGGAACCCCAGGATAATTCACAGCCGCTACAATCTCTGTCACAGCTTTTGCCTTTCGGGTGAGCACTTTGTGCGCAATGGGTAAATTCCTCACTGTGTAATAACCTGCAAACCACACAGAAAATGTAAACCGCACTAGGCAAGCCCTATGCGACAGGCTCGACTTAAAAGGCATTGAGAAAGGATCGATCTCGGGTTATCCGTGTGAATAACCACCCTCCAAAATTGAGCCATCCCGAAGGACTAGTAAAACTATTTTTAATAAGGAAAAATTGTATGAAATAGAAAACTATTAATTCAAATTAAATGTTATAGCCATAGTTTATTTTATTTGTAATTCACAACAATCATCCCATTTTTTTGCCATCTGATTCGATATACAATTAGCCATTTTCGATATACAAATGTATAAAATGCGTTTGTATTTGTATAAAACGAGAGAAAAGTGTATATACAAAGATAAATACATATATTTTCGTTCTATACACTTATAATTATACAAATACAAATCTTATTATACAAAACTGAATAATTTGTATAAAATTGGATGTATTTAGCGAATTATACAAATTACAATGTATAAATGAATTTATACAAAACTGAACAATTTGTATAAAATTGGATGTATCTAGCAAATTATATAAATCAAAAGCTCCATAGCAAATATAAAATTTGTTATAGAGCGCAATTATGCAAACTATAACTATAATATACAAATATGATTTTTATGTTTGCTATATTTTAATAATCCTTCGATTTAAAAAAATACACATTTTAAAGCAATTTTGAAGAAAAGAAAAAGAAAAAGAAAAAAGAAAAGAAAGATATGACAATAAAAAAAAAGTTACTCAGAGTATTCAAACAAAAGAAAAACAAATAATAATGATGAAATATGCTATAATCCAAATGCAAGAAATATTAATGATCTTTTCGTAAAACTAAGGACAGAGGAATGGTGAATTCATGTTTTTTCTTTAAGAAAATTAGGTAATTTATGTACTTAAATTTTTATAATTTGTAAAATATTATTTGTAAAAACTTATGCTTTAAGAAGGTTGAATGGTGTATTTCACTAAATATTGAGTTATTTACCTAGAGAAATAGTCAATAAGGATCAATTTCCAGATAATATTTTTTTCTTTTTTTTAATGGTGCACCATTCTTGTAGAAATCCTAGAACCACCTCTGTCTTGGAAGACGAAAGGTATATTCTATAGCACAACCATAAAATCGACAATGTTATATGATAGTGAATGTTGAGTTGTTAAACTCAACATATCCACAAGATAAGTGTTGCAGAGATACCAATGCTAAGATGAATGCTAAGATGAATGTATGATCATACCAAATTAAAAATGATTACATTCATCAAAGGTACAACTAACACACATTGAGGAAAAAAATGGAAGAAAGCCCCTTAAGATGATTTGGACATGTGTAAAGTTAACCTACATAAGCACGAATTTATAGTTGTGCAACTATGATAAGTGAATGTATTAAAACATGACGGAACAAACTTATAAGATCACCCGGAAGAAACTAAAAATCCTTCGTATCAATTCAGATTTAGCTAAAGATAAAACTTAGTTCATATATTATTGTTTTAGTTTTATTTATCCCGTATAACAAGGATGTGAAATTACCTTTAATGAAAAAATGGAGAGTCAAAAATCAAAAGCAAAAATTCAAGGAAAGAAAAGCCAAGGAGGAACAAAATTCAACTAAATAATATATATAAATAATATAAAGGATTGTCACATGACCATGTTAATAGTTTACAAACCAAAAATTTCAAAAGACAAAACTGAAAAACATAGTTAAAGAAATCATAACACAATTCCTTAAAAACTAGTAGTAACAAAGAAAGGTCCAAGGCAAAGTAAATAAATATTTTTTTATACCGTATATAGTTGCCCACCAAAATAATAGCCAGTAAAATGTATATTTTCTGCATATTACATATAATATACAAAAAATATACATATTTTATACATAATTATGTATATATTTTTTGTATATTGGTGAGCGATTCTAATTATTTTTGGGTGAGCGACTAAATATGTTAAAAGCCCTTGATATAGTAATGAATAGAGGCCCAAAAAGTATGTAAAATTGAGAAAAATCAATGGATTCTTCCAATGAAGGTATCCAAACTCATCTCACTTGGATCAGTAGCTTGAAGTTCAACTTGGACACCATCTAATTCTCTCCTGAATCTGTCTTTTGAACTTGCATACAACATCTTACTTCTCACCCTTGCCGTCTCTGGTGACCTATATATACACATTCCAACACTGTAAGCTCACACATAAAAAATTTGTGAGCTCTTTAAGATATGTCTTTGTTAGATATCAAAATGTGAGTATATTAGTATTGCATTACAATTTTGTACATGTGGCAGCCTAGATGTGGTCTTTGAGACCTAAGTTGCACGGACTCTTCACTTTCAATGCCGTATTTGTGTCAGATTCTTTAAAAATACACTACTTTTGAAAAATCAGACATGCATGGATTGACATTTTCGAAGAGTCTGAGCAAGTTTGAAACTAGATTTAAATGATAGTATATAGTCATAATTAAGTCATTCCCCAAAGGTTGAATGACCATCTAAGGTATTGCAACCTCATCAAGATTTGACTTTGTTAGATATCAAAACTATGTGTTCTTTGACAAGGTTTGGAGATTCACAATCTAAGAAGTAATACATATTGAATGATAGATAATTGGGTAGTTATGTAATTATGTTGTTCGGATCCTTCAAAAATGTCCGTTAGATCCTTTCAAATATGAAAAACTTTTGAAAGATCTGACATACAACGAACAACAATTTTGAAGGATCCAGGCAACAAAGTTAAATAGGTAGTGAAAAGAAATGATTTACCAAGCAACAAAGAAGATCCTGCTTTTCTGGACATTTTCATCAGTAGTCCAATCATAGTCAAAAACAGCATAACGGCATTCACTTGGAGGCATGCTATTAGCAAAATCATCATGTGTCTCTGCCTGTCCACCTACTTTCTCAACCACAACTTGCTGCACAGATTCATCAATCTTGAAAACTAGATACCTATGGTTCCTTTTTGCTTTCAACTCCAAGAACCTCAGCTTGCATTCATCACTCACTGCTATCCCTGATGCCGAATTCGCCTATCCAACAAAAACAAAGAAAGATAGAAGACATACATAGATAATAAACAAATCATGTCACGGACTATGTTATATCCTTACAGTGGTGGAGCCAGAAATTCTCATAAGGGAATGTAAGAATGTCACATTTTCGATTTGAACCTACCACCTAAAACAATTTTTGAGCCACCTTTGCTACTACACTAAAAGATTCCCTTATGTCAAAATGGATTTAACCAAAAAAGGGTAGCCAGGAGCATGAAACATCTCGCGTTTACATAGGATTCTAGGGAAGGACCACACCCAAAAGGGTATAATGGTGTGATCTATAGGTCACACGAAGATCATTTTAACATTACTTTAAGGCTTCAATAATATATGAGACCTATTTACATAGTCATAAATTTACCAATGAATAGGATTCAATTGAATTTCCTTCGAACCATATAGCTTGGCTCTTAAAGTTAGGGCAATTGAATTTTTGGGACATAAACTTCTTGAAATTATGTAATGTGAAGGTTGAGAAATCATTTTGTCTCTTTTTAGGAATTCTACAATAGTTTCACTCCCCCTTTAATAGTTTTCTATAATAACTTATCGCTTTTCAATAATATTGTCATACTTAGACATATCACGTAACAAAATACACTACATTACAATTTATGTAGCATATAGTAAAGAAAAACACAAAGAAATATCGAAAATGCCTCAACAATTTTCGTTACAACATGAACATAACAAAACAAAGATGTATAACATGTGAAAGTGAAAGGAATAAAGAACATAGAACATACCATTTGAGTATTTGGCAAACAATTTTGGTGTTTTTTTTCTCAAAGAAATGAAAAGGAAGCAAGTTTTTTTCTTTTTGGCAAAAGAGAAAGAGAAGGAAAGAGTAGAAAGAAAACGATCCTTAATTTTTGGTATAAGAACAGAACAAATGTTCAATATAGAGGTTCTTTAGGACTTTTTTTTGGACAAAATTAACATGGTCCATAATTTCATATTTATTATGTAACGACCATTTTTCTATATCAATATTGTCACCCACATATCATGGTTATTCGTTGTTTCTCCTATTATTGTGGATTGCTTTTTGGGAGCATTAAGACCAATCAATGTAATGGAAAATAAATTAGCATTCAGTTTAGTGGTATCGATGAGAGTTTTTGACACGATCCCCTAATATAATTTGTAAATCTTCGAGATATTTTTAATACCCTTCAAATTTATAAATTATTCAACATAGTTATATATATATATAGCTGGTAAACATGAAAATACAAACATTTTTGGACAATTCTCATAACATTACATTTATGGAAACTCAATTTATTTGTACAACTTTTGAGAAATGCGTAAGTGGTTTAATTAGGGGAGAATACATATTAATTAACTATGAGTAAGTGCTAAGGATTTATGTGTAAAAATATGTCATGAATCGCTAAGCTTTGTGTATAAATCGGGTGTGGATATATTTTTACCCAGTTTTATGTTATTTTTATTAAGGCATAATACATAAATGTGTTGTTTAACTTGACTTCAGCTGACAATGACATCTATTCCTGTTACGGCCTGAGCCTATGCCCTGGATATGGCCGGCACTTGAGAACCATTGTTGGTCCCCAAGTGAACCCTCATCCTGGTTGACTACAAGCGGAAGACTTACTCAAGCATACTTAAGCTTAAAACTGAATTACTCAACTTATAAAGTCTAAATATATATAAAATCAACAACAATACTTATAGTTTGTAAAACACCTCAAAAGAAAGTAAATGTTGAAAGACACCTCAACTCTATCTATCTATGAAGCCTCTACTATCAAGGAAGGATGTCGAGACAAGACCCACGACACCTCAAAACTACTAACTTGAAAGTAAATGTGAAGTCCTCCAAAATACGAGGCTCATCAAAGCTAACTAGATTGTAGAGTGATCTCAACGAAGCGCCTGTTGATAATCATGAACACCTGTATCTGCATTATAAAAGGATTCATGTCGAATGACATCAGTACATTGAATGTACAAGTATAAAAGCAGAACAAAAAACATAAATAACTAAACTGAAAACCTAGGTAATTGAACTGAAAGACTAGGAGAAATACTCACCTTAACTCAACTCCAATACAAAAACAATAACAAGAGACGCAATGCTTAAAGCGGTATAAAATAGAAGATATAACTCAATAGTGTATAAAAAATACAATAAAATACTCTTTACTCTTATTTGAGAGATTCTCTGACCGACAACCATCATTATGAGCTATGTGATGATACAACGTCTTGCCCATGCTGCTAGAACTGTCCTATACCTTGCCGGGGTATTATTCACCTCAACTAATATCCACTAAGCTATTCTTGAAGGCACTAAGGATTCATCTAAAAAGTGTGATCCTTTATCCATGTTGAGTACATGGTTTATGAGGAATGTGAGTTGTCTGAACTCATCCCCACATCGGTGTTCAATACTACTCCTAATAATATATATTCATGCTCAAATGTATTAAAACATACTATTTCTCTGGTTTGAGATAATTTCTCAAACTATCCTCTTAAAAAAGGTAATTGTTCTAAAATATCTTTGAACTCATAAACTCTTTCTAAAAATCAAAGTTCCTCTTTTCTCAATGTAAAGATGATACATTTGAAAATACTTAGTTCCCTTAAAATTTACTCAAAATGACTCATTAAACTTTCCTCAAAACCCAATTCAAAACACAAATATTGGCTTTAAAAGATTCTCAAGAGTTATAACTCAAAATAGAGTTCATGCTGAAATATAGACATGAACGAATCAACTCAAGAATTTCAATAACAATATAGGAAACACAATACTTAGAACTCAAGAACTCAGAACTCAACGATACTACTCATATCAAGAATACTCAATTCATAGGGTTCATGCTGGAACATAAACATGAACAAATCAACTCAACAACTTCAATGCATAACCTATAGCAAATTCAAAATTTAGGAATAGAGTTTCAACAAGGATTATGAACTTAAGAACTCAAAATCAACTCCATAAAAGCTCTTCTCATTATCATACTCACTTCCTCAAGACTTAGTTCAAAACTATAATTAATTTCAAAAGAAATCTCAAATTTGACTAAAAAAGGACCTCTTGAACTTTCCTCTTAACTCCTCTTTAATTTGAAATGTGTCTCGACCCAGGGGTACACCCTAGATGTAACATGACGTACTTGACCCGAAGGGGTCTCATACAAGACCTTAGCATATCATAGCATAAGATAATAGAAAAGTATGAAAATTTTAAAATGTTATCCATACAATTGAAGTCTTTTATAAAAGCAAGCAGAAGTCTTTTCTACACTTTGTCTCAAACCATCTAATACAACTTTTTGAATAAAACTCTTGGGACATAGCACATACAATAGTCTCAAAATGAAAATAAAAGATACAAAGGGAACTAGTGGGTTGTCCTTGAAGCTATGAGGACTCACCAAATCTTCAAATCTTTTGCTCCTTAGAAACTTATCTCCAAGAATAGAACTCGAGTGTCCAATCCCTACATTTGATGAGAATGTAGGCAAAGTATGCGTTATTACAAAATGTACTAAATATGCTGTCACGCCCCAAGCTACCCCTGAGACGCGGACACGGGACCTAGGACCATACGTGATCCCAAGCTAACCTTGCTGGCATGATCATGAGCATACTAAAGATAATAAACTGATGCGAAAGCTAAATCATAAATAAGCTGAAGAGATGGGAATACCCATATACTATAACTGAATATATCAAATCTGAGAGTTTAATACAAAAGGAATATCAAACTCAAAATACTAAGCTGAATCTAACTATGTCTGAAATAAGCCTCTAAATTGCCTAGAAATGTTGGGACATGCCCCAACTAGGTCTAGAAAAACTGAAACTAAAGACTAAAAGCGATAAAGATAAACATGTCACTAGTCCTCGAAGAATGAGGACTCACCACTGATCTTTGCCGGGCGAAGATCGGGAATCGATCTAAGCGTGATCTGGATGCTTTGAGAACTCCGAACCTACATCACGAGAAGATGTAGCGCACGTATGCGTCAGTACTTGAAAGGTACTGAGCATGCAGGATAGAGTAAAGCTGAAATAACACATAACTGAATAAAGCATACTGAGCAATGATATAATCTGAACATGATATAGATACTGAAAATACTAAATTCTGAGCTAACTGAATGCAGTGACCAATTTATAACATGCTGAGACTGAAAACTGAATGTACTGATAAATGGTCAATGCAATAGAATCTGGCTGAACTGTGGGAGCTACTAATAACCGACATAAAATCACATGAGCTAAATGTGGAGTCCGATGTATACGCCCTATCGAGAGGACCCAATATACCCTGCCAAATGTATAGAGGCATGCTGGCGTGATCACTAAACTGATGTTGCCCACAGAGGGGACTTACACCTACGTGGCTCGTAGTTCTGGGACTATATGGGTACACTGAACCCTAGTCCAACTCGGTATTATGCTACTCCCAATGAATTAAGTGGTTAACTAGTTATGACTGAATTTCTGTAAATACTGGATAGCTCAAAACTGAACATGCAAACTGAGAATGCAACAATTAATCTGATAATGATGCATTCATAAACTGAGGCATGTAAAACTGAATATTGAAATATCTAACCTAGTATGTGTAATTCAAGAACTGATGAAATACATAGCTAAGGTTCTGAAATTCATGCGATAAACTGAGCAATAACATGATAATCTGGTTTGGAACATTTAAATAACTAATTCATGATGGTCTGCTGTAATTCTAGAAACCCTAGGTCTGTTCATAATCATGGAATCAAGAATCTGACTGAATTCTAGGGACCTAATGGGCAAAAGGAACCCACTAGTGAAATCCCACATACCTGGTGACGAATTCCACGGAGATATCTTTTGATTTCGGGGCTGGAACTGATGGAACCTTGCTGCGTTCTTGAACTAGGATTCTTGACCTCTCTTCTCCTTTTAACGTTCTAATTTTCTAAGTTTTGATTAATGATTTTTGACTAAGGTAAGTTTTAGTTATGTTTTCAAGCTTAAACTGACTAAAACTTCGTGATTTAGGGTTTAAACGACGTATCTAAGGGGTTAAACGAAATAGGAAAAGACCAAAAGACCCCTGAATTAACTGCTGTCGGAGTGACCTATGGATTGGACCTACGGGCCGTAGGTCAATCTACGGTCCGTAGATTGTGTCCGTAAGTCGAGCCTGCTCGACAGGCCTTCACTAAAACGAGCATAACTTTTTACTCGGAGGTCGGATTTTAGCAAACTCAGTGGCGTTGGAAAGATAATTCAATTATCTATCATATCATAGGTCATAGGACACACAATTATTTTTGTGCTAAAAGTTATGACCATCTGAAGTTGATCCATCAAAAATTTTCAGCTAACTGGTTGCTGATCCTCATCTACGATCAGACCTACGGATCGTGGATCGATTGACGGTCCGTGCTGGTCAACTGTCAATCGGGACTGAAGCTGGGCTTTTGGGGCATCGATCCACGAACACGAACTACGGTCCATGACTTGACCTACGGACCGTAAGTCCGGCCGTGGGTCAATACTTAGCCAAATTTTCTGACTGAGTTCTGGGGAAGTTTTCTGTCACAAACCACGGACCTGCAGTACGGATCGAGAGTCCATCTATGGTCCGTGGATGGTGTCCGTAGGTGCCACCTGTAACACCAGAAATCTGAAATCTCTATTTTCGGATACAAGGTGTTACATATGTTAGCTAGCATAATCATAAGAGCATAAGATAAGGGTTAGTCAATATAAGACATAATCCAAAATCATATGAAATACTTCATGAAACATCAATTATAAGCATAAGAGACAATATCATAATAATAAGAAAAGTCTCTAACACAAGCATCATATAAGCATTATTCCACCCTTAGTCTTTAATATCACAAAAGTACTACTTCTTAAGTAACCTCAAAGCATACTTGTGGAATGCGTGAATGACATCCCATAATACAACCCAAGCTAAGTATCACTTTTTGGTCAATTTAAACATAGTGTCTATACCTAGCCAAGTCTTAGGCTTTCATAAGTAGCTTCAAGTCATACTTGTGCAATGTATGAATGGCATCCCATAATACCACTCACACTAAGTACCACCTTAGGCAATTATACTAATCATCTTAGGATCTCATCCTTTAGCTTAACCCTCATAACCAAGGGAATCTCACCTTTAGTCAATACTAACAACGAAGACAACTCTAGCACAATCCTATCTAAACATACATCATGTAAGAGAACACTTTCTTGAATAACCTTAAGTCATACTTGTGCAATGCATGAATGACATCCCATAATACCATTCATACTAAGTACCACTTTTAGGTCCTCCTACTCATACTTCTTAGTTTGAACTAATCCCTCTCTTTAAACCTTAGAACAAACACTATGAGGTACTTCCTTGAGCACATCTTAGTTCATTATTAGGTTTAACCCTATGAGACACTTCTTTAAGCATGTCTAAGTTCATTATTAAGATAGACCCTATGAGATACTTACTTAAGCATGTCTAAATCCATTTATGCTTTTGAACACTATGAGATACTTCTTCAAGTATGTCTTAGTTCATTAATGCTTTTGAACACTATGAGATACTGCTTCAAGTATGTCTTAGCTTATTAGATATGGAGATTGCTACTAGAAACCTTAACTCCACTATGTGAAGGCTTCCATCTCATGAGACCTAACTTTGTAAAAACCCACACTCTACTACGTAAGAGTTCCCCCCCTTTAACTTTGGATAGTCCTCACATCAACTAGGTGTGGTTCTCCTTTCAACTTGGATCCCGTACCCTATCTTATGTGACACTCCATCTCATTGTCAATATCCACTTGAGGCCAAGCATACACCCCGAGATTTACTATTAAGCCTTGCTTAACATTCATGTCTCATGGAAGGATGTCCTTGACAATCAATCCATGTTCAAGTGATTCTATCACTTTATACAATCAAGAATTTATAAGGTAGGTTAGGTGAGTATAGGTTTTTCACCACAATTATGCCTATTAGACTTTTATTCATCACATTAACTTTACTCTCAAAGCCCTAGTAATTCAACATTCATGACTACAAGCCTTACTCTCAAAGCTTTATTTCTCACAATCATCAATTACACCTAGATTTCAAGGCATTCTAATCACATTCTTTATTATCAAGTGATTCTAGTCCTAATTCATCAAAAATGTTCAACTTCAAGCTTTACTAGTCAAGATCCCTAATGTACACTACAATCTACACTACAATCTAATTCAATTCATGTCTACTTGCTTTTAATCTTGAACAATTAATATCAACATCATCAATTTTAGAAGATCAACCCTAAGTCTTCATTTTCACCTTTCATGGCATAAACCCAAAAAATATCAAATTCATCAATTAGACTAGGGTTAACCATGGAAAATACACAAATTCATCACAATATCATAATTCAATGCTAAATCAATCATAATTTAGTATTATCCACTTGATTGGAATCATACTTCAACACTACCCACAATGTAGGAAGAAACCCTAACTAGAATTGGGTTTTGTCTTCACAATTGAGGGAAATCTAGGGGGCTCTACGGGTGGAAGAACCCATAGATGAATAAGTTAACATACCTTATGAATATTCACCACGAAATTGGGGAGAAAAGGCAGCCTCTTGAACCCTAGACTTCACCTTCTTCTTCTTTTTCTTCTATGGAGTTTTAGAGAGAGAATTATTTGGGGGAAAGTTGGTTATGAGTTGGGGTCTTGGGAGTTATGAGGTTGTTAATGACTTAAAACACTTAAATAGGTGAATTAATACTATACAACATGATTCCACTTAATAATAACTAAAAAGGAAATTACCTAAAGACCCTTACCTTTGGCCGAACTTGGACAGTGTTGCATGCACAACCCACATCCATGACCCACAGACTGTGGGTGGGTCTACAGGGCGTGTTGCACACTCGTAGGTGTTGGTATTCATATCCTCAAATGGGGCCTTGACCCACGACCCCTTTCCACGGGGCGTGGGTCCACCTACGGGGCGTGAGTCCCAACCGTAGGTAGCCTTTTTAGGGTAGTTTTAGGGACTGTTTTGAGGTCCTCCTCAAGGACCCCTTGGTTGGTCCTTGGAGAGTCATACCTTGACGTTTAACCCCTAAACCCCTCATTCTATGTTCGGGAAGCCATTTTACAATTCTAAACCACACATCAAACTCTAAAACTCTCACGTAAGACTCTAGTTTCACCTACTAGTTTTCCGGGTGTTACAAAATGTAATTTAAGACATGTGATTAGGACATGTAGGATCTCTCAAGGATTAATAAAGACTTTAAGAGTTAATATCAAGAAGAGAGCAAAGACACGGTTTGAAAGAACACTTACGGAACGAAGAACGGAGAAGAAAAGGGTGTGATGCCCTGGCGCAAGACGCTAGTCCTCCAAGTACTGGAAGTCCTTTGGGGTGCACTACAAGCGCAGGGCTCCAACCCTCCTGGTACATTGGTGGCTCATTTCCCCACCCTGAGCCTGCTCAATTTCGTGTCCTAACTCATTTAGAATCGATTGGTTTCTTCCAAACTCCCTTTGATTCACAAACCCAACACAAATTCATTGAAATCCCACCTAAATTCTATCAAGAATCACCACTTATTCGCAAGACCCTCACCTCAAGAACTCAAAACCTCCATTGTGAAAGAATGAGGCTAAAACTCAAGAACTCTTCAAGAATCTATACATAAATGATTTTACAGACGAATTAATAAAAGAATTACATGTTTGGCGTGAGGATGAACAAGTTCATCACTATAGAAAACCTCACATACCTGGAAAGAACGATTGTTCTTGGCGAAATTCCTCAATTCTTGAATGAGCGCTTGAAAACCCTTTTTTTTCTCTTCTTGAAATCTCGCCCTAAAATTCTAAGTTATTTGGAATGTGAATAGGTGATTTAGAATCTGAATAAACCCTTAATGGGTCAGAAAAAACGTGTTAAGACAATGGAGGAAAATGAAAAGACCAAAATATCATTTCCTAAAACGAATGGAAAGCCTTAAATGGAGAGGTTTCACTCAAACGAGCATAACTTTTTACTCGAACCTTAAAATTTAGCAAACTTGGTGGCTTCGGAAAGAAGACTCAAAGGCCTTCGATTTGATAGTTCATAAGCCACCCAATTTTTTATGTGTTAAAATATATAGTCGATTGAAGTTGATCCAAAAGTAAAAATTGATGGGTGACTTGAACGAATTTCTCTTTAGTTCTTTTTTTGAAATCCAAGGTGTTACATCTAGTGACCTTAACACTTAAAAAAGTTAGAATCACTCGGTACAACCTTATTTACAAATGAAGAATGGATCAAGTCTTAATTTAGAAATTTTCGAGATGTTACAATTCCCTTCAACTTTGGTTGTACACAAACATATACTTAAACTCGTATAAAATTGAACAAATAAATATATATGTCCTATATTTATTACAAGTAAAGTAAAGATACACTTGTATTAGACTGTCAAAACACTACCAAAAAAACAGTGAATACCGACCTATAAATACCGACCTCCGGAGGTCGGTATTCCCTGAAATACCAACCTAAAACCGACATCCCAGCTTAGGTCGGAAAAAACTTGGTCGCTATTCAAATACCGACCTCTGGAGGTCGGTATTTACTGACCTCTCGAGGTCGGTTTTCATTTCATGTCGAAATATTCATTTTTTTTAATTTCGACATCTGGAGGTCGGTATTTTTATTTTTGTAATGTTGAAATTCTAACCTCCGGAGGTCGGTATTTTTATTTTTGTAATGTTGAAATTCTGACCTCCAGAGGTTGGTATTTTTATTTTTATAATGTTGAAATTTCGACCTCCGGAGGTCGGTATTTTTATTTTTGTAATGTTGAAATTCCGACCTCCGGAGGTCGATATTTTTATTTTTGTAATGTTGAAATTCCGACCTATTTTTATTTTTGTAATGTTGAAATTCCGACCTCCGGAGGTCGGTATTTTTATTTTTGTAATGTTGAAATTCCGACCTCCGGAGGTCGGTATTTTTATTTTTATATTTTTGAAATTCTGACCTCCGGAGGTAGGTATTTTTATTTTTATATTTTTGAAATTCCGACCTCCGGAGGTCGGTATTTTTATTTTTTATTTTTGAAATTCCGACCTCCGGAGGTCAATTTTCTGCTGCAAAACAGCCAACAAATTGCTGCAATTTTTAGTTGCCCACCTGCATATTTATACCAAAACCAAATAAACTTCATCCAACCAAAACAACCCAAAGCCAAATAAAATTCATCCAACCAAAACAACTCAAAGCCAAATAAACTTCATCCAACCAAAACAACTCAAAGCCAAATAAACTTCATCCAACCAAAACAACACAATATTTTCAACATATACATTAAACTATTTCAAAATAAACTTCATCCAACTTCAAAATAAACTAAAATACGATCAAATTAAACAATTCCAAAAATATAGAAGTCTAAAATGTCAAATAGATACAACTACTCCTCATCACCCTCACTCTCCTTATCAAACTTATCATTCTCATCACCCTCCTGATCAGATCCATCACTGCTAGCCGAACATGTAGGAAGAATATTTCCTGATTCAAAAAGAAAAGTTAGTTGGGCCTGAAGCGCTGCATACCTCTTGTTCTCTACCTCCTTTACTGCCGTAATCTCCTCTTCTCTCTTTCTTCTCTCTTCTTCTCTCTTTCGGCTACAGCAGCAAGCTCGACATTGAGATAAGCTATCTTACTCTCCATTGTAGATATTGTCTCTCTATCCCCACCATCAAAGCTTGAGGATGGTGAACCACAATACCAAGACTTCTTCTTGTGATACACCTTTTCTGGATAGCCGTAGACTGAACCTCTAATCGGTTCACCAGCACTTTGTTTCCAAAGATTCTCGTTTTCTTCTTGTGTAAATGGTCTGTCCTGACTCTCACATTTTCACAATTAACACACGGACACCTAATCAATCTTGAATTTAAAAAATCATCAAGTGTCATTGCATGATTTATAAATCTAGTGACACCTTCTGCAAATTCTGGAATCATACCCGCTCGACCACAACTACGATCAGGATTCATCTACACAAACAATAATGATAATTTTAATTCCATCAACTAAATAACATTTGAATTTATTTAAACAACTTAACCACTTTCTAAGTCTAACTAGTTTTGACATATTTATTTTAACTTATTTAAACAACTTAACAACTTTAACTAGTTTAGTTTTGACTTAATTCGAACAACTAAATTCACCAACTAAACCGACATTATTTATTTTAACTTATTTAAACAACATAACAACTTTTGAACTTTAACTACATTAGTTTTGACTTAATTCCAACAACTAAATTCACTAACTAAACCGACATTATTCATTTTAACTTATTTAAACAAATAACAACTTTTGAACTTTAATTACATTAGTTTTGACTTAATTCCAACAACTAAATTCACTAACTAAACTGACATTATTCATTTTAACTTATTTAAACATAACAACTTTTAAACTTTAACTATATTAGTTTTAACTTAATTCCAACAACTAAATTCACTAACTAAACCGACATTATTTATTTTAACTTATTTAAACAACATAACAACTTTTGAACTTTAACTACATTAGTTTTGACTTAATTCCAACAACTAAATTCACTAACTAAACTGACATTATTTATTTTAACTTATTTAAACAACATAACAACTTTTGAACTTTAACTACATTAGGTTTGACTTAATTCCAACAACTAAATTCACTAACTAAACCAACATTATTCATTTTAACTTATTTAAACATAACAACTTTTAAACTTTAACTACATTAGTTTTGACTTAATTCCAACAACTAAATTCACTAACTAAACCGACATTATTCATTTTAACTTATTTAAACAACATAACAACTTTTGAATTTTAACTACATTAGTTTTGACTTAATTCCAACAACTAAATTCACTAACTAAACCCGACATTATTTATTTTAACTTATTTAAACAACATAACAACTTTTGAACTTTAACTACATTAGTTTTGACTTAATTCCAACAACTAAATTCACTAACTAAACCGACATTATTCATTTTAACTTATTTAAACAACATAACAACTTTTGAACTTTTACTACATTAGTTTTGACTTAATTCCAACAACTAAATTCACTAACTAAACCGACATTATTCATTTTAACTTATTTAAACAACATAACAACTTTTGAACTTTAACTACATTAGTTTTGACTTAATTCCAACAACTAAATTCATTAACTAAACCGACATTATTTATTTTAACTTATTTAAACAACATAACAACTTTTGAACTTTAACTAGTTTAGTTTTGACTTAATTCGAACAACTAAATTCACTAACTAAACCGACATTATTTATTTTAACTTATTTAAACAACATAACAACTTTTGAACTTTAACTACATTAGTTTTGACTTAATTCCAACAACTAAATTCACTAACTAAACCGACATTATTCATTTTAACTTATTTAAAGAACATAACAACTTTTGAACTTTTACTACATTAGTTTTGACTTAATTCCAACAACTAAATTCACTAACTAAACCGACATTATTCATTTTAACTTATTTAAACAACATAACAACTTTAAAACTTTAACTACATTAGTTTTGACTTAATTCCAACAAATAAATTCACTAACTAAACCAACATTATTTATTTTAACTTATTTAAACAACATAACAATTTTTGAACTTTACCTAGTTTAGTTTTAACTTAGTTCCAACAACTAAATTCACTAACTAAACCGACATTATTTATTTTAACTTATTTAAACAACATAACAACTTTTGAACTTTAACTACATTAGTTTTGATTTAATTCCAACAACTAAATTTACTAACTAAACCGACATTATTATTTTAACTTATTTAAACAACATAACAACTTTTGAACTTTACCTAGTTTAGTTTTGACTTAGTTCCAACAACTAAATTCACTAACTAAACCACATTAGTTATTTTAACTTATTTAAACAACATAACAATTTTTTAACTTTACCTAGTTTAGTTTTGACTTAATTCCAATAACTAAATCCACCAACTAAATCACATTATTTATTGTTGGTTTAGCATTTTAATATTACTATTTGAATATATTAATTT
The DNA here is from genome assembly GCA_029007595.1 of Solanum commersonii. Lineage (NCBI taxonomy): Eukaryota > Viridiplantae > Streptophyta > Magnoliopsida > Solanales > Solanaceae > Solanum > Solanum commersonii. Next base: position 388,261 of record JAJTWQ010000162.1, on the reverse strand, counting down.
GCTTTACCAACAGTTAAAGGAGTGTTAGTGGGCATTCTTACATTGCATGCATATAAGACTTTACTCACCTATCAATGCACATAGGCATTATTGCCCATTATTTTTTGGTTACAAAAAACGTTCCACTGAACGTTGGGTTGACCTTGGGCAGTTTTGCATTTGCACATTGGTGCATTTGTTGCCCACACAATTACTTCTCCAAATTATTCCTCCATTACACCTTGTAACCTATGTAACTCCTAAGACCATTATCTTCACTATTTACTACACCATTATCTTCCTATTCATTGCTAGGAAGACTTCTTGTAGTATAAATAGTGGTGGTCTTCATTTGGTTTGGAATATATAACACATAAGAAAAATATATAGTGAAAGAGTTAGTTAAAAAAGAGAGTTCTTATTAGTTGAAGGGAGGTGTTCTTTTTTTGTGGAGCTTTGGACTCAACTCTTGTCCAGAGTTGTTGAGTTATATTTTTGTGAAGGCTGTTGTATCCTGGAGGGGACAAGTCAAAGAGGACTACTGCTGGACCGGTGAAAACATTTGCTGCAGTGGGCTTGAATCTCCTTAAAGAGAGCGAGATATCCGCGCCTCAGCCTGAAGAGATTTATTTTCTTCATATTTATTTTCAATTGTAATCTTGTATTTTTGTTATCTTGTAAGTTTTTCACTAACAATTTTAAGGAGATTCATCATGGCTACAATTAAAAACATCGCGGATGTCAAAATGGGAGACCTTAACAAGCCATTTCGGTTCAATGGTAACCATTTTAAGAGATGGAAGGGTAAAGTACTTTTCTACTTGAGTCTTCTCAATGTTTCTTATGTGTTAACTGAGAAGAATCCTAATAAAGTAGACATCACCTCTATGAATGATGATGAAACTATTTCTCATCTAGAGAAAGTGGAAAAGTACGATGGTGATTCCTATAAGTGTCGGTATTATATTCTTAATTGTCTATCTGATAATTTTTATGATTATTATGATAGAACTTACTCTAGTGCAAAGAAAATTTGGAAAGCGTTGCAGAGTAAGTATGATACCGAAGAGGCTGGAGCGAAAAAATATGCGGCTAGTAGATTTTTTCGTTTCCAAATGGTGGACAACAAATCAGTGGTAGACCAAGCTCAAGACTTTATAATGATTGTTGGAGAGCTTAGGTCCGAGGAGGTTAAAATTGAAGATAACCTTATTGTTTGTGGCATAGTAGATAAACTTCCACCTTCTTGGAAGGAATTTCAAAAAACTATGCGCCACAAACAAAAGGAAACCTCCCTTGAAACCTTGATAATGAAAATCCGCATGGAAGAAGAGGCTAGGGGCCAAGATGCACTTTTACAAACAGAAGAGAGCAACATCACAACGAAGGTAAATTTAATTACTTCAAATAATGCTACTCTTGAAACTCACAAAAATACTTCTTTGAAGCCTAAGAAGAAAAAATTTAAGAAAAATAATGGTAGACCTCCCAAGAAAAATAATGGTGAAAATAGCCAAGCACAAAATCAACAAGTTCAAGACAAAGGACCGTGCTTTGTTTGTGGCAAGAGTGGGCATATTGCTCGATTTTGCAGATTTCGGAAACGTGGTCCTAACCCTCAGGCAAACGTTACCGAAGAACCTTTTGTGGCGGTGATTACCGACATAAACATGGTTGAGAATGTTGATGGATGGTGGGCTGATTCTGGTGCAAACCGTCATGTCTGTTATGACAAAGACTGGTTTAAGAAATATACTCATTTTGAGGAGCCCAAAACCATCATGCTTGGTGATGCTCACACTACTCAAGTGCTTGGAAAGGGAGATGTCGAATTGTGTTTTACTTCTGGAAGGGTATTAACTTTGAAAGATGTACTTTATACTCCTTCTATGAGGAAAAATTTGATGTCTAGTTTTCTTCTTAATAAAGCAGGCTTTAAACAGATTATTGAATCTGATCAATATGTAATAGTGAAGAAGGGTATTTTTGTGGGAAAGGGGTATGCATGTGATGGAATGTTCAAATTGAATGTTGAAATGAATAAAACTTCTACTTCTGTTTACATGCTTTCTTCTACCAATTTTTGGCATGCTCGTTTGTGTCATATCAATGACCGTTATGTTAGAATCATGAGTAGTTTAGGATTAATCCCAATGATTAAAAAGAATTTTGAAAAGTGTAAGGCTTGTAGTAAAGCCAAGATCACTAAAAGGCCTCATTTTCAAGTTGAAAGAAAAATTGATTTGTTAGAATTAGTTCATACTGATATTTGTGAACTTGGTGGAATTTTAACTCGTGGAGGTAATAGATATTTTATCACTTTTATTGATGATTTTTCTAAGTTTACATATGTTTACTTAATGAAAAATAAAAGTGATGCTTTTGAAAATTTCAAAACTTATCTCCATGAGGTTGAAAATCACTTTGGAAGAAAAATAAAAAGAATTAGAAGTGATAGAGGCCGTGAATATGAATCAAATGAATTTAATTCTTTTGTTAGATCATTGAGAATAATTCATGAAACTACTCCTCCTTACTCTCCTTCATCTAATGGAGTAGCGGAAAGGAAAAATAGAACTTTGGTTGAATTGACTAATGCCATGCTTATTGAGTCACATGCACCTTTAAATTTTTGGGGTGAAGCTATCTTAACTGCTTGTTATGTGTTGAATCATGTGCCTCATAAAAAGTCTAAATTGACACCTTTTGAATTGTGGAAAGGTTACAAGCCAAGTTTGGGATATCTAAGAGTTTGGGGTTGTCTAGCCTTTGTGAGGCTAATGGATCCCAAGATTACAAAGTTGGGTAAGAAAGTTACTACTTGTGCTTTTCTTGGTTATGCTTCAAATAGTACAGCCTATAGATTTTTTAATCTTGAAGATAATATTGTGATAGAATCGGGTGATGCTATTTTCATGAGAATAAATTTCCATTTGATTCTAAAAATAGTGGGGGTCAAAGGATTGAACAAAATATTTTGTCACTACCTAGTTCTTCTACTTCTACTTTGAAAAATAAAGAAGTTGATGATTTTGAGTTAAGAAGAAGTAAAAGAGCTAGAGTAGAAAAAGATTTTGGTCCTGATTTTTATGTATTTAATGTTGGAGATGATCCTCTTACTTTGAAAGAAGCATTATCTTCACATGAATGTATTTTTTGGAAAGAGGCTGTAAATGATGAAATGGAATCACTAATTTCTAATAAAACTTGGAAACTAGTTGATTTACCACCGGGTTGTAAAACAATTGGTTGCAAATGGGTCTTAAGAAAAAAGTTGAAACCGGATGGCTCTATTGATAAATATAAGGCTAGACTAGTTGCAAAAGGTTTTAAACAACTAGAAGGCCTAGAATTTTTTTGATACTTTTTCACCGGTAACAAGAATTACATCCATAAGACTTTTAATTGCTATGGCTGCAATTTTTGATTTGCAAATTCATCAAATGGATGTAAAAACTGCTTTTTTAAATGGAGACCTAAATGAGGAAATTTATATGGATCAACCCGAGTCTTTTGTTGAAGCAGGCCAAGAAAGCAAAGTATGTAAACTTACTAAATCCCTATATGGCTTGAAACAGGCACCAAAGCAATGACATGAAAAATTTGATTCCTGCATGATTGAAAATGGTTTTAAAACAAATGAGTGTGATAAGTGCATATATCATAAGTCTTGGAATAATTCACATGTGATTATTTGCCTATATGTTGATGATTTGTTGATCTTTGGCTCTAACATGAATGTTATTGATGAAGCTAAGAATATTCTTAGAAGCCATTTTGATATGAAAGATCTTGGTGAGGCAAATGTTATTCTTGGAATAAAAATAACAAAAACATGTGATGGAATTTTCCTTGACCAGTCACATTATGTTGAGAAAATTTTGAAAAAATATAACTTTTTTGATTGCAAGCATGTTGCTACTCCTTTTGATTCAAGTGTTCACTTATTTCCTGTTGAAAGTGAAAATGATGTAATAAATCAAAAGAAATATGCTAGCATAATCGGAAGTTTGAGATATGTGACTGATTGTACTAGGCCTGATATTGCATATGCAGTAGGAGTACTTGGCAGGTTTACAAGCAAGCCAGGTAATGAACATTGGCATGCTATAACAAGAGTTATGAGATATTTAATTGGAACAAAAAATTGTGGTTTGTTCTATAAAAAATATCCTGCTGTACTTGAAGGCTTTTGTGATGCAGATTGGAACACTTTATCCGGTGATTCCTGTTCTACCACGGGTTATGTCTTTACTTTAGGTGGTGGTGCTATTTGTTGGAGATCAAAAAAGCAAACTATTATTGCTAACTCTACCATGGAGGCTGAACTAATTGCTTTAGCTTCAGCTAGTGAGGAAGCGAATTGGTTAAGAGATTTGTTATTTCAAATACCTTATTTTGAAAAACCAATTCCTCCTATTTTAATTCATTGTGATAGCACCGCTGCGATTGGTAGAGTTCAAAACTGTTATTACAACGGTAAATCCAGACCTATAAGGAGATAACACAGTAATGTAAGATCGTATTTGACAAATGGTACCATTAATGTTGATTATGTCAAATCTTGTGATAATCTTGCAGATCCTCTTACTAAGGCCTTAACAAGAGAAAAGGTCTGGAGCACATCGAGGGGGATGGGATTGAAGCCTATAAATCATTGAGTCATATATGAGGAAACCCAACCTGGGGACTAGAGATCCTATAACCAGGTTCAAAGGGAAAAACTAATCATATGATGACTTGTTGTGAAAAATGCACTATATTTTAATTCCCTCCCTATGATGTGAGTGCATTGTTTCCTGTAGTTTGTGAAGGTTGAGTTGATAAAACTCTTAATGAATATCTGTAGCCCGTATGGGTGGAGTGTTAAGCTTACAGGAGCACTCTCGACAGATTTCACCTATGTGATGTGTGGAAGTAGGTCGCTTCCTATGAGAATTTGGCTTATTCTCAAAAGAACTCATGAAACCGGGATAGCACATGGCCATAACGTGCTGGCTTTAAAGCTCATGTCAACACCTTGATTATTATGTGTGAGCAGTGATATTTTATTTCCCTTAAGCAGTCATAGTTCAAGTCTGAGACCACTACGACTCTGGAATAAAAGTTACTGTTTCACTAAGTGGAGGTTCAATGCAGAGCACACCTTCATTATGCATAGTAATCTTCCTTTAGCTGATAGACTCTCTTGATTAATATTAAAATGAGTGGGGGATTGTTGGTTTAGCATTTTAATATTACTATTTGAATATATTAATTTGCTTTACCAACAGTTAAAGGAGTGTTAGTGGGCATTCTTACATTGCATGCATATAAGACTTTACTCACCTATCAATGCACATAGGCATTATTACCCATTATTTTTTGGTTACAAAAACGTTCCACCGAACGTTGGGTTGACCTTGGGCGGTTTTGCATTTGCACATTGGTGCATTTGTTGCCCACACAATTACTTCTCCAAATAATTCCTCCATTACACCTTGTAACCTTTGTAACTCCTTAGACCATTATCTTCACTATTTACTACACCATTAACTTCCTATTCATTGCTAGGAAGACTTCTTGTAGTATAAATAGTGGTGGTCTTCATTTGGGTTGGAATATATAACACATAAGAAAAATATATAGTGAAAGAGTTAGTTAAAAAAGAGAATTCTTATTAGTTGAAGGGAGGTGTTCTTTTTTTGTGGAGCTTTGGACTCAACTCTTGTCCAGAGTTGTTGAGTTATATTTTTGTGAAGGCTGTTGTATCCTGGAGGGGACAAGTCAAAGAGGACTACTGCTGGACCGGTGAAAACATTTGCTGCAGTGGGCTTGAATCTCCTTAAAGAGAGCGAGATATCCGCGCCTCAGCCTGAAGAGATTTATTTTCTTCATATTTATTTTCAATTGTAATCTTGTATTTTTGTTATCTTGTAAGTTTTTCACTAACATTTATTTTAATTTATTTAAACAACATAACAACTTTAACTAGTTTAGTTTTGACCTAATACAATAACTAAATCCACCAACTAAATCACATTATTTATTTTAACTTATTTAAACAACATAACAACTTTAACTAGTTTATTTTTGACCTAATACAATAACTAAATCACATTATTTAATTTAATTTATATAAACAACATAACAACTTTAACTAGTTTAGTTTTGACTTAATACAACAACTAAATCCACCAACTAAATCACATTATTTATTTTAATTTATCTAAACAACTTAACAACTTTTTAACTTTAACTACATTAGTTTTGACTTAATTCCAACAACTAAATCCATCAACAAAACCACATTATTTAATTTAACTTATTTAAATAACTTAACAACTTTATAATTTTAACAACTTAACAACTTTTAAAAGCTAAGTGTCAACACTAGATGGACACAAATAGATCTTCCAACAAAATCAATTTTGTCATCTATAGGATCAACTAGTGTTGATACTTATGCTTAACAAACACATTATTCCTAAATTAAAGATTAATAGCAACACTAGATGGACACAAATCGATCTTCCAACAAAATCAATTTTGTCATCAATAGGATCAACTAGTGTTGATACTTAAGCTTAACAAATATATTATTTCTAAATTTAAAGCTAAGTGTCAACACTAGATGGACACAAATCGATCTTGCAAGAAAATCAATTTTGTCATCTATAGGATCAACTAGCGTTGATACTTATGCTTAACAAACACATTATTTCTAAATTAAAGCTTAATAGCAACACTAGATGGACACAAATCGATCTTGCAAGAAAATCAATTTTGTCATCAATAGGATCAACTAGTTGAACTGTTTTAAATCATAAATTTAACAAACAACACGGGGAAACGAATGGAGTTTCAACACATTATTATACAAAAATCAAATCAAATTGTTCCTTTTTCTTACCCGCAGCAGTCTGTTGCGGCATCTTCACCAAGAGCAGGAGGAGCGAGCGGCGACAACGAGCTAGTAGAAGTAACGTTCATTATAAGCTCCTCCATATTTTTCTTCTTAAAAAGGTCAAGCGAGTATGACTCCACCTTCACATTGGCTAATGTACCTATTTTCTCAGCCTAAATAGAGGGAAAAAATTAGAGACATAATAAATACAAAAGTAAAGAGAGTGGATCTACTAAAATAATTTTGATTCAATTGTGTTATAGTAACAGGAATGCCATCATCGTGACGGATCAAGCAAGCATAAGTAATGTTTTTTCTTTGAAAACACCTGGCAGAAAATCATTTCTAGGATTTGCACCAAGAAGCAATCTGGGGCAACTACATGGAGATGATCATATAGATATAACATCAAAAACTCAGGGCATATGTAAGGTCAAGATCTTTGATGGATCAAGACGAGAATATAAGTCTAATACAACTGATGAATTATCAGATGATGTAGGAAATTTGGAAAATTCTCCTTTTCTAGAATCAAGATGTATCATTGAAGAAGATAGACAAATTAAATTTTCCAAGCCATCATCCATGGAAAGTGATCTCGAGGACTATGAAGATAGTTCCAATATTCAAGTTGATTCAACAACCACCATCTCCTGAAATTGGTAATACCGATGAAGAACCTCCTTGACCAAACAAAAAGCTCTCCAACAAAGGTTGTGCTAATCTTTCTAGAGTCAGTCTTGCTACAACTTCTTATAAAGGAATTGATTGTAGGAAGTTTGAAAGGTATTTAGAACAGAATGAAGAGGATGTGCTAACTAGTGCCAGCACCGTATTTTCTTTCTCATTACAGAAAGTTAGAAGCTAAGTGAAGTCTATGACTGACCAAAGATTTGCTGAGATCCTGAAGTCAGTTGCTGAGACAGTACATGTGCAATTGCAGAAGTATAATGTTTGAGATGGTGGCAACCACCTAATTGCCACTACTACAGATCCAACAGGTGTCCTGTAATCTCGTAAGATCAGAGAGACATAACTAAAGTATCATGTTTGAGATGGGAATATCAACATATTCTTTTATAAAAGAAGGAAGTATCAAGATATGGTTCAATACGTTATTAAGTTCACATGAAAGATACCAAAAACTAACGAACCTGTCAGAATCATCTACCAACATCTTGTAGGAAATCAACATCCATTTTGACTTTTTTCTGTTCAAGTTGTCTATCATAGAAAGAATCATCAACATACCCAAACAAAGAAGCCATCTTCGTATGCTAGTATCTTGGCGGTGGCATATCGATTGACGGTGCGCTTTGTTTTCTTGTTGTTTTCTCTATGATTGTTCTCTTATAACCTCCAATTCGAACCCAATCATGTATATTTGGCTCAGATATGTTACGTTCACCGGTTGGTCTTCTAGAGCCTATTTGATTGATAAAGAAACAAAATATTTACACTAAGAATAACACAAAATAGTGTGGATAAAGAAAGAGGAATGCATGGTTGACAACCTACGTAAATTTAAATTGATTTATGATGAACTCACACAAAATGGTATTACATGAACAATTGATACATAATGAGAGTGCACTAGGAATGCATGAAAGTACAAGACATAACAATATGAGATACATACATGTCATTCATGCTATTTTGATCTTCTAAGTTGAGTGCCCAAAGTAACATCAATAGGTACAGAAGTGTATAAGAATACAAGCAAAGTGAGATCAACAGCTTAAACAACACTCCTGTTTCTTATTTCTTGGCTAATGGTCATTGGAATGAAGCTTTGTCAAGGAAAAATATTCCACCTTCCTTGGTTCCTAAAGTCATGGGCACTCAAATCTATTATCAGGCTGGAGTTGCAGATGAAGCAGTATGGAAACCAACCGAGAATTGGAATTTTTCATGTTCATCGGCCAAGAGTCGATCGGAAAAAAGGAAATAAACCAAGCTCACCTCACTTACCCGGCAAAGACTATTCCCTTTAAAGTATCATTTCTCATATGGAGGGCATTGAGAGCAAAACTTCCAACAAATGAGAAGATCAGAAATTTTGGCGTGGAACCAATAAATTGCTCATACTGCAGCAGACCTGGAATGGATGACATAGATCATGTTTTTGTTTCAGATCATTTTGCTAATCATATATGAAGGAAATTCTCTACTTTTCTAGGTTTCTCTCACAAGCACATCCCCTTAAAACACCTTCTACTAAGCTAGTGGGAATTGGAAGAAAAAAATAAAGTTTAGAAATTGTTACAGCAGGCCCTTCCTCTTATTATTTGTTGGAACTTATTATTTAGTGTTGTCATATAAATATTGATAATCTCGATTATTCTTCTCAATAACAAAAGCCCCAAGGACAATGTTGATGTCTAAAGCTTTTGTCTAAGGAAATATTTGTTCTACACTTCACTTTTTAATAGAAATCAATCTTTTTCGAAATAATTTTAGGGTTCTTCAGCAAAAATAAACTGAATCGAGCAACAAGCCTAACAAAAGTTCTAATTTTGCATCAGAAAAAATAAATATCAGTGCATATATATAGCATAAAATCCTTAAAAAGTAGAACAAATAACAAGCCATCAATATACAACCAAAAATCAACACAAATTGCAGCAAGATAAGAAAAACAAAACCCACACAATAAACCTAGATGTTAGCTGGTTGAGTATTTTTCCAGTTACTCACAAAAAATCATTTGTTTTGTCCAGATTCAAGTAACCCAGATCTTAAACATGGAAAATTTTACCTGATAACAAATATAATTCCGGTGTGATGAAGTAGATGTTCATCATCTTCTTTTTCCAAGCGGATTACTCGTCTAAAGATCTGTAAATTTATTCGATGTAGCATTTTCTTAAAGAAATTCAGCACTGATTGCTGAGAATTCAATTAGGAATTTTTTCGAAGAGGTTTCTTCGCGATCTTTCTTCTTCAGAGAGATTTCGAGTGATTTGGGCAAAAGTATTTTAGAGTTTATTTTCTAAATTATTTTGTCCTATTAAAAATTGGAGGGAGAGTTAAATATGTGAGAGGGAAAACAATATTTTAGTGAAATTCTAGGGAAATTAGAAGGCCACACTTGTAAAATGTTGTTTGTAGAATTAGAAATATAGTACATTTTAAAAGTGTAGTCATATCTGTAAATAGGTGTTGCCAATTATATTATAAAGTGGTAACGCTTATAAAGTGTAGTCTATATTACTAAAGAGCACATTTTACAAGCGTTGTCAATATTACCCTGGCCAAAAGTTAAACTTTAGGACTAAGACTTATATTATCATTCTTTTTTTAAGAAAATTGTTTAATTTACCGACCACGGGATGTCGGTATTTTTAAAATAATTATCTATATTTAAAAATATTTAATAAATACTGGTATCATGAAGTCTATATTATTTAAATAAAATAATAATTTAAATATACCGACCTCTTTAGGTTGATTTTATTAATTAAACACACACACACACACACACACACACACACACATATATATATATATATATATATATATATATATATATATATATATTTATTAAATTAAACTTCTGTTGATGTGTAGTTAAATTATATAGATACATCTATATATATATATATATATACACACACATATATATGTAAATTTATTAAATTAAACTTCTGTTGATGTGTAGTTAAATTTTATATATATATATATATATATATATACACACACACACACACACACATATATATATAAGTCAATTTTATAAATTTAATTATATAACTCCTAATTATATAAATTTAATTTTATTGATCAACAAAAGTTTATCAATATCAAAAAATAAATATATATATATATATATATATATATATATATATATATATATAATTTAACTACACATCAACAGAAGTTTAACTTAATAAATTTAATTTATCGATCAAGTTAATTTTATAAATTTAAATTATATAACTCCTAATTATATAAATTTAATTTTATTGATCAACAAAAGTTTATCAATATCAAATTTAATATATAAATCTCCTTGAATTGATCCTCGGTATTTCTTTAATTTATAATGTATTTCATATCTAAACCACTAGTATATAAGACTTGATTTGTTAAACGACTCGAGGAGTATATAATTAATCAAGTTCATGACATGAGATATTAAGTTCATGATTAGACGACGGACTGATAGAATTTGTACATTACTCTAGAAATATAAGTATAATTATCTCCTAATTCATATCAACGTAGTTTCATACTCTAAATATGGATTATAGATATTTTTTTATTTATTCCACGAATTCTAACTTTTTATTTATAAAAGTATACAAAATTGTTATAGTTTTTGAACAATTAATTGTAGGTGTAAAATGAAATTTTAGTATTATGCACAATAGCAAAATTATTAGTATTAATAGGAATATTTTAAACAAACCGACCTCCGGATGTCGCTTTTATTGAAAGTAATTAGATTTAATAAAAAATACCGACGTCATGAGGTCGGTATCACATTAAATTTTAAGAACACAAAATGGTCCTCCGGAAGACGATTTAAATAAAATTAAATCAAAATAGAAAATAATACCGACATCAAGAGGTTGGTTTTTATTGTAATTCATTTTCTGGGGAAAAATCCGACCTCTTGAGGTCGGAATTTGGTTTACCCGCAAACCACAAACCGACCTCCGGATGTCGCTTTTAAGATGAAATAAAAATACCGACCTCTGGATGTTGCTTTAATTAATAGTAATTATATGAAATAAAAATACCGACCTCATGAGATCAGTATTTTAATTACATACTATTTAATTTTACCAACATTCGAAAGTCGATATTATAAAATATTTAATTGAGAAAAAATTCTAACCTCAGGAGGTTGGAATTTTTAATGAATTACAATAAAAACCGACCTCTTGATGTCGGTATTATTTTCTCAATTAAATAAAAAAAATACCGATCTCATGAGGTCGGTATTTTATATTAATTTATTTTTACTATTTAATTTTACCGACATACGAAAGTCGGTATTATAATTTTTTTTGTTTTTTATTTTACACAAAATCTATTGAGAAAAAAATAAAATATTGTTATTTATTTATTTGTTTCATGAGGTCGTTATTTTAATTACATACTATTTAATTTTATCGACATCGTGAAGTCGATATTATTTAAATAAAATAATAATTTAAATATACCGACCTAAAGAGGTCGGTATTTATTAATTTATTTTAATATAAACTCAGCTCTTGAGGTTGATTTTATTAATTAAACACACACACACACACATATATATATATATGATCAACAGAAGTTTAATTTAATAAATTTAATTTATCGATCAAGTTAATTTTATAAATTTAAATTATATAACTCCTAATTATATACATTTATTAATTTTATTGATCAACAAAAGTTTATCAATATCAAATTTAATATATAAATCTCCTTGAATTGATCATCGGTATTTCTTTAATTGATAATGTATTTCATATCTAAACCACTAGTATATAAGACTTGATTTGTTAAACTACTCGAGGAGTATATAATTAATCAACATATTTCATACTCCGATAAGGTATCGTTTACATGTCATCATAATTAGGAGGTGATCACTACACTTAACATCCATTCAATTAGATCGAACGTGTATAATAATACTATCTCGCATTTCATACTCGAATGGATTATATGTTAGCTCTTCACCTCTACATCATGACATGAGATATTAAGTTCATGATTAGACGACATAGAATTTGTACATTACTCTAGAAATATAAGTATAATTATCTCCTAATTCATATCAACGTAGTTTCATACTCTAAATATGGATTATAGATATTTTTTTATTTATTCCACGAATTCTAACTTTTTATTTATAAAAGTATACAAAATTGTTACACTTTTTGAACAATTAATTGTAGGTGTAAAATGAAATTTTAGTATTATGCACAATAGCAAAATTATGAGTATTAATAGGAATATTTTAAACAAACCAACCTCCAGATGTCGCTTTTATTGAAAGTAATTAAATTTAATAAAAAATACCAATGTCATGAGGTCGGTATCACATTACATTTTAAGATAAATAAAAGTAATCATGTTAATTAAATATTATTGACATCAGGAGGTTGGTATTTTATATTAAATTATTTTTTAACTTGTATAAAACCGTCATTCGGAGGACAATTTATTTAAAGTTAATTGAAAATATTAATTTATTACATAACACAAAATCGTCCTCCGAAAGATGATTTAAATAAAATTAAATCAAAATAGAAAATAATACCGACATCAAGAGGTTGGTTTTTATTGTAATTCATTTTCTGGGAAAAATTCCGACCTCTTGAGGTCGGAATTTGGTTTACCCGCAAACCGCAAACCGACCTCCGGATGTCGCTTTTAAAAGTAATTAGATGAAATAAAAATACCGATCTCCGGATGTCGCTTTAATTAATAGTAGAAATAAAAATACCGACCTCATGAGGTCGGTATTTTAATTACATACTATTTAATTTTTACCGACATTCGGAAGTCGGTATTATGAAATATTTAATTGAGAAAAAATTCCGACCTCAGGAGGTCGGAATTTTTAATGAATTACAATAAAAACCGACATCTTGATGTCAGTATTATTTTCTCAATTAAATATAAAATATACCGACCTCATGAGGTCGGTATTCTATATTAATTTATTTTTACTATTTAATTTTACCGACATACTGAAGTCGGTATTATAATTTTTTTTGTTTTTTAGTTTACACAAAACCTATTGGGAAAAAATAATTTAATACCGACATCAAGAGGTCGGTTTTTATTGTAATTCATTTTTTTTGGGAAAAATTCCGACCTTCAGAGGTCAGAATTTGGTTTTTCCGCTTTCTGCAAACCGACCTCCGGATGTCGCTTTAATTAATAGTAATTAGATGAAATAAAAATACCGACCTCATGAGGTCGGTATTTTAATTACATACTACCGACATTTGGAAGTCGGTATTATAAAATATTTAATTGAGAAAAAATTCCGACCTTCTGAGGTCGGAATTTTTAATGAATTACAATAAAAACCGACCTCTTGATGTCGGTATTATTTTCTCAATTAAATATAAAAAATACCGACCTCATGAGGTCGGTATTTTTATTGTAATTCATTTTTTCCGGGAAAAATTCCGACCTCCAGAGGTCGGAATTTGGTTTTCCCTCTTTATTTTGCATAAAAACCGACTACTTGTAAATACCGACCTCCATTTGAGGTCGGAAATTTTTAGGTTGGTATTCACTGGTTTTTTAGTAGTGAAATCTAATAAATAATTTAGAATTAACCTAAGGCCTCATTTGTTTTCATCAAGATTAAGACGTCTGAATCTGAATGCACATCTAGATTATTAAGATTGTCTTTTCAACATCTGAATATACATAGTCGTCTATTTATATGTAAATAATAAATATACAATTAAAAAAATTAATTAAATATCTAAAAATAATTAATAAAATAAAATCATTATTTGATTAAAAATGAAATAATTATACTTGCTAGTTGCTAGTGATGGTGGAGATAGTTTGTATCGGTAGTGGTGATGGTAATTGTTGTAGTTAGTGGCTAGTAATGATGGTGGTGATAGTTGTGATGGTGGAGATGGTTAGTGTTGTGGCGATTGGTAGTGGTGTTGATGGTCGTAATGATAAAGTTAGTTGATGTTAATACTTGGTGGTGTTGATGGTGGTGGTTGGTGATGTGTTTGTGATAGGTGGTAGTGGTGCTAGTTATGATGATGGAGGTGGTTGATGGTAATGACCATAGTTGCGGCAATGACTAGTAGTAGTGGCGGAGGAGGTGGTGGTGACTGAAGAATATATGGTGGTGGTTGACGGCGATTCTAGTTGTGATGGTAGAGTTTTGTCGTTAGTAGGAATTGACTATAGTGGTGATAGTAGTTGATAGTGATGGTGAAGGCGGCGACTGCTACATAGACGGTGGTAGTGGCGGTAGCAGCCGCGACAGGTACAAAGACAATGGTTGTAGTGGCAATGAATATAATCATAATGATGAAGGAGCTAGGTGTGGTAGCATTTGCTAGTAGTAGTTAGCAATGATGGTGGTTGTGATGACAAAGGTGGTTGGTGGTAAACAATGGTAATAATGATTGACAATTGCGGTGGTGGTCATGGTGGTTGTGATGAACAAAGGTGGTTACTGGTGGTGGCTAGTGATGATGAATATTATTCACACAATAATACCTCTTAATGAAAATAAGACTTTGTTCTAGGTCGTAATAATTAAGACCTATTCAGATCTATTAAGTGCTAAAAATCTTTAAAAAAATAAATGCATTTTATGATCATTTTGACAACAAAGTCGGAACCATTCAGATTCAGATATTCATTAAGTGCAAACAAATGAGACTACAATTCTATCACATAGTTCATTTCCTTGAAATTAAAAGATCGTTTATTAAAGTAAGACCTTTTCTTATACCTTGATGAATGAGAAAACATTTGCACTATTAATTACTTTCTTTGATCCACTTTATTTGATAATTTTTTATTATTAGTATATCCCCAAAAAAATATACTGTGCTATTTTATATTTTCTTATCGAGAAATTTTTATAATTACAGAAATATTATGCATATTTAAAATTAAAAGTTCTAAAAAGTTTGCTATACATAAATATGGTGACATATTTAAGATTAAAAAAATTAAGAGTTTTTCTATTTTATTCATCCAAAAAAACAAAATTAACCGTCTTCTAGAATTTGAAATATATGAATACTAAAACTTAATATATAGTCTCTCTTTCGTGAAAGAGAATTAACACAAACAATGACAAAAATGATTAGGAGATTTTGAGCTTATAATTTTGCAGCGGTTTCCCATACCCATACCATTTTGCTTACATAAATTATCACATCTGGTATCATCATTAGAGTCTGGAACACAACTTCCAATGTGAGTATCGGCACAACATTTTAATCCATCAGCTTGGACCAAACTTGAAAGTCAAATTTATTATAATTTTTTTCGTATCAATCTACAAACTTTGTAACTTAGGGTCACATAATAAAAATGAAAGAAAAAAATAAATCAGTAAAATATTTGGTTCTATCCTACAATTAAGAAATAATTATTGGAATTATTTTATAACTTTAAATAATAACTTCGGTATTTCAATTTTCAGTAGAATATATAAATGTTTAGTGATAAAAAAAAATGTTACCAAATTAAAGAAATCAATGATTCAATTTTGGCCTAATTTGTTTTCTAAAGGACAACCAAAACCAATTAAGATGGTTTCCAAATGTTGAAATTAAACTAATTAAATCGATTTTTCATGTCTTTGATTTTGTCAATTATTTTATTTGTTTATTTTGCCAATTATTTTTTAAATATATAATAATATACTGTCAAATACATTTAAAATTGACTATCAATATAATACTATAAAAACAGTTTTATATATATAAGAAAAAAAATATATGTAATCAAAGCTAAACTATATGTGTAGTTTTCTCCAAAAAATTATCTGCATTGTTCAAGAATTTAACCATTTTCAAGAAATATACTTAAAAAAATTACAATGAATAGAAAATTAAGAATCTTGGCGATGAGTTAAATTAAATAATAATAAATAAATATAGAACTCCACAAGTTATTTATAACATCAAGATTCTTGAAATAATTGAAATAAAAATTACAAATCGAACTAAAAAGTAAAAATAAAAACAATAAATTACTATAAAGACGAATACTACGAATCAATAGTGCAAAAGATTAACGAGTACATAAGATTTTTCAAAAATTTATATTAAATATAGATATACATATGAGCGATTATAATTTTTAATAGGCATTTATATAGTCAGCTAGATTTATTTTTCAGTTTCTTTTTTGTTAAAATCAAAATCAACCTAAATACTATCATGTTTTAAAATTAAAAACCAAAGCTGGGGCAAACAAATAAAAGTGTCGGTTTTTTTCTTTGATTTGATTAAATTTCTAGTTTGGTTTGATTTTTAGGTAATCAATAATAAATAAATAAATAAATAAAAAGTTAAATACCTGAAACAAGGAACGCAATGAAAAGAACACTATAAAGAAATTTTGAGATGCTAAGTGCCATTGTTTAATATTTTGAAGTTATAAAATATGAATTTAATTAACAAAATATTTTACTTAATTTATATAGAGAAGGATTGGAAATATTTATGGAAAATTATGTTAGTTCTATATTTATTTCATGATTTTTTCTTACAGTAATATGTTAGTATCATAGAACTTCTGGTGCTTTAGTTTTGGTAAATTTTATTTTGGTTATTAAAATATTCTTAAATAATGATAACATATATTTAGAGATAAATAATGTACAAAATATTGGCTATAATATTACGTTTCGCTTAAAAATGGCAGCATATATTTAGATTATATTTGGAGCCTCACAATTGTACTGCACCACCTAGAAAACAAAAGGAGGTAGCATCTACTTAGAAACATTATAAATATGAATATTAACATACCTTAATTTAGAATATATAATAGTATTACATATCTTAATTTAGGATTCACATTAATGATAGAATATTTATTTTTTTATTTATTTTTCTTATGTGTAATTTTGATATTATACTAATCTCTTGTATTTTTTAATCAATGAATTGAAATATTCATTCTCTAGTTTCTCTCGTATATTTTATATATTTCTGACAGTTATTCATTTATTAGTTTCTTCAATATATTTTCTATATTTTGCTAATAGAAATTTAAGTGAGTATTTAATTGAAAATTTTGATATTCGTTCATGGAGTAAAGGTTACTAGTGTTACAAATAATTTAAAAATGAAAACAATAACATATTCAATATAATTTCATAAATAAACTCTCAGCCATTTATAGTGTCGACCTCTCACGCTATATTCATATATCTTGCATTATGAGAGTATCATAGCATTTTTGGTGCTTCAGTTCTGATAAATTTTATTTTGGCCCTTTAATATAGTTAAAATATAACAACATATATCTAAAGATATATACTAATACAAAATAGTGATTGTAATGTTATCATTTAAATATGAATATGATAGCATATATTTAGAAATACTACTCACATAAATGTGAATATTACATATCTTAATTTAGAATTCACATTAATGATAGAATATATATTTATTTTATTTCTAATAATCAGTCCTTCATTAGTTTTCTACTGCTAACAGAAATTTAAGTGAGTACTTAATTGATCCTTTGATTAAAAAAAATAATCATATTTGTTCATGTGGTGAAGGTTATAGTGGTATACATAATTTAAAATTGTCGTCTAACCTTATATTCATATAGAAGATAATCATTTTTTTTAGAAACACTAGTTATCATTCTAAATACTTACAAGTATATTTAGAAAATTTTAGGGTTTTAAAATATATATTTTTGGTCGAACAAAACATCTTCTTATCGATGATAAAATAATAAATAACTCGTTCCATAAACCAACCAGCTAAACTAGCTATATGTTTTTTCTTGGCACTTAGCCCTCTCTTAAGTATGTGCAACTCGCATACACTCTACCATCTCCCCTCTCCAGACCCCACTTAGTGGGATTTTAATGAGTAACTTGTTGTAATATCAAAAACCAACCAACTAAACTAGCTATGTGTTCTTCCTAGGCACTTAGCCCTCTCTTAAGTATGTACATCTCTTCTTGTCATTCTTTCATCTATCCACTTCCTATATATATACTTCTTTTATTCTTTGTTTAATCTTTATCATTGTCTGTTGTCTGATGCTTTGTGGTTTGGACACCTTCTGATTTCACAAAGCCTCATTCCTAGCTCTCCAAGTATGGTATATTACTGTTGTCGCTATTGCCCATTGCATAGTTCTGCTTGCCCAAAGATAGTCAGCCTTGTTCGCAATGTTCCACACATACTGTGCTACTGCCGTCTTGTTCCACATTATGCAATTTATTATACCAACACTATAACGATCGGGTTCTGTCGTTATAAAAAAGCCAAACGGAGAAAATTTTTGGGCCGGAAAACTTTTTCGTAGTAACTTAAAATTTTTCAACCTAGTCCAGATTTGGACGAAATCAGAGTCATTAAGGTGTAGGGAAATCTGGTAGCAATTGGGTGATCTAATTATGAATTTGATCACATGAGTAGATAGATAAGTCGTTAAGGAACTCGCACGACTTTACAGATTTGAATTTGGGCGAGTAGAACTCCCGGAATTGATCTTGGAGTGAACGGGTAGTTTTTGAGTATCGTTGGTTGAAGGTGTGTTGTGAAATGGGGTCTTGGAATTATTAAAATAGCTCACTGGTTCCGTGCAAGCCGCCAGGGCGGGGCCGCTGTAGCGGGGTGAGGACTATTGTGGCGGGTCAGACGCGACTTAAAGTCATAAATAAATCCCAAAAATATTTTATTCTGCAATTTTTGAATTTGAGAGTTAAGAAACGAAACCAACTCTTTTCTTGACGGTTTCCCATCATTCTTGAGGCTAAAGGTAAGATTTTAACTCCCCAAATCCGTTTTTCGATCCGTAGAACGTAATCTAATGGGTAATTATCAATGGGAGAGGGTTTTGATCTAGACTCTATTGTGGAAACAAAACTAAATTGGGAGATTGTGATCATGGGTTTGATCTAGGGTTCATAGAATTGTTAGTAATCCGGGTAATTAGTGATTGTTTATTGATTCCCATATTATATTGATTGTTTGTAGACCAAGAATAAGCGGAACGAATCCGAAAAGCAAAGGATCAAGTTTCTTAGGATTTCAAGCTTGTTTCAAGGTAGGTGATGGTTGTAATTCTATGATTGTGTGATGTATATTTGTTCTTGCTTCATTATGATATATGTTGTATGCGAATGTTGCATTGTTGATCACATTAATTGTAATGAGCATAGATGAATGATGAATGCCATGAATCATGACTTGATTGTATGATTATGAGAATGTACTTTGTGATTGTGGCAATGTACTTTGTGATTGTGGCTTGTTGAATGGATCGGGTGTTGCATTCCGACACACTAACTTGGATCGGTTGCCACGTTCCGGCATAATTATGGGATCGGTTGCCACGTTCCGGCATAATCATTGGATCGGGTACTATGTTTCGGTATGCTAACAGTTTGGGTTTGGGTTCCATAAGAAGACCAATGACTTGATATAACTGTGATATTTCAGAATCGTGAAATTGTTCGTTGTTCGTAATTATTGATGATATTGTATATGTTCGATATATGTATGTGATTATATTGTTGTAATGACATCGGTTGAAAGAATTGAAAGGAATGCTGGAAAATAAGCTTCAATTATGTATGTTACACTTAGTGGGATAGCCGCGTAATCCTACCAGTAAATTGTGGTTGTGTACTGATACTGCACTTGCTCTTTCTTTGTTGAGTACAGGGCATCCTCAAGCGGCTATTGACAGACTTCGCTTAAAAGATCAGTGATCATCGTCGAATTCAAGGTTGAGCCAGTTCTTCCAGGCTACCATGAGTTCTCCTTTATGTCTATGTCCACATTTCGGACTTAGACTTCCTAGTTAGTTATTAGTTCATTAGTTTGGTGTTGTATCCCTTGTTGTTTAGAGTTGTTGAACTTTAGATGTTTTGGTACATTGACTTTTAGGTTCTAGGTGTATTTTCCGCATTGTTTAGTTGTTAGATCTTTTGGAAGTTTATGGGAACTTCAGTTTTAGCTATTTAACTTGCTTCCATAACTTAAATGCTTTAGTTTTTTAGTTGCTTGGTTTGGGGTTGTAGTAGTGATTCTCCCACCGGAGGGTTAGTGTGGGTGTCAATCATGACGGTCGGGGTGACAAACATCCTCTTCCCTTTTTGTCCTACAAACCATGTCCCATGTATGCTATTAGTGGTGTTTTATTTGTAGTCACTTTTCCACTCCATAGAGTGTTCCTACAAATTGTCTTTTAAGTGAGCAATTATCATATTTGAAGTTGGCCTTGCTATTTTTGTATTATTAGCATGGTGACCTTGTGAGCCCTTGAATATATTTTATTCGATTGTAGATATCATTGTGTCTCAACGTCTTGCATAAGAGATTGTTATACATCTGTAGTGAATTGTTGGCTTAGTTAAGATTATTATAATTGAGTTATATTTGTTAATGCAAACTTTCTGTATACGTGAAATGAAAATTTCAGTGATGATACAACTTTTTAGGTGTTAAAAATCATTGCATAAGTACGTTGGTTGGTTGTAATGATTCGGTTGGTCATTTTTAGTTTTTTCATGAAATTTATCATTTTTCCCTCTCAATATCGACCCCGGGTCTTATTATGATTGATTTTGAAAATTGATTTCAAACATTGAGTGAAAAGTTAATAACTTCGGTAAGTTTGTGATTTTTGAAAGGCCAAGTTGCTTAAAAGTGGTTTTCGGTGTCTTTTGGAGTTTTGAGTGTCGGAATGAAATTCCATCAAGTCCATTAGTCTTGAAAGGTGAAATTTGATCAATCAAAGTAGTTGGTTTCTGATTTGGAGTCTTTTTGAGGATTTGAGGTCCTAAGGTTTGAAATTGTGGAAATTCAGCCTTTTGGTTGACTTTCATCAAAGTTCAGGGTTCAGATACTCTGATCGGAATTACGAGAGTTCCATTAGATTTGGGGGGATGATTTTAGGTCAAGGTCAAGTCTTTGTAGATTTTTGAGAGGTCCCGAGCTTGTTTTAGGCATTTTAGGCATTAAGTTAGTATCTTGTGGTTTGCACAGATGATGGGTCAAGAAAACCTCAAATTTGTATTTTGATGGTTCCATTCAGTCTGGAACATCGCTTTTGTGAAGGCCAATCGCTTAAGCGACCTTCTAGAAGCGAGAGCCTCATCACTTAAGCAAGCTTTACAAAGCTAATGGGGTTCCGATTTTGCGAGAGGCGCCTTTTAGCGGGGTTCACAAATCATTTTTGTGACATTAGAGGGGGTTTTGACCTGCCATTTTTGGGATTTAAGCCTCATTTTCCATTTTGAGCTTGGAGGACCCTTGGTGGCAATTTTTGAAAGGATTTCTTCTACTAAATCATTTGGGTAAGATTCCATGATCCTAAACCTTCATTTTTCTTTGGTTATTTGGGAATTCTAACATCAAAAATTGGGATTTTGAATGGTAAATGACAAGGTTTTCAAGAACTCAAGTTCTTAACTAAAATGGAGATTTTGAATAATTTTTCTCTATGAGTTCCTAAAGCCTTGAGTAATGTTTTCAAGTATTAACTTTCGAATTCAAACCTTATTTTCGGAATTGGATTTTGAGTTGATTGACCCATTTTTTAAAGTAATTGATATGGGTATTATTGTTTTCGGAAAGTGATTGTGAATACTTGCTTGAATATAGATTGTGTGTCTTTGGAAGTGTTTCGGAAGGGAAAGTCTCAACTCTTGGAGTGATTATTGATTAATTTAAGGCAAGTGATCTCCTAAACCTTGTATTCTAGTAGAATTCGTGTATTCTCTTTGTTGTTTTTGTGTTGGAGTAGTGAGAATGATGTGAATGATTAATTGTCCACTTGATAAATCTTAATGAATAAAAATGGGTTGAGATTGAAAAGGTTATGTGATGAACATAATGATGTGAATAGCCTTGTTGTGACCTTTATTAATTGATTGATGAAATGTTTGATAGCATGAATGTGGACTTGAATTGCATGAACTGTTGTCTCTTCCGTGTAGTGTGATATTGCTTGTGTGCAATGATTATTGAACATTGTGATGAGACATGGGTTTATGATGCCAAGATCATTGCCGGCGAGTGATGTAAAGCCGATGAAAAATGGTTTCGGCTAGTTACTTGATATAAAGCCAATGGTAAATGGTTCCATCTAATAATTTGATATAAAGTCAATAGGAAATGGTTCCGGCTAGTGACTTGATATAAAGCTGATGGTGAATGGTTTCGGCTAGTGATATTGTGTCGATGGAAAATGCTTTCGGTGAGAGATTGATTATTGTGATTTGATGCATTTTGATGCTTATGTGTGACTGATACGTCCAAACTTACACTTCAAATAAGAAATGTAAACGGTCGATGTCAATTTACAGAACTCAACTAGAGTTGAGGTTGATCCCACAGAGAATTTCTTTATAGATAAGGTTTCATTGTCGCGGTTATTCGAATTTGTTATTATCTCCTAAACAAATAACAACGAAAAGTAAATTGGGTTTGGTTGAAATGCTATAATTACCAAACTTGTAGTCAAAATCCAGATTAACGACTAACAGACTATTTCATTGTAAGGTTGATTCAGTTAATTAAGAGAAACCAGGATTCTATTCACCATAACATTAGTTCAAGTGTTCTTCCGTAATTGAGCATCAGGCAAATCAATGTTTACATAATCATGCGAGTTAAATTTATCTGACACTTCTCAGCCAAATCAGATCATTATCACTCATATTCTCTCGACCCTAGAGTGTTAGTAACATGGACCTTCGCTTAAAATGATATGGTGTTAAAGATCTTTTCTCTCGAACTCAAGCTTTAACTCCAATTTGATAATTTAGTTCAACTTTTTCCTAACTAGTATTTTTCTCTCGAACAAATACCAGATATAGGCTCATCTAATGTGTGCACTCACTAGATTATAATGATATCGAAAGCTAAAAACTACAAAATGTAAACACAGACTGCCCTTTACTCGTTTTACGGAATCGTAACTAGAATTTCGTCATGGATCCCACAACCCAGTTGTGGTATTTAACCACTCATGCTTTCACGTAAACAATCAGTAATTAAGAATAAAAACATGTTAAGAAAGACTTACAAAAATAATTAGCAAATCAGCAATCACTTCGATAGTCTGATGATCTATATCTGAACTTCCAACTAATAACAATAATCGAAATCCCAAAATCAAAAGCTAAGAATAATACAGTATTTCTTACTCGTCAAACGTAAGATAATGAATAATGTTAAAAAATGACCTAAAGTAATTCAAAATAGAATGTTTAAAATCAGTCCTTGAATTAAGATTGAGTTGTCAGGCCTTTTCACAGCCACTACTGTAACACCCCGTATCCCAAAATAGAGATTTCAGATTTCTGGTGTTACAGGTGGCACTCACGGACACCATCCACGGACCGTAGATGGACTCATGGTCCATCCTGCAGTCTGTGGTTCATGATAGAAAACTTCCCCAGAACTCAGTCAGAAAATTTGGCTAACTGTTGACCCATGACCGGACTTACGATCCGTAGGTCAGGTCACAGATCATAGTTTGTGTCTGTGGATCGATGTCCCAAAAGCCCAGATTCAGTCTCGATTGATGGTTGACCAGCACGGACCGTTAATTAATCCACGGTCCGTAGGTCTGACTGTAGATGAGGATCAACAGCCAGTTAGCTGAAAATTGTTAATGGATCAACTTCAGATGGTCATAACTTTTAGGACAAAAAGAATTGTGTCCTATGACCTATTATATGATAGATAATTAAATTATCTTTCCAACGCCACTGAGTTTGCTAAAATCCGACCTCCGAGTAAAAAGTTATACTCGTTTTAGTGAAGCCCTATCGGGCAGACTCGACCTACGGACCCAATCGACGGACTGTAGATTAAGTGACGGACTGTAGGTCCAATCCATCAGTCACTCCGACAGCAGTTAAGTCAAGGGTCTTTTGGTCTTTTCCTATTTTGTTTAACCCCTAAGATACGTCGTTTAGACCCTAAATTATGAGATTTTAGTCAGTTTAAGCCTAGAAACATAACTAGAACTTACCTAAGTCAAATCATTAATCAAACTTAGAAGAATTAGAACGCTAAGATAAGAAAAAAGGTCGAGAACCTTAGTTCAAGAACGCAGCAAGGTTCCATCAGTTCTAGCCCCGAAATCGAAAGATTTCTCCGTGGAATTCGTCACCAGGTATGTGGGATTTCACTAGTGGGTTCCTTTCACCCATTAGGTTCCTAGAATTCAGTCAGATTCTTGATTCCATGATTATGAACAGACCTAGGATTTCTAGAATTACAACAGATCATCATGAATTAGTTATTTAAATGTTCCAAATCAGATTATCATGTTATTGCTCAGTTTATCGCATGAATTTCGAGAACCCTAGCTATGTATTTCTTCGATTCTTGAATTACACATGCTAGGACAGATATTTCAGTATTCAGTTTTACACGCCTCAATTTATGAATGCATCATTATCAGATTAATTGTTGCATTCTCAGTTTGCATGTTCAGTTTTGAGCTATCCAGTATTTACAGAAATTCAATCATAACCAGTTAACCACTTAATTCATTGGGAGTAGCATAATACCGAGTTGGACTAGGGTTCAGCATACCCGTATAGTCCCAAAACTACGAGCCACGTAGGTTTAAGTCCCCTCTGTGGGCAACATCAGTTTAGTGATCACACCAGTATGCCTCTATACCTCTGGCAGGGTATATTAGGTCCTCTCGATGGGGCGCATACATCGGACTCCACGTTTAGCTCATGTGGTTTTATGTCGATTATTAGTAGCTCCCACAGTTCAGTCAAATTCTATTGCATTGACCATTTATCAGTATATTCAGTATTCAGTCTCAGCAAGTTATAAATTGGTCATTGCATTCAGTATCTATATCATGTTCAGATTATTTCATTGTTTTATTCCTTTGTTCAGTTATATGTTATTTCAGCTTTACTCTATCCTGCATGCTCAGTACCTTTCAAGTACTGACGCATATGTGCGCTACATCTTCTCGTGATGTAGGTTCAGGTTCTCAGCATCCAGATCACGCTTAGATAGGTTCCCGATCTTCAGTTCAGCAACATCAGTGGTGATTCCTCATTCTTCGAGGACTAGTGACATGTTTACCTTTATCGCTTTTAGTTTTTAGTTTTAGTTTTGCTAGATCTAGTTGGGGCATGTCCCAACATTTCTATTCAGTTTAGAGGCTTATTTCGGACATAGTTAGATTCGACTTAGTATTGAGTTAATAACTTCTTTGTATTAAACACATCAGTTTTCATATATCTCAGTTATAGTATATGGGTATTCCCCATCTCTTCAGTTTATTTATGATTTAGCTTCCGCATCAGTTTATTATCTTTAGTATGCTCATGATCATGTTAGCAGGGTTACCTTGGGACCACTTGTGGTCCTAGGTCCCGTGTCCGCGTCTCGGGGGTAGCTCGAGGCGTGACAACTACCATGACATGTCAAGGGCGTCACGATCCGTGAAGCCCTCCGTGGTCTTGCCTTGGAGCTTCCCAAAAGTAGGTCTTCAAACTTGGTCACTGGAAAATGCACCACGAGAGCTACCGAGGTCTATAGTGAGGACCACGGCCCATGAAGCCGCTTGTGGTCTTCACTTGGGTTTCAACGTTCTTTCAACTCTTCCTTACTTTCACATTGGTTCAGCTTCATGGCAGGTACCACGATCCGTGGTGAGGACTAGGGCCCGTAGAACCCTATGTGGTTTTCACTTGGTTATTCCTGCTTTTTATCTTCTCAAGGCCCAACGCTGCCTCACTTTCACGAGCTCAACCACAGACCATAATGAAGTTCACGGTCCATGAAGTTGGCCGTGAACTTCACTTGGTCAACATCAGTTCTGCTTTTTTTCCACTTTTCTATACAACCTAGATTCTGCCTACACATTTAACAAACCCATCAAATAATCCAAAATTTCACTTAATTCCAGTATTAGTTCATAGTTATTAAGCATCAAATGTGCCACGATTTCGTGGCACATCAACACCCTCAACTTAAAACCATTACTTGTCCTCAAGTGATGAGAAAAACAAATACAATCAGCCCTCAATTCATTTCCAAACTTATGACACTACACAACAACTATTTCAAGCAGAATTTGTATCCTAAACCTCTGAATCTAACATGTAAGGATCAATATATGACATCTCATTACTCACAGTCAATCATGTTTATGCCTGTGAATTATCAGCTCACACAATCTACTTTCAAATGCAACCACTGTGTCCTTACACCAAAGAAGACCCTCGCTCATAATAGTTGGGACTGAGTACTACGCTCACGCTCTCAATGAACTTCTAACACTAACAACAAACTGTCATAGGCTTGCCCTTGCTTTCTACGCTTTATCTTTCAAACATTCAAAATAGGATCACTGTAGGACCTTATTGGCTTGTAACATAGGCTCGGGGCAAAGGGAATGAATATTTGGTTTCGTGAGTGACTAATCCCTTGGTTTTCCAAAGTTTCATTTTCACATACTCTTTTCTGAGTGATTCCCTCTTTTCTTTATTTCAGCCCGACCCAGTAGCTATTATTTTCTTTTCCTTTTTCTTTTTTTTTTATGTTTTTTCCCATTTTTTTATATGCAATTTTGATATGCACTTAGCTCACTGGTTGAACCTTTTTTTTTAATCTGTTCGGTTTGCAATCACCCTCAACTTAGGCTTTAGGCCTGAATTGTGATATCGTACCTTCGGAGAACCAAGGATATGATATATGTTGGGTAAGAACAAAGACTGATTTAAGGCTCAAATTGGGTTAAAGCGATAAGTTTTTCATTTGGTTATTTTATTTTTGGCTTTTTATTGGTTTAACAAAAATGGCCTACTAATCCTTTCATATCCGGTTATTCTCAGATTCAAGCAAGACTACTTAGGCAAGTTCTAGTTTCTGCTCCAAGTGTTAGACTTCAATCAAAACTTACACACACATGACACAGGACTGCATTTTTCAGTATCTTGGTTCACCAATTAATTGGTCAGATTAGCCATGTTCAACATATCAGTATCTAAGATGTCATCTAAAGATCCTAATAGTCAAACTCAGATTCAGGTCCTCATTTTTCACAGACTAGCTGTTGCACAGCTCAACACATAAAACACCCAAAACAATAATACACAAAGACAACCTCCATTTTTCTAACAACTATGGCAGGTTGCTCACCACCCCCTTCCCAAAATAAAAAGGACTTTACCCTCAAAGTCGATACAGAATAGTAAAACACACAGGGCTATGAGGAGGGGTCATACCAATGGCGCTCTAGGCGTCGGTCTTCGAATCAGCATTGGCACCCTTATCAATGGGTGCACTCTCAAAACTCGGTACCTGATTAGTTGGTCCTCACTTGTCCGAGTAGGTGCTCCACTACTAGAAGCTCCAACTAAGGCTGCTTCTTGATGTTTCTGTTCAATAGCTTTCTTTTCTCGAGCTTCCCTCTTTGATATTATACGAGCTCTCTTTTCTTGCCATTTTGCCTCTCTAACTGGGTCAATAGGGGTCTCCTCATCAAGTTCTCCAGCTTTTTGTTTTCTCTTGTCGAACTTACTCATGGGGATTTCTCCCCAAAGATCATCAATTGATTGAGTGGAGGGTGCATGAATTAGCATTTGCATTAAAGATTTGGGCATTATCAGAGTGGGTACTTGTACTGACTTTTCAGCCAATTTAGCAATATGGGTTCTCATCTCGACCAACTGTGATTTGAACTCTTCAGTCTCTACTGAACCTACGGCTTGGCATCGATCTTGGACAAGGTTCTCCAACCCATCCATTTTGTCTTTTAAGACTGCCAACTCCTTCCGCATCTTATCCTGGATCTCTTTTTTCGCAACTAACGCCTTCGTCACTATTAGTTGGGGCATCCGGTTTACAATCTGATATGCCAATGTCCTGGTTTGGCACTAATCTGCAACCAATTTCTCAAGAAAAAGTATAGGAATAGTAACAAAAGTACCTGGAGCCTGGGGGGTTGAAGTTAGAGGTGGTGGTGCATCTGTGGACAGCTGTGATGACTCCCCCTGCTTTGTGCATCTGTCTCCCTGTGGGATCTCAAGTGGGACATGAGGAACAACAGTTAAAGTACCCACAACGACAGACTTCACGCCAAAAAGATGATTTGCCACATCCTTGATTTTAGAAACCTGGATGAGTTTGAATGCGTTATGCCATCTGTCAATCAGCTTGTTTGGGGGAGTATCCGCTTGTCTACACAATCTCCCTATCAGACAGGGAAATGGAAACCTGACTCTCTCATTTAATGCTCTATCTCTCATCTCAGTAGCTATGATCCGCTCCACATTAACCGGGTAACCAGCCATGAGGCAGGCTACCAAAGATGCTAAAGAAGGGGAAAAAGTGTTGTCATTTCCTGTAGGTCTCAATTGGGCACGCATAACAACCTACCACACCTTGGCTAGAAATGATAACGAAGCTTTTGTAATTAGTGTTGGCATCATGGTGACCTAAACTGTATTCTCCCTATCTATGGCAATTTGCGTTGCAATCCAATGCAACACCTTCTTGCGAGAACTCTGAATCTCCATAGTAGTGTCATTAGTGACTTCATGATGGTTGCCCTTGAAAAGGCCAACTAAAGCTGGTGAAGAGTATTCGGGTCCATACAATATCCTGTTAATAGTGGCCTCTGATATATCTACTAATTTACCTCGAACTATAATAGAATTAAGTGGACCCCAGGTCATGGCCATGTCTCTCTATCCATGTTTAGTAGTCTTTGTCTCTGCATAAAAGTTTATTAGCGTAGCTGCATAAGATGAGTAAAACTCTCTAGTCAAGTGGTAAGGGTATTCCCCAGGTGCATTGTCCATACAATCGAATTGATAAAATTGAGACGTGCGATAAATGTCCAGGAATACTTTAATGTCAGCTACCACCACTCTAGTCTCAGGCATGATTGCCCGCTTTTTCAAGCTGCCAGTCTTGTTTGCAATCCCATTGTTGAAAAAATCTTCGAACCAGTTCATGGTCCACATAGAACGATAATAGGCAATCAACTGTGGTCTCAATGCAGGATTAGGCTCATGGGCGGTCACATACATCACCATGGTATCATCATCGGTGATCTCTTCATCATTATCTATAGGAGCCTTTTTCTCTTGTACTCCAGTTTCAACTTCTGTATTTGCCACAGGTGGAGAGGTGTTTGTATCTTCTAGAGAACCACTGTTAGACTCTGCACTGCCCCCCAAGTTATCAGTAGATTGGCTACCAGCAGCAACATCAGATTGACTTTTTGAGCCCTCCCCGTTATCAAAACTACCACCTCTCTTTTCATACTAAGGAGGAGTGTCCTGGAGGATAGCTCTTTTGGTCAGTGATCTAGTAGCCTGAGGTGAGTAATCTTCAGGTGTAATGTTTATTTGCACTTCAGAACCACTAGCTTCAGAGTCATCATGACCTTCTGATTGAGAAGTAGTGGGGGGAGGGGTAGGTTTTGTTGCGTTCTTTCTTCTGGAACCTATTGTACCTGAGAAATACAAAACTCATTAGTATTCAACACAGTCAAATGACGCACTATCGGGTACTCAGATTTCCCCTATGCAATATCATTGTGATACCTTGCCTTAAGAATGTCGCCACCTAATCTATCATT
Source organism: Solanum commersonii (assembly GCA_029007595.1). Lineage (NCBI taxonomy): Eukaryota > Viridiplantae > Streptophyta > Magnoliopsida > Solanales > Solanaceae > Solanum > Solanum commersonii. The sequence continues at coordinate 358,095 of JAJTWQ010000162.1, read as the reverse complement.
GGAAAGGGCCACAGAGTCAACAAACTAGCAAAAACTAAAAGACAGAAAAATTTAAAGATGTTACACTAAGTATTCTCTACGAGAGCTTGTACGATTCGTGGTATGTACCACAAATCCCTCGTGGAGTTGAGACAGAGAATGTGCAAAAAAGAACCACATAACTTTTTACCAAATGTTGTTCACGGAAGGCTTCACAGCCTGTGGAGTTCACCACTATCTATGATACTACTCGTGAACTGATTCTGAGGGATGAGTTGACTCCAAGTGTGGTCCACGATCGATTTTACAACCCGTGGTAGCTTACACAGTCCGTAAGACCTATCGTGGTCTTACACTTGGCCAGTGTTCTATTGTTGTCTTCCCTCGTGCAATAAAATATGATTCTTACAGCCCAAACAACCATTTCTAGAACATATTCAAAATTAAGACACATTTACACATCACCCAGTTTAATAAATGCATTCACTTAACAAATCAAATCCTCACTAACTAGAACAATCATGTATTCAACTCCCTATTATCATACCCACATACAATTCAAAAACACCCAAGTCACTTAACCCACAACCGTTCAATATCAAATATGTCAGTCCAACACCTACACCTACTCAAATCGCCTCAATCAAAGTAGTTAGGACTAACTTCTATCAAGGAATTTCAGTCATGGCAACTTAAACAACGAACTTACTTGCATTGTAAAAACAAACACTTGTCTCCCAAAAATGAGAGAGTAGCAACCTAGAATAGCGATTCTTGAGGAATTTGGAATTAGGGCATAGATTCTGTGATGAACTTGGAATCGATTGATGATGGAATTGATTTTAATCTTTAAAGGACCGTTAGGGGAGAGAAAAGAGGAGGAAAAATTGACCCTTTGTCATTTGGAATCAAATAAATACATTTTAATTTTGAGTTGGGTTACGCACGGGTCGGGTAAATGGTGTTACTAGGTAGTGGATTTCTTGTCGTGAAATTACTCGTGAAGGGCATCACAGTCCGTGAACCAGTCCGTGACAATGACTTGGCAAAGAAACTTACCTTTGGCAGACGACGGACCGTGAAGTTGCCCGTGAAACTTTTCGTGATGTTGACTTGGAACTGAATTTCATACATGAGGCTCACGAAAGGCTAGACGGTCTGTATAAGCTCTGACGGACCATGAACCCTTTCGTGAACCTTTTTTGTGTAGTTTCATGTAGCTTCCTTAGGTTGGTCCTCAAGTTGACGGACCGTGAAAGTGCCTGTGAAGGGCACCACAGTCCGTGAGACTGTTCGTGAAGGTCAGTCTGCACCAGTTTCTGCATTTTTTACCTATTCTCTCCTGCACACACCAGCACACAGTGACTCTATAAAAAATAAAGAAAAATAAGGAAAAAGGGGAAATACCTAGTACAATTACATCTTGGGTTGCCTCCCAAGAAGCGCACAATTTAACGTCGCGGAGCGACGCATGTTACTTGATTACTCAAACTTCATCAAGTTTGCATTCCTCTATAATCCTCACATCCTCAGGAACACCCAAATATACCTTGATTCGCTGGCCATTAGCTTTGAACCTCTCGCCTTTATCATTTTCCAGCTCAATAGCACCAGATTGAAACACCTGTGTGACCTTAAAAGGTCCAGACCATTTAGATCTCAACTTGCTTGGAAACAGACGAAGTCTAGAGTTGAAGAGTAAGACCAAGTCACCACAAGTGAAGCTTATTTTCTCAATATGCTTGTCATGATATAGCTTCATTCTCTCCTTATACAGTGTCGACCTCTTATCGGCTCTCAGAAGGAACTCATCCATCTCATTGATCTGATCCAACCTCAAGTTTACAGTTTTTCTCCAATTGAGGTTTAGCTTCTTCAACACCCAGAGTGCTTTATGCTTAAGCTCAACCGGCAAATGACATGTCTTTCCAAACACCAATTGATATGGAGACATACCAATAGGTGTCTTGAAAGCTGTCTGATATGCCCATAGAGCATTATCTAGCTTCCGTGCCCAATATGTCCTGTTGGCACTCACTGTCTTTGCCAAGATTGCCTTGATTTCCCTGTTGGACACCTCTACTTTTCCACTGGTCTGTGGGTGAAAAGGCGTAGCAACCTTGTGTTGTTTAACCCCATACTTGGTTAGAAGCGCACGGAGCACCTTGTTGCAGAAGTGAGAACCACCATCACTGATAATAGCTCTGGGTGTACCAAACCTTGAGAAGATATTCTTGTTCAGGAAACCAGCTACACTTTTGCCATCATTCTCAAGAAAAGCAACGACCTCAACCCATTTGGACACATAGTCCACTGCAACCAATATACACATCTGCCCATAAGAACTCACGAATGGGCCCATGAAATCGATGCCCCGTACTAGGGCTGGCAAGGGGCGAAGACGGGGACTGGGGGACGGGATGGGACAGGGGACGCCTTGGCCGAGATTTTGGGGAGACCGGGATTGGGGGGATAAAAATTTGTCCCATCCCGTCCCACTATATATATGGGATGGGACGGAGTTTGGCGGGACGGGACGTGGGATTTTTATTTTTTTTATATGTTTATTTATTTGTATTGAAATTATATGTTATTGAATAGCATTTTTAGTTTATTTAGTTTTCAATAACATTTTTAGCTAAAAAAAAATGCTTAAGTTTTCAAATTTCAAATTTCAAATTTCGAGCTTCAAGTTTCAAATTTGTATTTTAAATATTTTAAAACAATTTAACTTGAAATTTCAAATGTCAAATTTCAATATTTAAATTAAGTATTTTAAAATTAAAATTAAAATGCAAGACAATAGTTATATAAAAAAGACTTGAATAAAGCCTTCAAATTTATTCAATAAAATCTAATTGCAACTTAGAACGTAGAAGTTACAATTTATAAATATTAGTGGAGTAACTAATCTACGCAGCCACCTTCTAGGAATGGTTCTGTTTCAATAAGTTCTCATTTGTAAAACTAATATTTGTTACATATATTAGATGAGTAACTAATTTACGCAGCCACCTTCTAGGAAGGATTTTGTTTTAATGAGTTCTTGGATGTAATCTAATATTTGTATTCTCCTTTAAAATTCAATTCTAATTGTCGCATCATATCGACGGTAACATCCTCCGGTGTTGGTAAACTTGCTAGAAACTCTTGTAACTCTAATTCATCATCACTAGATCCAATTACTGCATTAATCAAAGCTTCTTGTTTGGAACTTAACCTTGGCAAATTATAATTCCTCCTCTCGGCGTTGACCCAGTCTCTAAATAAAACTTATGTTTCCAAACTTTCTTCCGCCAATGAATGTCAATGATCGCTAAGTTGAAACCTTGTCGCACTAAAAGCAGCCTCCAATGCAACTGATGAAGCTTGAATAGCTAGAACATCATGAACCATTTTGCTCAAAATTGGAAATGGAACGCACCACCTCCTCCACCATGCTAATACATCTTCATTGCCATCTCCGTCTTCCACTATTTCTAAAGATTGATTAAGATATTCTTCAAAATCATAACGGTTAGTAGAATTAAGACCAATAAAACCTCGCATATAACTTGAAATTCGAGCTTTACTTTGAGGATTAAAAGTTTGACCAACTTCTCCTTGAGTATTTCCTGTAGTTCTATATTTTTCATACAAAATTTTTTCTTCTATTTTTATGCTACACTTACACATTTCACAAGTTGGATTTTTTTCCGATAAAATTTCTAAAATATCATAAAAAGTGTCAACAAGTCCCTGCACACCTCGTAATTTATAGTCAGGATGAAATAAAGTAGCAGTTAAAAAAATTTGAGGAGTAGGAAAAAAATACTTTTTAAAATTTTCAATCATACCTTCAATTGCAACGCTAAATTTTTCAATTTTTTTGTATTTAGAAAATTGAATTGAAATGGCACAAATATTTATTAATACTGATGAAATAGTAGAATAATAAATTCTAGAAAACATGGTTGTGGCATCATAAAAAAGTCTTAAAACTTCTTATAGTTCATTAGTTTCTTTCCAATCTTCTTCACAAATTCTCTCTAATGGGTCAGTATTATGAGCATTAAACACCATTTGTACGGGTCCTTTATATTCGTAAGCAACTGAAAATATTTCGTAAAAAGAAGTCCACCTTGTTTTAATATGTCTTGGAATTTTTCTTGGTGGCAAATCACATAGTACACAACTCTCATTAAATTCTCTAATTCTAGCAACTCTATGTGACTAAAAAATCCAGGTAACAACGTAATCAATTTTCATACAATCACATTTAAATAATGAAATACCATCTTGTACAACTAAATTTAATGTATGTGCAACACATCTAACATGAAAAGAATTAACATCAATTGGACATAATCTAGTTTTTAACATACTAGCAGCGTCTGTTTCATTAGATGCATTATCTAATGCGACAAACACTACTTTATCTATAAGCATGTAATAATCTAGAACACTCAAAATATTTAAAGCTAAATATGCACCAATTTTTTTCTCTACATATTCTTTATAACTTCATATTTTTTTTTGCAAATTTCAGTTATGATCAATCCAATGTGCTATAACAGTTAAATAATCACGTCCATTAACACTACGACCCATGTCCGAAGTTATATTCACTCTACAATCTAATATGCTAAATATACAACGAAGATATTGACAATGTTTACCTTGATATACAAAAACATCAGATTTAACAGTACTTCTTGAAAAACCTCTATAAGTAGAATTATAAGTTTATTAAATATATTCAATAAAACCGGGATGTGAAGGAAAACTATAAGGCAAACCGAAAAACAGAAACCATTTTAGCTAATTTCTTGTGATCTCTTTCCTTATTATATTTATATTGTGTTAGTAGACCACCGGGATTAGAAGGATTTAATGTTCCTTGAAACATGTTAGAAGCCCTTACCGATTCATTAACATTAATATCAAAATCATTAATTGGAATTCCTTTTTTTCTATCGGCTAATGATTTAGGTTCTTTAAATTGAATCGACACACAAGATAACAAATGTCTATTTAAGCCCCCTGTCCCACCTTGACCTCCACCTTGTTTATGTTTAAAAGGTTGCTTACACTTATTACAAATAGCAATAGAGTTTTCCTTATCTAAAGTCATAAATTGCCACATAATAGAAGTTTTAGGGCGTTGATACTTCACCTTCTCCCTTGTAGGAGGTATAAGGGGTGGGCGTCCACAATTTTGCTCCGTTGAATTTGTAGTTTCATTTGAAACTTCTATCACCGGACTAGTAGGTGTATCTTCTAATTCCTTTTCTCGCGAACCAACTTCTACTTCTTCACCTGAATTTTCATCAAGATCAAGATTAATATCACCATAAATTTGTTGTAAAATTTCATGATCAAGTTGAACATTTGAATCAATATCATAAGAAGTATCATCAACATAAGTAGAATCATTTGTATTAAATCTAACTTTATACATTGATGTAGAAGAAGTACCACCACATTTACTCTTATTTTTTTCCTTATTACTTTTTTTAATTAAAATTAAATAATTTACTAATGTCACTTGGTTATTTCTCTTTTCCTTTACCGGTATCTTTTTTGCTAGAACTCATATTTAACTATATGTAAAGTGTAATATAAAAATAAAAATAACACAAAAATTAATGACAAAAAATAAAATATAAATATTATGAAATGAATGTACCAAACGTCTGCATTACTAGCAGACGTTATAATCGATTCTTGAACCTTGTAGTTTGTTGTAACTTGTAATTCGGAACTCCAATACTTGATAGAAAATATGAGAATTATATATATTATGATATAATATGAAAATTTAGAATTGAAATATATGTATTATGATATAATATGAGACTTAAATGGAATAAAAAATTGAGACTTAAGATTGAGATGATATAAAAAATAGATGAGAGAATAGATGGTTTTGTAAGAAACAATAAGGGATAGATGGGTATTTATAATATTAAAAATGGGTTAAAGTGTATTTATGATAATTTGAGAATTTAAATTAAAGTATTAAAAGTAGGGGGATGGTAGGGGTGTTGGGGAAGTGAAAAAAGTGAATAAATCCGTTGGGGGGGGGGGGGGGCACTAGCCGTTGCCCCAACGGTCCCCAACGGATATAATTAAAAAAAATTAAAATTGAAGGGATCCCGTGAAATTGACCGGTTCAGTCGGGCTGGTTTGACCGGGACCAAAGGGTGAACCGGCCCCTAATCGGTCCCCTATCCAGAATCTCTACCAACCTGCGAGCAATTACAAGACCGGGTTCGGCGAGCCAGTTTTTTAATCGGTCGCGAGCCAGGGTTGGCCGACCCGGTCCCCCTGCCAACCCCACCCCGCACATTAATCAACTTCGCCTCCAGAATAGGTGTCATGGGTAACTCATTGCGCCAAGAGATAGCTCTTTGCCATTGGCACACATCACAGTTCCTTACTATGTCCACTACATCTTGATGAATTGTGGGCCAGTAGTACCCACACTGAAGTATCTTGTGGGTTGTTCGAGCACCACTATGATGACCACCTACTGGAGATGAGTATAGACCTCCAAAATGTGCAGCATCTCAGCTTCAGGAATGCACCGCCTGATGATGTTATTAGCACAAATCCTGTACAAATATGGTTCATCCCAGAAATACTTACCTACATCATGCATGAACCTTTTTCTTAGCTGAAATGTTAGTCCTTTAGGCATTACATCACTAACAAGAAAATTAGCATAATCAGCAAACCAAGGAATAAGGTCAAGAGTTGCAACTAATACCTATTCATCCGGGAATTTATCATATATTTCAAGCTCAAGCTCTTCCTTCTTTGCAGCCTCCAACCTAGACAGGTGATCAGCTACCTGGCTCTCACATCCTCTCTTATCCTTCACTTCAAAGTCAAACTCTTGGAGAAGTAGCACCCATCGGATCAGCCTAGGCTTGTCATCTTTCTTCGCTATGAGGTATCTCAGGGCAGCATGGTTTGTATGAACTATCACATTAGTGCCCAGGAAGTAAGCTTTGAACTTTTCAAACGCATAGACCACCGCCAATAGTTCATGCTCAGTTACTATGTAGTTTCGTTGTGCCCCATTCAGTGACTTACTAGTATAGTAAATTGGATGAAACATCTTGTTGCGCTTCTACCCCAACACAACTCCTAATGCAGTCCTACTAGCATTGCACATTACCTCAAATGGCTCCTCCCAGTTTGGGCCAATGATCACTGGTGTTGAAATCAGTTTTTCCTTTAGGCACTCAAATGCTTTGAGACATGCCTCATCAAAGGAAAATTTCACCTCCTTCTCCAAAAGCTTGCACATAGAGTATGCAATTTTGGAGAAGTCCTTGATGAAACGCCTATAGAACCCGGCGTGGCCTAGAAAACTTCTAACACCCTTCACATAGATTGGTGGAGGTAACTTTTCAATCACCTCAATCTTGGCCTTATTGACCTCTATCCCCTTCTGTGATACTGTGTCCCAGGACTATGCCCTCATTTACCATGAAATGACACTTCTCTCAATTCAGCACTAGGTTGGCCTCCTCACATCTCTGTAAACCTTGCTAAGGTTCAATAAACAGTCATCAAAAGTATCGCTTACTACAGAGAAATCATCCATAAATACATCTAGAGTGTCTGTAACCATGTCTAAAAAGATGGACATCATACACCTTTTGAATGTTGCTGGTGCATTACATAGCCAAATGGCATGCGCTTAAACGCAAAAGTGTTATAAGGACATGTGAAGGTTATCTTTTCCTGATCTTCAGGAGCAATTGATATCTGGTTGTAGCCAGAATATCCATCTAAGAAATAGTACAACTATTTACCTGCCAACCTATCAAGCATCTGATCCATGAAAGGCATGGGGAAATGATCCCTCAAAGTCCATTTGTTCAGCTTTTCGTAGTCCATACAAACTCGCCATCCAGTGACTGGTCTTTGCGGGACTAACTCATTTTTGGCATTTGCCACCACAGTCATACTGCCCTTTTTGGGCACACATTGCACTGGACTAACCCAATGACTGTCAGAAATGGGATAGACCACCCCAACATCTAACCACTTGATTATCTCTTTCCTAACCACCTCTTGCATAGGTGGGTTCAGCCTCCGTTGGTGTTCAATACTTGGGCTACAGTCCTCCTCAAGCTGAATTTTGTGAGTGCATATACCCGGAGGTATTCAAATTATATCAGCAATGGTCCATCCAATGACCCTTTTGTACCTTTTCAATACACTGATCACCTCCTGCACCTGCTCTTTATTTAAATCTGCAACCAAGATCACATGTAAAGTGTTATTAGTATCCAAAAATACATACTTGAGGTGACTAGGTAACTGTTACAGGTCTAGCACCGATGGCTCCTCGATGGATGGTTTTGCTAGAGGACTTGGCCTGTTTTTCAAGTCCAAGTCCAATTTCTTTGGAGCATAAGAGTGTGCTCCTATTCCCTGTAATGCATTCACGGTCTCGACATAATCAGACCTGAAATCAGCTTCAAGGTTCATCAGCACTACAGCTAAGGTTTAAACTGTTATTCTCTCCTCAATAGGTACTCTTATTTCTTCGTCAGTGACCACTTCTATTGAAGATATTACATTCATATCATGTGGTTGCTTAGACCTGCAAATATTGAACTTTACCTCATCTTTGTTGAGTCTGAACTTTAATTTTCCTCTCTCAACATCTACCAAGGCTCTTCCTATAGCCAAGAATGGTCTTCCCAAGATGATAGGAAACTCAAAGTCCATTTTGCAGTCTAAGATCATGAAATCAACCGAACAGATAAAGGTGTCCACCTTTACAAGTACATCACAAAGGATTCCCACATGCCTCTTTACTGACCTATCAGCCATCATCAACCTCATTGTTGTAGCTTTTGGTACTCTCAACCCCAACTTCTTGTAGATGGCTAATGGCATCAAGTTGATGCTAGCTCCTAGATCACATAAAGCTTTTGCAAAGCTAATTGACCTAATGGTGCATGGGATCATGAATGCACCTGGATATTCCTTCTTATGAACCAGAGACCTGGTAGCAATGGCACTGCAATGATGAACATCATTAGAAAAATCAAGACTTACAACTCTTTTTTTGGTAACCAAGTCTTTCATAAACTTGGCATATCCTGGCATCTGTTGCAGGGCTACCACCAGTGGTATGTTTACTGAAAGTTGCTTCAACATGGTGATGAACTTTGTAAACTTTCCATCTTCAGCTTTCTTTTTAAGCCTTTGAGGGAACGGAGGAAGTGGTCTTGGAATCTGTTGTAAAGGCAAGTTTTCCTTTACCTCTTTCTCCTTTCCTCTCGCAGGTTATGCTTTAGGCTGAGGATCCTCCAAGTCATCTACCTATACAGTTTCATTCTCCTCTCTACCAGCTTGCTCCACGACCTGTTCATATTTGGTACCTGCAGGAATAGGGTCAGTAAGCTCTTTACCACTCCTGGTGGTGATGGCCATGCAGTGTCTGTCCTTCTTAGGATTTTGAATGGTGTCACTTGGTAGTGACCCATTCTTCCTCTAATTCAGTGAGGCTGAGAGTTTCCCCACCTGCTGCTCAATTTTTTTAATGGAGGTGGTGTGAGAATCCACCAACTGACTCATGCTCGAGAAATCACCTCTTATTTTTTTTACCCATGCATCAGTTGATTCAACCTTCTAGAGTACCTTAGCCATCATGTCTTTCAGCTTAAACCCGTTGGAACTACCACTTGCCCGATCTCTATTACCTGGGGGCACATAAACACCACTACGATTATTCCTATATCCATATATGTTTTGCCAGTTCCCCTGATCTCTATTTGTTGGCATATCATACTGACCATCCATAGCATAACTCCGACCTGCGTTTACATAATTGTAACCCTGATTTCCAGGGTTATAATTCTGAAAACCTCATTAGTTCCCCAAGTAGTTAGCTTTCTCATCAAGGTCAATATCTTGATCCTCATACCTATTTTACTGTCCCACAACATTTACCATTTTAGACTTGGCAACAACATGCTTTATGAGCAAATCTATTTGTGTCTACATATGTGCCATGTCTTGGTCCCTTTCTTCTTCTCTTTTCCTCTATTCAGCTGAAAGCTCAAATGTGTAACCAAGCTCTCCTACCTCTGCATCTCTAGTGTACCAAGCCTTGTTGTTCATTAAGACCTCATCCAATAGCTGCATGCTTTCTGAGAATGGCTTCCTCATGAATGATCCTCTGCAAACTGCATCAACAGCAGGTTTAGTGACATAGTTTAAATATCTATAAAAATCCTGTTTCAGATGCCTCTCAGTAAGATCATAGTTAGGACATTTCTTCAGCTTTTGGCTGAACCTCTACCAAGTGTCATGCATTGCTTCTCCTGGTAGCTACTTGTGTGTACTTATCTCGTCTTTCATCTGCAGCTCTTTTGATTCTGGGAAGAATTGTTCCAGGAAAGCTTCCTTCAACTCAGTCCAAGTTCGGATAGAGTCGTCTGGCATCTCATTCAACCAATTAGTCGCCTCTCTAGTAAGAGACAATGGAAACAGCCTTAACCTCATTGATGTTTGGTTAACCCCAGGAATCTCTTGTGACTTACAGATTTCCACAAAGTTCATCATATGTTGATTTACATCATCACCAGCTACACCTCTAAACATACCTTTCAGGTTCAACAATTGGATCATGGTGCTGGTGATTGTGAACTTAACACCTGGAGGTAGTACATGTAACACTATAGCTCCAGTGGCTTCAGCTCCATCTAATGCAGCATCATCTTCTTCATACATCATGTGAGATGGATGTTGAGCTCTACCCCTTGGGGTTATTGGTTGACGCTGGGGAGGGATCAATCCATCCACTCCTCTATTCTTATCTACCACCCTAGGTTGGTTGTTATCACCATTCTGTTGAACACCTCTTGCAGCTACTTCAGCTTCTAGTCCCAACCTTTGTCTTTGCGCCTCAAGTTCTTGTGCATTCACCATTTTTCGAAAAGTCTTTCGGAGTTCTGAGTCGAAAGAGATCAATGGAACTCATTTACTCTTGCTACTTGGCATACACAGTAGCACTCACCTGAAAGAGAAACAAACATAGAAAAAAATGTAAAATTAGGAAATATAACTACAAATAAAATAAAAGCTAGTAAAACACTTCTGAATTGAAATTCCCCAGCAGCGGCGCCAAAATTTAATACGTCCAAACTTACACTTCAAATAAAAACTGTAAACGGTTGATGTCAATTTACAGAACTCAACTAAAGATGAGGCCGATCCCATAGAGAATTTCTTTACATATAACACTATCGCGTTTAATCGAATATTGTTATTATCTCCTAAACAAATAACAACAAAAAGTAAATTGGGTTTGGTTGAAATGTTATAATTACCAAACTTGTAGTCAAAATCCAGATTTACGACTAATAGACTATTTCGTTGTAATGTTAATTCAGTTAATTAAGAGAAACCATGATTGTGTTCACCATAACATTAGTTCAAGTGTTCTTCCGTAATTGAGTATCAAGCAAATTAATGTTTACATAATCATTGCGAGTTAAATTTATCTGACACTTCTCAGCCAAATCAGATAATTATCACTCATATTCTCTCAACCCTAGAGTGTTACTAACATTGACCCTTGCTTAAAATGAGATGGTGCTAAAGATATTTTCTCTCAAACTCAAGCTTTAACTCCAATTTGATAATTTAGTTCAGCTTTTTTCTAACTTGTATTTTTATCTCAAACAAATACCAGATACATGTTCATCTAATTTGTACACTCACTAGATTACAATGATATCGAAAGGTAAAAACTACAGAATGTAAACACAGACTGTCCTTTACTCGTTTTACGAAATCGTAACTAGAATTTCGTCATGGATACCACAAACCTAGTCGTGATATTTAGCCACTCATGCTTTCACGTAAACCATCAGTAATGAACAATGAAAACATGTTAAGAAAGACTTATGAAAATAATTAGCAAATCAGCAATCACTTCAATAATCTGATAATTTGTATCCGAACTTCCAACTGATAATAATAATCAAAATCCCAAAATCAAAAGCTAAGAGTAATATCGTATTTCTTAGTCTTCAAACGTAAGATAATGAATAATGTTCAAAAATGACCTAAAGTAATTCAAAATAGAATGCTTAAAATGAGTCCTAATCGAATTAAGACTGAATTGTCGGGCCTTTTCATAGCCACTACCACGACCAGTCAAGGGCTTCACGGTCCATGAAGCCCTCCGTGGTCTTGCCTTAGAGCTTTCCAAAAGTGGGTCTCCAAACTTGGTCACTAGAAAAATGTACCATGAGAGCTACCATGGTCCATAGTGAGGACCACGGCCCGTGAAGTCGCCCGTGGTCTTCACTTGGGTTTCAACCCTTTTTCAACTCTTTCTTGCTTTCACACTGGTTCAGCTTCAAGACAAGTACCACGGTCCATGGTGAGGACTACGGCCCGTAGAACCCTCTGTGGTCTTCACTTGGTTATTCCTGCTCTTCATCTTCTCAAGGCCCAGCACTGCCTCACTTTCACGAGCTAAACCACGAACCGTAATAAAGTTCACGGTCCGTGAAGTTGGTCGTGAACTTTACTTTGTCAACATCAGTTCGGCTTCTTTTTCCACTTTTCTATACAACCTAGATTCTGCCTACACATTTAACAAACTTATCAAATAATCCAAAATTTCACTTAATTCCAGTATTAGTTCATAGTTTTTAAGCATCAAATATGCCACGATTTTGCGGCACATCGGTGACTTGCTTGTTAATCGTGATTGATGTACTTGTTTTGTGTGACTGATCTACTTGACATTGAGATGGACTCACTCAACTCGTTTAGTTGTTGATGTGTTACTAATGTACTGTGAATATTGGACCTTGTGAATCATGTATAATAGAACTGTTATGTTGGGTTGATCTTTATGCAGATTGTAGTTTGAGGAGGTTCAGTTGGAGTGTAAGGGGTACCCGTTTTCTAGCTAGATGTCTTGTTTACTAGGTTACTTGTTGGGTACCGTGTTACTGGTTCTCACATCTTGCTTTTACATTTGTGTAGGTTCCGAGCCCAGACCCGTGTGATCTCTCTTTCTCCTTCTTCTGATTTTAAGGCCTGTCAAGGATTTGAAGAGGTAGTTGCTTGTCATTTCGGCGGACACTTTTTGTCCTTTTCTTTATAATTTGTTCTATTTGAGAAACAAAGATTCAGACTTGTACTTATATCTTAAATTTTGCATTTTATGTATTTAATGGTTTGTACACGTCACAACTAGATTTTGAAATATTTTAATAGAAAGAATAGTTTTTCCGCTTTATCTTGTTCTTGCTTTATATTTCCGTATTTCTTTCGTTTAAATTGGGTTGAGGCTGACTTGTCTTGGTGGGAATAGACAACTGTCATCACGTCCATAATTTATAGTACAATTAACATAAATTTTAATTTTTAAAAAAATCATATAGAGAAAACTTAATTTATAAAATAAGCTAACTTTTATATCTAAAATTAATATTATAAAAATATTACATAAAAAATAATTAAATATACAAGAGATTTAATTAAAACATACAATTTATATAAATGTTTAATTAAAAGTTTTGTATAATGAAATAATATTAAAATATTCAATAAAGTGATTTGGTGTGATGAATAGTGTTACACCAAATTTAGTGTAACACTCACACACCAAAATGGTGTAAAATTTGGTGTTGGGTTGGAGCTCCAAAACACTGAATTTTACACCAACTAAGTGTAAACTTTGGTATTGAGTTGGAGATGGTCTTACTAAGTTATGTTAATATAAACTCATATCTAAACATGCATATTGTATACAGTCATCTGCCATTAAAACTACATACAACATACATTTGTATATATGTCACTATATTTTAGTGTATCACACTTATATTTTATGAGATACAAATTTAATATACTGAAAAATGATACTGCAGTTACTATATTCCTTGGCTTTCAATGATTTCTCAATTGAAAAAAAATGACACATAAATGTACCAAATATTTGATACATGAATTAAACATGACAATATTATGTAGCCAATAAAGAATAATTGAGTTGAAATTCGAAAGCTAATATACTATAATTGAGTTGAAATTTGAAAGTGGGAAAGAGAATTGAGTGTACATAGACAAGAGAAAAATAGAATCAATGAGGAATATAAAAAAAAAAAAAATTAGTTAGTAAGAATCTCTCGTTATTTACTTATTCATTTGTACAACCACAATCAAACTAAAAGAAAAGTCAAAGAAATAATTATTAATATTTTTATCACATAATTTATACCATATATTAGCTAAAAATATTTTAAGTAATTTTGTAGTCTTAAATATTTGGGACCTAAGGCAAGGGATTCAGTTGCCTTACTCTTCGGTGGATCCGTATTTTTATTTTTATTTTTTATTTTTTTTTACTCTTAGGTCAACTTTGTACTCTAGTTTTAGCAATTTTACAATTAGATAGTATAGTGCAAGGAGCCCATGCTTGGGAACTGGGGTGGTCAAACTCAATTTGTTTAATTCGTCCAATTCATTTAAGTTTGAATGGATATATATTGATATGTTCATATATTAGTTCAACCTACTTCAATCTATTCCGAATCAATGCATTAAAAATTGGATTGATATGTAACCCAAATTGACTCTTGAGAAATTTTGTTAAATATTGAAAACACTTTTTTTCTTTTATGATATGTTATATATCGTCATAATAAAGAAAAATTAATTTTATTAGATACTAAAATAAATTTTATTAGATACTAAAATATGTTTAAAAAATAACTAAAATAATTAAAACTTAATGAAAATCGAGTTGGATCTTGAGCCATTTTATGATCACCTATTGTCTGATCCGCTTTGACCTAAACAAATGTGAGTTGGATTGGATTGAGTCTTGACACATTTGTTGTCTTGACCCATTATGAGCCCACCCAAATTTGATTCAACCAGTCTAATTGTCACTCTTAGTCGATGCATAGTACTCAATAGAAAATAAATGGTCAACAATTTCTCTCTTTAGACTGAAAAATAGAAGAAAAGAAAAAGTTGGTTTTAGCCCCAATTTTAGAGCAGTTTGGATTGGCTTAAAAGTTGGTCAAACTTACTTTTAGGTCAGTTTTTGGCTTCTGAAAGTGTTTGACAAATATAAAAAATAGCATAAAATAAGTCAAAGATGACTTAAAATAAGCTACGAAGTGTTTGGCAAGGTAAAAAATGACTTAAAATAAGTAAAAAAAATGACATAAAATAAGTCAAAAACCAAAAGTAGGTCTCCCCCTACTTTTTATTTTTTGACTTAAAAGTCATTTCAGTTTGACTTTTTATTTTTGACTTAAAAGCTTCTTTTTTTAAGTCAATCCAAATGGGCTCTTATATTTGAGAGAGAATAATAAAAAAATCACAAAGGACTAGCGTTTAGAAGGGAATTACCAAGCACAAATATCCCAATGAATACAAAAATAATGTGAAAGCATGTTTCTAATAGAAAAAATTGAGATAGAATAATTGAAGTAATGTAATATTTTGTATCAATATGAAAAGGATAGTCACATTTTGTTACACAAACTTCGGCCAAGCCTCAAAAGAGAAAATGGCCAAAAGCCCCTCCATCCTATAGCCGGATTCCCAACTAGACACTCATACTTTACGGGGGTCCTATTACCCTCCTGAATATTTTTTTTACTTATTATCTCACCCTTATTTCCTGACATGTCCACATAAATCAAATATAATTAAATGTTTGTTTACACGCGCTGCCACATAATGACTGGACCCCAGAACCCACGAATTTCCCTTAATATTTTCATTTTCCTCTTTCTTTCTCTAAACCCTAACCTTTTTTCGATTTGACCAAATTCACCCCATTCTCTTTGATCTGAGATTTCGTTCGAATAGAAGTTTGTTGGGAAGGTTGGGGAAGGTTCGTTTAGCTTTTTTCATTTGTTGGGTCGGAGTTTTCTCTAAGTAAAGGTTAGTTTTTTAGTTCTTTACTAGCGATTTTGAACGATATTGATTATTGTGTTTGATTAGGGTTATGAAATTGACAAAAAAAATGAAGAACAATAACTGGGTTTTGGTAAAATAGCATTCCATTGTTCAATTTATACCATATTATCTTCATATTGTTAGCCATGTAGTATTTCCTTTCTCGTTTAATGTTATATATGTTCGTAATGGTATGATACTATGGCATAGTAAGTTTACAATTTTCGTTGTTATAATGATGATATGTTCATATTTACCTATTGTGTGTGTTTAATGTACAATGTGTAGTTTAGATATTCTTTGTTCTTTCATTCCATTCAGGTAGGAGATGAGTGGGTTCACTTTGGTTACCTTAAGATGGTATCATGGTGGAGTGTTAGATTTAAGTAGTAGACAACCAATATATAAGGGTGGGCAAGTTACAGAATTTTTAGATGTTGATGTGGATAAGATGTCCTATTTTGAATTAAGAGGCTACATTAAAGAATTGGGATACACCACAACTTGCATATTTAGTATTAAACCCCCTGACAATGGCATTTTGGAAGATATAGACAATGATATGGATATTTTAGACCTATGTTGTTCTTTGGAAGATGGAGATATATGTGAAACACATGATTGATGAAGCAGTTCTGGACCCCGACCTTATTTTATTAGAAAATATTTGCCATGAAGATAGGGAGGAATCTGGTTCAACTTTCAATAAAGGGGTTGAACCAAATTGTGGTCCAAACATTGTGGTTGGTGATGAAACTTTATCTGGTGAGGACCCTTTTACTACAACACCTCAAACTATAGCTGCTACTGCTGCTAGAGCATCTTCTACCTCACTTCCAATTAATACTACAAATCCTTCCATTAATAAATTCTGTTACTACAGATCCTACTTATACAGATCCAGATCCAGCTACTGCAGATCCTGTTAGTGTAGATCCAACTACTGTAGATCTTAATGATAGAGAAGTAGGTCCAGTTGGATCTGATTTAGTGGAAGAAGATGGTTTTGATTACTCAACTGAAGAGAGTGTTGATACTTAAGGTGAATTAGTTGGAGATGATGATGAGGATTATGATAGTGATGTGCATGAGGAGGTTAGGGAGTTGAGGGATGAAAAGAGGACTTTTCAAAGAACAAAAAGAAATGAGAGAGAACAAGTTGACACTGAAGAGGTACCAGTAGGTGAAGCTGGACCAGATTTAGGTTTTGATGAAACTGAAACAGGAAAAATAAGTGTTGAAGGAAGGTTAGGAGGTGATGAGCCATACTATCCAAGTTCTGATGCTGACAGTTTTGAAATAGATGAAGATGAGTGTTGTGATGAAGATGAACACAATTCTGATGCTGACAGTTCTGATTCTGGTTGGGTTAATTTACCTAGAAGGGTAAATATATCAAGAAGGAAAAGCACCAAAAAAAAGAAAATTGTTCATGACCCTACTGCTAAGAAAGTTGTATGGCAGTTGGGTATGGTATTTTCAGATGTGAATGAATTTAGAAGAGCAGTAACTAATATGATGTCCAAAGAAGATTTCAGGTAGAGAAGTGGGTGAATGAGCCAAAAAGAGTTAGAGTTAGGTGCAAGGATAATTGTCCATGGCTTTTGTATGCATGTCTTGACAACACAACAAATGATTTCATGATTAAGACTTACAATCCAAAGCTTACTTATAATTCAACAACCAGAAATTATTTGTGTAATGCAAAGTACATATCTACAGTCTTTAGACAAAGAATCCTTGAGCAGCCAAGTATAAGAGTTTTGAAGTTGCAAGACCTGATAAGAAAAACGCTTAAAGTTCATGTTGGCAAGACTACTATTATGAGAGCAAGAGCTAAGGTGTTGAAAGATATTATGGGTGATCATATTGTTGAATTTGGAAGAATTCTTAATTACAAGGATGTACTACTAAGGACCAATCCAGGAACCACTTGTATTGTTAAACTGGATGAACCTGATGCACTTGGTAGACTTGTATTTAAAAGCTTTTATATCTATTTTGATCCACTGAAGAAGGCATTCTTGAATTGTAGGAAATGCATAGGTTTAGATGGTTGTTTCCTTAAAGGGGTTTGCAAAGGGCAGTTGTTAGTTGTTGTTGCCAGGGATGGTAATAACCAGATGTTGCCACTAGCTTGGGCAGTGGTTGAGTATGAGAACAAAAATACATGGACATGGTTTGTCAAGCTATTAAAGACTGATCTGGGACTAGGAGATAATGGAGATCTCACCTTGATTACAAATATGCAAAAGGTATGTATACTTTTAAATTTTTTATTTGTATTTATTAGTTTTAATGTTGCATATGTTATGATAACATAACTACATACATTTATAGGAATTGTCTGCAGCCATTCAAGATTTATTGCCTGCTGCAGAACATAGAATGTGTGCTAGACACATCTTAGCTAACTGGGCTAAGGACTGGAGAGGCCTCCAAAGAAGACAACAATTTTGGAGGATTGCCAAAAGTACTTTTGAGTCTCAATTAAGAAACAATGTGGAGAAGATGAAGTGTCTTGGTCCAAAAAAAAATGATGGATGCCTTAATATACTACAACATAGAGTACTGGTGTAAGGTTTACTTCAATACTGGAGTAAAATGTGATTCTGTAGATAATAACATGTCTGAGTGTTTTAATGCATGGATATTGGCAACAAGGCACAAGACAATTATTATTATGCTTGAAGAGATTAGAGTGAAGATGATGACAAGTATAGGTAATTTAAGGGAGTTTACAAATACTTAGAAGTGTAATTTCTCTCCAATAACTTTGAAGGTACTACAAGAAAATATTAACAGGTCAATGAATTGTAGTATTGAATTTAATGGAGTTGTTAGGTTTGAAGTGAGAGAGGGACTATGTCAACACACTGTGGATCTTGGTAGGAGAACTTGTAGCTGTAGGGTATGGCAATTAAACGGCATACCAAGTGCATATGTTGTGGCTGTAATATATTTCAAGAAATGTGATCATGTTGACTATATTGATAGTTGCTATACTAAGGAAACTTACTTGAGAACCTATGCTAATCTTCTTCAACCAATCACAAACATGGAAATGTGGCCTATATCTACTAATCCAACAATTGCACCACCTGAAATCATAACAAGAGAGGTTGTCCACAAAATGTTCAATCATAGGGAGGAACCATCAGGTTCAGGTAATGGAAGAGGCAATACATCAAGTTCAGGTAGGGAAAAGGCAACACATCAGGTTCAGGCAGGGGAAGAGGCAGACCAAAGGTAATATTTTTACTTGTATTGATATGAACTATAATCATTTTCTAACTTCTTCTTTGTATATTTAGAATCCATCAACAGAAAGTGAGCCCCCAGCCAAAAGGGGAAAAGGCAGACCAAAGGTAATATTTTTACTTGTATTGATATTAACTATAATCATTTTCTAACTTCTTCTTTGTATATTTAGAATCCATCAACAGAAGGTGAGCCCCCAGCAAAAAGGGGAAGAGGAAGACCAAGAACAACACCAACTGCACCTCCAACACCTCTTACATATCCAACACTTAGTGCTCCTTCTCCACCTACTACAACTTCCTTGCCTACTACTAGTAAAAAAGGAAGACCAAGAAAAACACCTCCTGCACATCCTGCATATCTTGAACATCCAGCACCACCTACTTCATTACCAACTACTAGTAAAAGAGAAAGGGGCAGGGGAACTGAAAGCACAATCCCATACAAAAGATCATCAATCATGGGAATGGGTGTGTTTCAAGCTGGAAATGGATTCAAAGCATTTAATATGAGTATTTGCTACTAATTATATCAATCATCTTCATAAATTAAGTTTTTGCTACTAATTATTTTTCATAAATTGGGTGCAGTCTGCCATGCCAAGCTTTAAGATACTCTCTACTAGTGCAACCAAAGTGATAAGATCAGCTGACATAACTGGTGATATTGGTTTTAAACCAAATACTAAGCAACCTTAAATGGAAAGGGAAATCAGCAATATCAACAAGAAAACTTCAAGAAATGAGTGAGCAACAAAGAAAAAAACCAAAAGGAAGTATTTCAAACAATCCAAGTCAATCCAAGTAGCCATGGAAAATGTAGTATTGCAGCATTGTTTTAAGCCTTTTGTTTTTTATGTAGAATATTGATGTATTAGTACCAAACGAATTCTGTTTTTGTTTTGGGTTGTGATCGACAATATTTTCTCTATCCCTTTAGTTTTTGATGTTGAATGTTGATGTATTAGTACCAAACGACTTCTGTTTTCGTTTTGGGTTGTCAATGAATTCTATAACAATATTTTCTCTATGCATTTTGTTTTTGGGTTGTGACTAAACGATGTATTAAAGCATTCTACTATTTTCTTGTTTGCTTGAATAACTAATTTACAATTGCACAATCATCCGTTGGAATCTTCATTGACATAAATAGACACATAAATACAAAGCATTACAAGAAAAACAAAATTCCTTATTACATCAAAATCTAACATAGGGTACCTTACTATGACAAAGCAAAACGTAATTCTTTATTATGCCAATTCAACTAGATCAATACTTGATTCACTACTTTGGAATAGGTTGTTGATAAGCATAGCAACAACACAAATCAAAACACACAAAATGATCTTCCAATAGAACCTACGCCATTATTATTGTCGATCACTTGCTCATTGATTTGTGTCTGCCTCCTCAAAACTTCTTCTTCCAACTCTTTGATTTTGTTCACCAAATTCGGGAGAATAAATTTTGAACTTGGGTCGACTTCTTCTTTGTCTCTCCATCGAAAAAACTTACAATTCTTAGACTAAAATATCAAATTAGTACATTAACATCAATTAAATTCAACGAAATAAATAATAGAAGAAGAGAAATCACATACACCATAGTAGGGGCAGGACCAAAACCGCCTTCCGAGATTTGACTTCAACCAAGAAGTTTGCATATGCAGTAAAATGCATTGCACCGCACAATGGTTTTGAGCATTGGGTCTGATTCTTCCATACAAAGCTTATTCAAGTCAGCATTTGCCATTATTTACCCTAACAAAGCATAAAAACATTGAATTTGAAGAAAAAATTTGAATCCTAACTATGAAATCAGGGAAATTACAAGTCCTAAAGCTTCAAGCTTTTTCGAAATTCAAACTACAGTTGAATGCTTTGACAAGTAAATTCAAGTTTTAAGCTGATTTGGGAGAGAATGAAGGAATATACTGTTGGAGATTTGTCAACTATTAGAAGAATTGAGAAAAAGAGAAAGAAAAAGAGAGTTTGATTTTGGGAGAGATGAGATTATACCGTTGGA
Source organism: Solanum commersonii (assembly GCA_029007595.1). Lineage (NCBI taxonomy): Eukaryota > Viridiplantae > Streptophyta > Magnoliopsida > Solanales > Solanaceae > Solanum > Solanum commersonii. The sequence goes on along the minus strand of JAJTWQ010000162.1, from coordinate 336,871 downwards.
GATTTAATATATCTGATTTGGACTTACACACGTAGTTTTCTTCAGCTTTTAACATTTTATTTTCTCTTCTTACGTGCCTAAGGGAATTGGTCTCACCTTCTTGGACATGTCAGCAAATAAGGGTGAGATAATAAGTAAAAAAAAATATTCAGGGGGATAATAAAACCCTCGTAAAGTATGAGTGTCTAGTTGGGAATCCAGCTATAGGTTGGGGGGGCTTTTGGCCATTTTCTCCTCAAAAGTTAATTAAACTAGCACTGACAAGGAAAAAATAAGTTACAGTGTATCAGAACAATCTGAATTTGTGGTGAAAACAATCATAAGGAAAGAGGTATCAGTTTAAGATGGATGTAACGATCGAATTTCTCTAGCACTGACAGGGGAAAAAAAAGTCAAAGTGTATCAGAACAATCTAAATTTGTGGTGAAAATAATTATAAGGAAAGAGGTATCAGTCTAAGATAGATGTAACGATCGGATTTCTCCAGCACTGACAGGGAAAAAAGAAGTTAAAATGTATTAGAACAATCTGAATTTGTGGTGAAAATAATTATAAGGAAAGAGGTATCAGTCTAAGATGGATGTAACGATCAAATTTCTCATTGTTCAAAAGGTACCTCGTGCGTAATCCTAAAATTCTTGAAAATGCATTGCCAATTTAAAAATTGAGGTACACGATGATCTTGTTAAAATTTGAATTGATCCAAACTGACGTCAGCCCACCATAGTGGGAATCCTCCCGCTATGGCTGGGCCACTATAGCACATGCATGGCCTCTATAATGGGGCTAATAGAATTAGACCCTAAGTAAAGTGATGTCTTTTATTTTTTTCTCATTTTCCATTGACAAAAGAGACAAATGTTACTCCCAAAATTCCCCCAAGCCACTCTAAGCTCGAGGACAATGGAGAGGAGGGATTTCAGTGCAAAGAAGGTTAAAATCCAATGATTCCAGTTTATGTTTGTCGGGATTTGCCTAAGGGGCCATAAGCTTGCATTCAAAGTTTTTTAGCATTTGATTGGCGCCCAGGTAGGCTAGGTTTCTTAATTGAATAGTTAGATTTGTACTTACATATGTAATATCTTGTGGATTGTCAGGAGATCTCATGTATAGGCATTCGGACACGGAGTCTGAATGGTTAAACGTATGGTTAGCTATGATTTAGGCTGATGATAGACTTGATTTAGTTATTGTTGGTACTATGATGTTGGGTGGTATTCTGGGAAAGAAAAGTGTGGGTGATCGAATTACGATTAGAAAATAATCTGGAAGAATTTCTCTCGGGTAGGGAATGGTTGATTATTTCTCGTTCATACTTTATGTGCTTGTCAATTATATTGTTTGTTAGTAATGCATGCATGATATAAGTTTTGGGGGGGAAAAAGGAAAGAACGTGACTTGTAAATGAAAGATGTTGTCAATTGCATGTGATGAATGTGTTACTTGAATGTACAAGTGTGGTTAGTGTTAATTGTGATTATGGTTGTGTTGTGTATTGATGTTGGATCGAATACCATATTGGTATATATATTATTATTAGATTGTGTACCACGCAGGTACATATATTATTATTATTATTATTATTATTATTTTTATTATTATTATTATTATTTGATCAAATACCGTGTTAGTACATATATTATTATTATTATTATTGAATTGGATATCACGTCAGTACTTATTATTACTATTGTTGTTGTTATTTTTGTTGTTGTTGAATCAGGTACCACACATTACATATATTATTATTAGATCGGATACCACGCTGGTAAATATATTATTATTATTATTGCATCAAGTACCACATCGGTACATTCACCGTTTGTATGTGAGTTCTATGAGAAAACCAAATTTATAATGAGATGGTTGCAGGTTTGTATATGAGAGAACCATGATGAGTTATTATGTTTAGGTATCACTTGTTGGTCTTTGGGTGGCTGGATTGGGTTATTGAAATGTTGGGGTGGCTTTTGTGCAGACCGAGAGAGCATGTTAAAAGGGGTAGATGATAATTAGGAAGTCTTATTGGTTCGACTACTGGATGGTGTGATGAATTAGATATGACTGGTGGAGAATGCTAAGTAGGGGTGAAGACTATAGTCAAGGCTATTTTATAATTATGATTATAATTGCATGTATGTGTTTTGCTAAATAGTTGTTTATTGTTCATATTTATGTACAATTGGAGCATTGTAAGGTAAGGAGTTGGCATGAGACCTTAAGGAGGGTTATGGGGATAGTAAATTGAGTACTAGAGTTGGTAATGACCTATGTGATAGAGGGGTTAGGCTATGATTTAATGCAAGTGTGGAATGTTGGAGCTCAATATGAAATCCTATTTTCTTGCAAGACCTATTCGGATAAGGAAAAACTCTAAGGCTTAGATGTTGGAGTTAGCAGCGAAAGAATGTGGGTGACATGGGTGGGTCCTAATGGTATTGTGTTATTTTCCTATTCTTGATTATGCACATAATATTATGTGGTGAATTTGGATTGACCGCTAACGTATACCAGTACATGTTGTTTGTTCTGATACTATTCTTATTATGCCATTTGACGTAATCTGTTTGCAGAATACAGTAATGTTTCTTATGCTTATTGTAATGACCTGATTGGTCATTTTTTATTTTTCCATGAAATTTACTGTTTTGCCCTCAAGATATCGACCTGAATCTTCTATATTTGAGTTTGAAAGGCGAAGTTGTTGAGAAAGTGATTTTCGATGTCTTTTGGAGTTTTGAGTGTCGAAATGGAATTGCATCAGTTCCAGAATGTGAAATTTGATCTTTTTCGGTTTCTGATTCGGAGTCTTTTTGAGGATTTGAGGTCCTAAGTTGTAAAATTGTGGAAATTTAGTCTTTGGATTGACTTTGGTCAACATTCAGGGTTCGGATGCTCGAATCAGAATTTTGAGAGTTCTGATGTCGAGGTCTTTGATGGCGTTTGATATAAAACCAATGAGAAATGATTTCGGTTAATGATTTGATATAAAGCCGTTGGGAAATGACTCCAACTAGTGATTTGATATAAAGCCGATGGGAAATGGTTTCAACTAGTGATTTAATATAAAGCCGATGGAAAATGGTTATGGCTAGTGATTTGATATAAAGCCGATCGAAAATGATTTCGATTAGTGATATATTGTGCCGATGGAAAATAGTTCCGGTGAGAGATTTAATACTTGTAATTTGGTGCATTTTGATGCTTATGTGTGACTTGCTTGTTAATTGTGAATGATGTACTTGTTACATGTGATTAATCTACTTGACATTGACTTACTTGATTCGTTGGGTTGTTGATTTGTGACTATTGAACTATGAATATTAGGTCTTGTGAGCCATGTATTGTAGAATCGTTAGGTTGGGCTGATTTCTGTGCATGTAGTAGTTTGAGGAGGTTCGGTTGGAATGTAAGGGCTACTCAATTTCTAGTTAGATGTCTTGTTTATTAGTTTGTTTGCTGAATACCATGTTGTTGGTACTCACCCCTTGCTTCTACACTTGTGTAGATTTCGAACCCAGACCCATATAATCTCTTTCTCCTTCTTCTGATTTTGAGGCTTGTCAAGGATTTGAAGAGGTAGTTGTTTGTCACTTCGACGGGCCCTCTTTTTCCTTTTCGTTATACTTTATTCTATTTGAGAAACAAAGATTAAGACTTGTACTTATTTCTTAAATTCCGCACTTTATGTATCTAGTAGCTTATACACGTGACAACCAAATTTTGGGAGTTTTAATAGGATGAATAAGTTTTCCGCTTTATCTTATTTTTTCTTTATTGTTTTCCGCATTTCTTTCATTTTCTTTGGGTTAAGGCTGACTAATCTTGTGAAAATAGACAAGTGTCAACATGTCCCTTTTTAAGACTTTGACATTTATCTATACAATATAGAGGTGAGGTGAGATTTCGGTCAGACAGAACATCAACTAGATCCCTAGTTTGAACATTTGAGGCTCTTCCTTCTTTTATAAGGGGTGACTTAAAGGGAAGCTTTTTTAATTTTTTTTAAAGTACCAAAAAGATTTAAAATAAAAGAAAGAAGTTTATTTAACAATCATAGAAATATTTTAGAGCTTGAATTAAACTATTTAAGTATTCATACTAATAAATAGAGTTTCTTACAACAAGATCCAAGTAATGTATTGCAAACACACTAACATCTTATTAACTTGAATATACCCTAACCAATATACATAATAAATTACTATCAAGTGTTTATTGTGAACTTAAAGATAATATATTTTGTAAAAATATTTCATTATAAATAATAAGTATAAGAAAAAGTATGATCAATATTTTGCATATATATATATACATATAAATTCTATTTAAAGAGTTCAAGATTTTTTATTAAAAATTGACTTTAAGTCATTAATTTTATCTTCTTTATTTCTATATCTTTCACAATTTTAACATCAAATTTTAAACGTAGGAGGAACTTTCATCCTAAAATATAAAAAATAATAATAAAATTATAAGTCAAGTAATTCAACTTTAGGAGGAACTTTTCATCCTAAAATCCCAAAAATAAAATATTTCATTCAAAAGAATTTTTATAAGATGAAAAGTATTTCATAAATATCTAGATTGAATATGTAGCAATAAGGGACCTATTACTAACTCATCAATAACCCAATCATCTATATTAACAAAACTAGCAGTAAGATTATAAATTATAATTTGAAATCCATCATTATCCCTAAGACTGAAATTCATTCACAGTAGTTTCATATGTTTACAAAACTAGCCGTAAGATTATAAATTATAATTTGAAATCCATCATTATCCCTAAGACTGAGATTCATTCACAGTAGTTTCTCTTCAAAGATATGTTTAGAAAATAGGTTTATCTTAGGAGACACTAAGAGCATTAAGAATTTTATTTTATCTTAATATAAGAAAACAACTTTATTTTATTATTTTATCTCAAATACTAAATAACAAACTTTTGTAATTTTTAAATCTATATATCAGACATTTATATGTTCTCTTATTAAGAAGTAGCAGTATTACATTATAAGTTTAATAACGAAAAATTATAGTTGAGATGAATTCACATATGTCTTGAATGAACTTCATAAAAATAAATCATTTAGATATATCGATCATTAATATTAAAAATCAACATGTACAATGACATATTTCTTCAGCTAAAAAGTATTGTGTTTGATAACAAAGAATTCCGAGAATTTAACATGACAAAATTACTAGTAAATTAAGTGTAAAGTCACATTCTACTATGACACAAATCGACGAAGAGTTACAATTGAAATAGAATTATTATTGATATTTTCTTGTCCACTTTTAGTTGTCATGATTTCTCTAGTTTTTCTTTTTAAAGTCAAGAACTATGACTAACTTTTGTGATGTATATTTCCATCATATTGATATGCAAAAAAATTGCAATTTATAGTACTTTTCGTATAGTTTTTGAATATCTAATTTTTTGTTTAAAATATCAAATTAATGTAATCTAATTTAACTTTAAAAATTAGTGAAATTGATTTTCGAAAAGCGTAACATGACAACTAAAAATGGACGGAGAGAGTAATTTATAGAAAAAAAATATCTTTATATGCAAGAAATTTATATACATAAAAAAGATCATTTAAATATATCGATCAACCCAGAAATTGGGCTTTTTGCTTTTTAGAATGATATGGGTATGTTCTTCCGGTAAAAGAAGTGGCCAGAAGGCCCACCATCAGGCAAAAGGGCCAGACCTATTGGGCCTTTAGCAGCTTCTTCTGGAGTCATAGGCCCAGTATTACAAGTAATATCTGTGTTAACAAAGCCAGGACAAATGCAGTTGACACAAATAGAAGAATACTTTTGGGCCACAATTCTTGTGTGTGCATTCATGGCCACTTTTGACACTTTATAAGCTGCAAGATCAATGGGCCAACCTTTTTCTTCTAATACACCCTCTTTGAATGCACAAAGGAATTCATTCACTATTTCATCCACTTTTTCTGTTGTAAGACTTTTCTCATCACTTAAAGCCTTTATGGCCCATTCATTTGATACTAGCTGAAAATGTATTTAAAAAAAAAGTGAGAAAACAATAGGATGATCAAGAGACAAGAAAATAAAATGATATTGTGAGTCGAAATTGTTGATGGTGGAGCCAAGATTATCATTAAGGGATTCAAAATATGAAGAAGTTAAAGGAGGTTCAACATTTATTATACAACAACATAGGTAGTATTATCCTACACAGTGGGGTGTGGAGAGAGCAGATGACCTTACCACTACCATAGAGGTAGAGAGGTTGTTTCTGATAGACCTGCAGTTCAAGAAAAAAACAATACAAAGCAATATAGATGAATAAATAACCGAAATAAAGAAAGTCATGACAATATACTATAGACAACATGACAATTCATTCTAAATAGTAGTTATTACAGATAAAACGATAATCAAAATGTATAAGAAATCAGAGATAATATCTGACCTCAAATGATAAACAACTACAAAAGTAATACTATGACCAATAGTATAAAGGAATAAGACGGACAATACTTAACTATCTAACTAACATCCTACCCTAATTTGTGTCCTCCCTAACCTCCTATCTAAGGTCATATCCTTAGTAAAGTTGAAGTTGTGTCATATTTTTTCTAATCAACTCTTGTATCTTCCCAAAGGAAAAAAGATTTCTCTCCAACACTTCTTCAACCTACATCTACCTCTCTAAAAATATTTATTGTCAACCTCTCGCTCTTTCTCACCGACATTCATGCATCTCTTTTACACATGTTCAAACCATCTAGGTCTCGTTTCTCGCATTTTGTTATCTATTGAGGCCACTCTTATCTGGTCTCGGATATCTTCATTCCTAATATTATCTCTCCTATTATGCGCACGCAAACATTTCATCATCCTCATCTCCACAAATTTCATATTCTAGATTTAGGAATTTTTTACTAACCAACATTTTGCTCTATACTGAATAGCTGGTCTAACCACCGCTCTGTATAACTAACTTCTAAGTTTTGGTGGCACCTTCTTATCAAACAGGAATCCAGATGCGTATATGATGTGTCACATCTTTGTCAATCTCCCCATTTCATTGAATAATAGACTCAAGATAGTTGAAACTTCCTCTCTTTTGAATGACTTGTGTATCAAGCCTCACTTCAACGCTAACCACATGCATTACATCATTGAACTTGCACTCCAAGTATTTTTTTTATCGTTAAACATCTATTATATATAATAAATAAGTTTAACCATATATAAATAATGATTTTCCATCTAAGGGGATTCAAATGAACTACATCAGCTCTACATAGCTCTGACCCTGACTTTTATAGAGGCAATTTGGATTAATGCAGTGTTTTAAAAGGGGGGCACAAGGCGAGGCGAGGCGAGGCACGGCGAGGCAAGAAGTTTTATGCAGTATAAAGCAAGGAATAAGCCTAAAACATAAGGCGTAAGTCCTATGAATTTACAGGATGTCAATCTTATCTATCTTCAGTTTTATAATTTTATTACTAAAAAGTCTCATGTATCTTCAATAGAACTTTTAAACAAAATATCAATGTTAGCAAGCCGTTATTAGTAAATGAGAAAAAATAAAAATCTTACCTTTATCTTTCCAAGCAAAGAAGAAACATTAACAATCCTTGGTAAAGGAGATAAGAGGAGTAGTGGAATAAAGGCATCAACCATTGTTTTTGCTCCATAATAGTTAGTTCTTATACATTCTTCTGCCCATTCAAAATTCTCTATCAGTTTTCCATTTGACTTTATTGGTGGAAGTTCATTCTCCTGCAATGGTATATTTCAGAATTAATCATAACAAAATATGTTAATACAAAAATTCAAGAGTATATTTTATCACACAATTGTATTGTTTCTGGGATTGTATATTTTTCACACAAATAGATCATTATTACTTTTTTTGGGATGTAAATAACACTTTTGATCCCTCAATTATGAATAAATTTTAATTTTAATCCTTAAAATTATTGATTATGCGCAATTAACCTTCAATTTCTCGAAACTTTATATTTTTTTTTATCTCTCTGCTAGTAAATATTTTATCAAAGCACTATATAACATTATTGGTCAATCTTAAATAAATATTTTTCCATAAAATATAAGGAAAAAGAATAAATATACCCTCAAACGATCGTAAATGGTATGCAGATACCCTTCGTTATATTTTTAGGACATTGGTGGCCCTGCCGTCCAAAAACTACAGCATATATGCCCTTCACTCTAACAGAAGACTAAATAGGGACATGTGGCACAATTTTATCCGTCGATCCGATATTTAATAAATATCGGATCGGTGGATAAGATTATGACACGTGTATATCCGTTAGTATAAAGGGTATACATACGCTAGTTTTTGGACGGCAGGGACACCAATGTCCCAAAAATATAACGAAGGGTATCTACAGCATTTACGATAGTTCGGGGTATATTTGTCATTTTTCCCTAAAATATATAATTAAAAAAATTAGTAACCTCAGTTGTGTCACTGGAACCTCGAAAAGCTTCTCGTTCTATCACCTCTGGAAGGATTGAAACATCTCCCTCTGCCATTAATCCATTAACTCCTGCATTATTTACCTGCAAATTATCCATTTTAACTTTTTTGTTTTATTATGGAAAAATGAAAATAAACTGAGTATTAAGTAATAAATTTGCAAATCATGATACAAATAATTTTGAGAGAGATTATATTTAGTTCCTAAAATTAATTAACCAACACATAGGAGTAACCCTTTCAATTACTTAGGGTCATGTGATAAGTGATTAGCGTTATGCATGTATTAGTAATATAAAAATTAATTATGAAGAAAATTTTGTATTTTTTATGCAGTGTTTAGGTAGACGTGCATAAGTTATTTCATCTTTTTCTATTTTCTACATTAAGAAAAATACATAAATTTTCTTATAACTTTATATTAATTACACGAGTTTAATACATTTAAGGGATCGTTTGGTAGAGTGTATTAGAAAAAATTATGCATATATTAACCTTGTGTATTAAAGGATACAGACTAAATTGTCATGATAACATTATGTTGAGACTAATTTATTGCGCCGGGGAGATGGATAAAATAATTCCAAATTGGATGGATCGATAAGGTGGAATATCTAAAATTGAGTTTAGGATTAAATTTATATTATATTTGAGATAAACTTACAGCGTCAAGCAAACATAATATATAAATTTATTCCCAAACATAATCATTAGATATCTCATCTTATCCTATATATATATATCAAACGACTTCGAATAACTTACCTTTGAACCAATTACAAACTACCCTAATGTTATCTCATATGAGAGTTAAATTAAAGTAAACTTGTCTAGTGTGTAAAAATTAGAAAAAATCACTATTCTAAATTTTTCCTTTTAAGAGTTTTAGTAACCACTACTACTTTCTTAACCTACTTAAGTATTAACCATCAAATGTGTAGTGGAGACAATAGTTTCTTTTTTAATTAAAAATTTTGAATTTGAGTGCTAGGTATGATAAAATTCTTGATAAGAAGTGTTTCCCTCAAATAGGACCTTAACGCAAATTTAAATTAATCAAACTCTAATATAGATATCAAATATCAAATATTGAACAAGAAATCAAAAGAATAGTAAATCTCAATCATGTCTTAGGTGTCAATACTAAAAAGAAATTATGGACCATTTTGGTCAACTTTCTAGCCAAATTTTAGGTAGCCTTTGGCCCTGAATTAATTTTTTAAGAGATGAACTTTGAAAAATATATTTGATCATAAAATTGCGAAAATTTGAAATTTTAAAAATTTTAAAAAGAGCAAAACGTTATTTTCACTTTAAATTACTCAAAACAACTTTAATCTTTTTCATAATCATACTTGCTAATTTTCAACTAAAAATAAATTATTTTTTAAAATTTTCATAATAAAATATGTTGAATTCCCCCATACAATACATTTGACACTTGTTATATGGTCTTTTTTAGTTTTTTTTTTTCATCACAAAAAAGTGAATTCAACAAAATAGAGATAACATTTGTTTACATATTATTCTTCTCAAATTCACTTCAGAAATTATACTATATGTTATTGTTATTTTTATTTTTAAAAGTGGATTTACAATTTATGAACTCAAAATATAAAGTTTAGGTAGTTTTTATTTTTTTTATTTTTGTGCGTGTGGAATAAGAAAAGTGTCAGACAATGAGAGTTCCAAAAGGTAGAATAGTCCAACTTGACAAGCTACGAAAATTGGTCCAATAATAAGATCACAAATCTTTTCTCTCCTCTATTCTTTTTGACTTGTTTTTATCATAGAAATATTTTAATTATTACTTTTAAAAGGAAAAATATTTTTTACATATTTTATTCATAACATTAGTTATTTATTTTTTAAGATATCATACTTAATCGCAATTGATAAGGACAATATGATAAAATAATCATGCCAATCATTATTATTATTAAGTAAGAAATATTTAAAACCTTTAAATTTGACGTGAATTATTAATTTCATCTTTGAACTATTGACGACTTAAAAATACCCACTAATTATAAATTTAATTATAAAATATATCATCTTATTTTGCATATCAAACAACTCTTAATAATTTATCTCTTAATCAATTATCATGCTATCATAATATTGTCTCATATAAGAGTTAAATCAAAGTAAACTTGTTTTGAGTGTATATATAATAATTAGAAATATCAGCTTTACTTTTTTAGAGTTTTAATAACCACATACTATCTTAACATACTATTAGTGTGACATTTTAATATTTATTAAAATATATCATATATCACATTATGTATCATGTTATTTTATTGATGGGAATTATATTTGTACCTCACTATTCTAATCAATTGTATAAGAATGTGATCATTAGTTGTTGTAACTCTTGTAACCACCAGCTCTTTATTTTCATTCATTATTCTGCCTCTTTATTCTTGTAACTTATGTAATTTATAGACTATTCACTTATTGAATTTACTATTCATTATCTTCATATTAATTGTAAGAAAGAATTCATCACCTATAAATAGTGATCTTTCTTTGGGTTGAAAAGATGAAGAGATAAATTATATGTGAAAGTATCTCAAGAAAAACGAAAAGTATGAAATAATATTATAATGTGTAGTGGTGAAAAAAAAGAGTTGAGACTGTTTACATCTATTTATAAGAGTTTCAAGAAATATTTTAAAATGTTAATTAGTAAAATTATTTTTTTTATTTATATTTTTTTAATATAGATATAAAAAAGAAAATAATCAATTAATACTGAATAAGAATTAAAAAGTGTCAGACAATGATACACATAACAAAATATCTATGATGATATATTTTAATATTTTTAATTAAAAATTTTGAATTGAAGTTTTAAACTTTAAGACTTTTTAATTATCTAAAGAGAAACTAATTAAATATTCATAAATATTTCATTGTTATCTAATTATTATTACACTAATTAGTGATAACGATAAAAATCATAATTTTAAATTCAGAATCCATTTTTGAGTAAATATATGTATATTATAATTTGTTTATTTTTAATGAGACTTGTATTAAACCATATTAATTCATCTTTAAAAACTCATTCAATTTGAAGCTAAAGGTGCTACATAAAATGAAACAGATATTAATACTTTGTAATTTGAATTGATTTATTTTAAGTATATTTAAGCCAAATAACTTCTAAACACTTTTAAAATCTTTGAATAAATTTAAAAAGTGTTTATAAGTATTTTATTTTAAACTAAAATAATAAAAATAAATCATAAATCATAAGTCAAAATTCTTAACTTGTGATTTTTCATATATAAGTCAAAAGTCAAAAATTAATCCAAACCAGCTCTTAATTATTTACTCATAAAGATATGGAAGGAAAGTATGAAATTTGTTGTTATCCTTCATGAGGTTGTATATAGAAATATTTCTTCTTTCTATTTTGACTTAGACATGAAATTTTCAAAAAGATAATATGTCAAAACGTATCAACATAACCTTTAATCTTTAAAGTAAAACATAAATAAAAATTACTAAAAAAGGCAAGAATATTTTTGTTTTCTATATTTAGATTGAAAAAATAAAGGGAGTAATAGATAATTTACCAGAATATCAAGTTTTCCATAATTAGATTTGATGAAGTTGACCAAAGAGGAAACACTTTGTGGATCCACAACATCAACTTGATGAAACACAACAAGAGAAGATTGCAGTTTTTCAACAGCTTCTACTCCTCTTTTTTCATCTCTAGCTGTTAAAACAACCATAACTCCTTTTTCCATTAGTTGTTTACAGATCTCATACCCTATGCCTTTGTTTCCACCAGTAACTACTGCAATTAAATCCCTAAAAAGAGATAAAAAAATTACATATTAATTACTCAAAACAAAAGACATTTAAATTATTTGGAGAAAAATTAAAGAAGAAGACTTGCTTTCTTATTCCATCTTCTGCCATTTTTTTTTCCTCTTGTTCTCTACAATTCTTTGTTCACTATGTAGAGCAGCAAGGTAGGTAGGTATGTATATATAGTACTCCTACTAGTTATATTGGAGTCCGTGTCGCCATCTGTTTTAATTTATGTGATACGAATGAATTTTTAAAATTGATTAAATTTGTGTTGGATTATAATTTTTTTAAAAGTTTTTAAATTGGTTATTTATAATGATTTGTAATACTATTTTACATAATTTGCTACTCCTTCCCACCATGTTTACTTGTTAATTTTTTACTTGGTACACTTATTAAGAAAATAAAAATTGACATAATGAATTTATCATTTTATCTCTATTAATTGATTGAGTTTCAAAATCAATTTACTCGTTAAAGAGGTTCTACTTTTTCAAAAAAATTACATCTCTAAATAAATTGAGGGTATAATAGAAAAAAAATATTATTTTTTCTTGATTTGTTAAAAAAAGGAAAGATGGAGAATCATATATATATTTATTGGAAATGCCCTTTTAGTTATTGAAAATGTATTTACTTTCAATTTATGTCATATATGATTTGAAGAAGTAATAATTTTTTTAATTATAAATTTTTAAAATAAATATTTTTTATTGTTAATTAAAAATTTATAGTATTTTTTATTTATTCTTTTAAAGTATATAAATTATTGAAATTTTCTTTTAATAATTTAAAATATCAAAAGTTACCGTAAGGATCGGAGTAATTTATTTTATTGATTACAAACACATTTAATTACTTTGACCATAAAGTTACAATTAGTCATGTTACCCAGCTATACTTGTTTCTTAGGATACAATTTCTTATTAGACATAAAATTTAATCAGCGTTTCTTTATCTATTTAGATTTGGTTTGTCATTGCTGCCAGAAATGATTTATTTTTAAAAAATAGTTTTTTAGAAAAACACTTTTAAAAAAGAAAGAATGATTAGTATTTTTTTCATTTCAATTTATTTGTCTTATTTTCTTTTTTAGTTTATTTTAAAAAGTGTCTATTTTTTTTGGCAATTTTTTTAATTTTAGTTTTCCACATAACATGTATAAGACAATAAAATTAAAAAACATTTTAATATACTTAATATATTTCTAATTTAAGCTGATAAAATTTATTTGTTTTCACTTTTTTTTTTTTTAATTTTGTATCAATTCAAAAAAAATAAAAAAGAAACCACCAACCTCTGGCAAAGGTCTCATCTACTTCATAGAATAATGCCAGGAAACACACGTATCGACGAAAACCTGTGTGCTTCTAGAGCATCTTTTACTAATAATAATAAATAACGAGCATCTTTTACTACTAATAATAAATAACGGATACAGGTCAAATCTATTATTGTATTATCATAAATAATTTAAATATACTTTTCTTATTTTTTAGAGACGTCTCAATAAAATTAGGAGGCTAAATTAAAATTATAAAAAGAGATCTTAATTTTATTTTTTTTAAATAAAAATAAAATTGTGATATACATTTTTTTAAAGTATACTTTTCTAATTATAATATGAAGTCATTAATTATTATTTTATAATTGACTTTTTCTAATCCCTTTCAAGGAAAAATCATTATATTTATAACTTATGAAATCAATCACGAAAAATTTTAATGAAAAAATATAATATAAAGTTAAAATAATAAAATTTAATTTAAAAATTTGATTATAATAATATCGAAATAGTGTTGGGCTGCTTCAATATAATAATAATAATAATAATAATAATAATAATAATATAACAATAATTGCTTGTTACAATGATTGAAATCTTAAAGAAGATATCAAAAGAAAAAAATTAATTATTTTCTTATAAATAGACAACAATAGATTTTGCAAAATGCTACAGAATATTTGATTAATGGAGAGACTTCAAATTATTCAATAATAATAATAGAATAAAAATAGTAGACACTACAAGAAAAGTGCTTTTTAATGACCATTTCTTAACGAAGGGACATAGATGTGGTCGTCAAAGTCCTAAAAAATATCCTTAGACATTAAACATCTTTATATATATATATATATATATATATATATAATTTTTTAGTATTTATTGAAGAATAATTATATTTGGGTTAAATATTAAATTTACAAATAATAACTTAAACAAAAAAAAAGTTGATTTCTAGAATTCAATTCTAAATGGAACTAAATTTTATCTTTGTCTAAAAGTTGTTTTTGTTTCTGTCAATTTTATATAAAATTGAATGTGACGATATAATGTTTAGAGGCAACATTGATCATTCTTTATCTACTAAGATTGTCCCCGAACTCATCAAGAATATATCTTAGGTATGATTAGGATTGATGGAGATGTTCTCTGTTTCTCATCCCGTTAGATATTCTTTTTACAAAATACAATCTTTTGTGTGTTGTACTTATCGATTAGTCTATATGAAAGATAGTTTATATGAATCGAAATCAATATAGAATAAATGAATTGTACTATTGTTTCTTCTCCTTGTCTCATCCATCCTTTAACACACCACTTTGTATTCCATGATGTTCAATTTGTTTTTGACGTTTTATATGTTGTCTAATTCTTGTATTCAATCATTCCTTATCCGCTAAGATTTTACAGAACTAATCGAGAATAAGTCCTTTAAAAACATGAAAATCATAGCTATTTTTTGTATGATCGTAATTATTGTATTTGGTCTCTTCTTCTTAGCCGCTTTTGTTTTTACCAAATACAACCAATTTTGTGTTGAACTTCTAAGTCATATAAGTGTTTGCTTATATGAATCGACATTCTTCTAAAATCTAGCAATGCATCAACGAGAAACACTTAGTTTTTCTTATCCTTCTCTCAGCCAAATACTTAAGCTTCCTCTCTTTGTATTCTATAAAGTTCAATTTGTTTTTGGCGTTTTATATGCTGTCTCATTCTTGTTTTTTGTATATTTTTTTTTATCTTTGAAATTCAGTTGCATCTAACTTCAACAAATCAGTTTTTATTAGTTGACAGTTTTCCAGAAATTGTCCATATTAATTCTTTTGGATAAAAAATGAAGCTTGTAGATTTTTTATATGATTTAGTGGGCCTGGATTATGGCACCGATAAGCAATGGATGCAACTTATTCATAATAGACTTGATGATGCTTATATACATGGGGTAGAAAGCTTTTTGAATTATACGTTTACAAGATTGAGGGAAAGCGAATGAAATAAGATGTCCATGTGTTAAATGTTGTAATGCGGTTTCTCGAACACGAGAGATGGTTAGATCACATTTAATAGTACATGGAATGATCCAAAATTATACGTTTTGGTATCACCATGGAGAGAGGACAGTGAGACAGAAGAATCGGATTAATGAAGAGGATGAAATACATGAAATTCTTACGACATCCTGCTTTTAATGTAGAAAATATGAATACTATGATGTTCTCGGGAGGAACCAAATCCACGGCTTCGAAAAGATTCTATAGTCTTTTAAAGGAATATGATCAACCATTGTACAAAGGTTCAAAACTTTCAAAACTTTCTACTTTGGTGAAGTTGCTTCATATTAAAAGTATTGGTCGTTGGAGTAATGACTCATTTAATATGCTATTGAAGATGTTAAAGAATGATTTGTTGCACGATGAATCAAATTTGCCGGATTCATATTATGAAGCAAGGAAGCTAATTCGAAGCCTAGGGCTTTCATATGAGAAGATCGATGCATGTAAGAATGATTGCATGTTATATTGGAAGAATGAGAAGTTTGTTGATTCTTGCAAAATTTGTGGTGCATCTAGATGGAAGGAGTATAAACATAGTGGGGAAACGAAAAAAGGGAAAAGATACCACACAAGATCTTACGCTATTTTCCTTTAAAGACAAGACTTCAACGATTGTTTATGTGCTCAAAAACATCTTCTTTTTGTGAGATGGCATCATGAAAACAAAGCTAATGATGGGATTATGAGGCATCCTAGGTTGATTCAAAAGCATGGAAAAAGTTTGATGAACTTCATCAATCATTTGCTATGGAGCCTCGTAATGTTAGACTTGGACTTGCTAGTGATGGTTTTCAACCATTTGGATGTTCTAGAACTCCATACAAAGATTTGGCCTGTGGTACTTATTCCTTATAATTTACCACCTTGGTTATGCATGAAGCAGGAAAAATTTATTTTGTCAATGGTTATTCCCGATCCTGGAAGTCCTGGAGATGCAATTGATGTTTATCTTCAACCATTGATTAATGAATTAAAAGAATTATGGGAAACTGGAGTTGTTAACTTTGATGCGTCAACTAAACAAAACTTCACGTTGCATGCTGCTTTATTGTGGACCATTAATGACTTTCGAAATTACGCAAATCTATCTCGGTTGGAGTACAAAAGGAAAATTGGCTTGCCCATGTTGCAATAAAGAAACAATCTCGAGATAGGTTGAAAAATGGTCAAAAATAATATGGGTCATAGACGCTTTCTTCTGTTAATCACAAATGGAGGGACGATAAAAAGTCATTTGATGGTACTACGTGGAGATTACCTCCAAATACATTGTCTGATGACATACTTTATCAAGTGGCTGATTTAGATGGGTTACCTCTAACAAATTATCCAAAGAAGAAGATTAAAGTATCATATGAGAATAGAGGTGATAATTGGAATAAGAAGAGTATCTTTTTTGATCTTCCATATTGGAAAACATTATTGTTGCGGCATAATTTAGATGTGATGCACATTGAGAAGAATATATGTGATAATATTTTGGGAACAATCTTAAATATCAAAGGCAAAACAAAAGACACCCTGAGTAGTCGCTTGGATTTGCAAGAAATGAACATCAGGAAAGAATTACATCCAAAAATAATTGGAGATAAGTATGAGCTACCAACAGCATGTTTCACATTATCTCCTGAAGAGAAGCACACATTTTTAAATTTTTTAAAGGATTTAAGGGTTCCTGATGGTTTTTCATCAAATATTTCTCATTGTATCAATATGAAAGATCACAAAATCTCGGGATTAAAAAGTCATGATTGTCATGTTCTTCTTCAACATTTAATCCCACTTGCCATACGTAGTATGCTATGCAATGGGTGCGTGAGCCAATAATTGAGTTGTCATTGTTTTTCAATATTCTTGGAGCAAAGTGCTTACAACTAGAGGAGTTGGAACAAATAGAAGCACAAATTCCCGAAACTCAATGCAAGTTAGAAAAGGTTTTCCTTCCCGCTTTTTTTTTGATGATGTCAAATTCATTTAGCTAATGAGGCGATGATTGTTGGACCTGTTCAATATCGATCAATGTATCCAAAGGAGCGATGGCTATACTTTTTGAAGCTTTTTATTCGTAATAGATCATGCGTTGAAGGTTCTATTGCGAGAGGGACATATAGCGAATGAATTTACAACCTATGTTCAAGGTATTTGCATATAATAGAAACAAAAATTTAATCGCCTTGAACGGAAAGGGGTACTATAGAATCTGATGGAGGTTTAATGATTTTTTGTCAACCTGGAAAAGCTTTAAAAGGCGGCAAGACACGCCGACTTGATTTAAAAGAAATGGAGCAAGCCCATATTTATATTTTGAAGAATTGTGATGAAGTTCAACCATTTCTCGAGTAAGTAATTACTTTTCAAAATAATTATTTTGTAATTCTTCAAAATACTTCAAAATATAATTCTTCTCGAGTAAGTAATGACTCTTATTATGCTTCAATCTTCTATAGAGAGTTTTCTCAAGTTCCGGAGTGATTCCTCTCAAAAAAAATTCAGATAGGCAATTCATCGGTTGTTTTAAAGAAAAGGTGAATACTATTTAAAAACTATTATTTTCAAATCATGGAAATAATATTTGCTAAAACTATGTTCTTAATCGTGATAGATTGCAGGATTATACAAACATGACAATAGTAAGAAAATGGAAGATTTACTCACATTGTCACGTGGTCCTATGAAATATACGACAAGTTTCAAAGGCTACATTATTAATGGGTATAGATTTCATGTGCAAGATTATGATAACGGTTTGAGGACTCAAAATTGTGGGATAGTTGTTGCTGGTGAGACTGACGAAGAAGATAGAATCATTGATTACTATGGAGAACTAACAGAAGTTCTTGAATTACAATTTATTGGGGGGAGAAGATTGGTTTTGTTTAGGTGTATGTGGTATGATGTATATGACAAAGAAAGGGGAGTTAAAATAGATGAATATGACTTTGTGAGTGTTAACCCCCAACGATTTTTGAAAACCGATGAGCCTTTTGTATTAGCCAATCAAGCATCACATGTGTTTTATGTGAGAGATCATTCTAATAAAGGCTGGAATGTGGTGCGAAAGTTTATGCCTCATGATTCTTTTGATGATATGCAAAAGAATGATTGTGATTCCGAGGATTTACATGATTCAATTGAAAGGAAAAGAAAAAGAACTCATACAGGTTTGGAACTTCATAGTGGATGTTTATATTTTTTTCAATTACATGCATATATTCTAATCTTCTATATGTAATTTTGATCCATTGAAGTAGTTAGAGTGAATAGAGGTTGATCCAATAACAATATCTTCTTATTTATTTTATATGAGATGAATAGAGACAATGTGTAGTAGCATTTATCTTTTGTTTGATTATCCTAGCTATTTTTATATTTGTTCTATGTTAATATCCGTCCTAAAAGAAACTTAGTTAAATGTACTCTAATATTCTCAAGCTATGAGGTTCTGTATTCTAAATAGACGTTTTCTTTATGTTGATTCCAGCTCTAACTTAAGAAAAGTTCACTTTCATATTTATCTCAATAGGTCTATATTGATGTTTGTGTAAGAGATTTATTTTAGGAAAGCTTGTATGGAGAAGCCTCATAGAGGAATTCAGGTTATTTAGTGTACTGATAAAGACTTTATAATATTTGAATTGTAGAAAAGGAAATCGGCGTAACTTTACATCTATGGGATCTATTAAAGGAAGTATTGTAGTACAAGGAACTTCGATTGGAAAAAGTAAAGGTTGTAGTACTACATATTCTGATAGGAATGAACTAGCATCAGAAAAGAATCTTATGCAGCCTGGTCTTGATCTAATAGAGGATGAAACTTCCTTTCCTCATGAAAATCTTGATGTAATGCAAGAGACTGTGAGAAGTAAACCAAGTTTCTGATCTTATTTTATTTTCTTTGTATACAATTTTTTATTATTGTTAGACGACTAAGGATGTATAATGTTTGAATTGTAGCAAAGGAAAGAAGGACAAACTTTACATCCGTGTGCCCTAGTAAAGAAAGTAAGAACCTTATTTTTGGTTTTGATCCAATTGAAGTTGATACTTTAATTTCTTATGACGATCTTGAAGTAATGGGACGAGGAAAAGGGTTTACATCTCTCGGCTCTGTTGGAGGAAGTGTCGAAAGAGAAAAATGATTGGAAACAATAAAGGTTCGTAATCTTGTCATTTCGAAATTATAATGTCAATTTTCATTTTTTTCCACCCTTTCTGTGATCTATAATAGTTCTAAATAGACGTTTTCTTTATGTTGATTCCGGCTCTAACTTAAGGAAAGTTCACTTTCATATTTATCTCGAATAGGTCTATATTGATGTTTGTGTAAGAGATTTATTTTAGGAAATCTTGTATGGAGAAGCCTCGATTCGGGTTATTTAATATACGATTAAGACTTTATAATGTTTGAATTGTAGAAAAGGATATCAAAGCGCAGACCTTTACATCTATGGGCTCTATTAAAGGAAGTATTGTAGTACAAGGAACTTCGATTGGAAAAAGTAAAGATTGTAGTGCTGCATATTCTGATAGGAATGAACTAGCATCGGACAAGAATCTTGTGCAACCTTGTCTTGATCTAATAGAAGATGAAACTTCCTTTCCTCATGAAAATCTTGATGTAATGCAAGAGACTGCGAGAAGTAAACCAGGTTTCTGATCTTATTTTATTTTCTTTGTATACAATTTTTTATTATTGTTAGACGACTAAGGATGTATAATGTTTGAATTGTAAAGGAGAAAGGACGAACTTTACATCCGTGTGCTCTAGTAAAGAAAGTAAGAACCTTATGCAGCCTATCTAATTGAAGTTGATACTTTAATTTCTTATGATGATCTTGAAGTAATGGGACGAGGAAAGGGTTTACATCTCTCGGCTTTGTTAGAGGAAGCGTCGAAAAGAGAAAATGATTGGAAACAACAAAGGTTTAAATTCTCACGCATATGATCGAATATTGTTGCCTGAAAGACTAATGTCGTCCCTCCTTATTTTGATGCAATCGAATGTGATACTTCCTTTCCTCATGACAATCATGAAGTAATGCAAGATACTTTGAGAAGAAAATCTGGTATTATATTTTATTTTCTCAACCTGTATATTTCTTTATTGATTTGAGTTTGAAATTTTATAATGTTCTTATTATAGGCAAGGTAAACCTCATGATGATCTTGAAGTAATGCAGATTTGAGAAGTAAATCAGGTATTTATCGACTTTAAGGTCTTATATATATAGTAGTCCAAGTATGTACACCGGAAAAGCAAGTAGAGTGATATGGAATTGCTTCAAGTATATTCCTTTTTTAGTTTTCTATGGATAGAATCTCTTGAGCTTTAGTAGGTAAATTCATTTTTCTGTTAGTGGGTTGAGTTTGTTTTAATGTTTGATTAGCAAGGGAGCGAGCACAAAGTTTTACATCTATGGACTCTATGAGAAGGTGAAGTTGTTACGGGACTTAAACCCGGAGAAAAGCTTAGAGTAACTTTTTATCATAATCGAGTTGTTGGGGATCATCATGCTTTATTTTCGAGACACTTGGGTTCCTTAGTTCGTGATCGTAATATGTGTCCTTTGCGGGTACACTTTCGTGGACAGACATCGCGAAGCTAATTTGGAACACATGTGGGGAGTTGTCAATATTGGATTGCTATTTATTGAATCTTGTTGTTGGTTCATTTTCTTTGAAATACAATATTTAGTAATAAAAGTAAAGTAAGACCAATTACCTTTAAAAATTTAACATATGAGCTTAGTATAGTGTGTTCCGCTAGTAATCGATATCGTCTTCTTATCTTATCTTAGTATAGTGTGGTTTGCTAGTAATCGTAAGAGCTTCTTCATCTCGTCTTCTTTCTTTCTTATGATTTGTCTATCTATTGTCCGTAATATTCTCTCTATCGCTGTCCATGTCTAGTCCTCTGTTTTTGGGTGTATCAATATATTTAACGAATAGTGTGGTTAGCTAGTAATCGCAAGAACTTCTTCATCTCGTCTTCTTATCTTATTTTGTTGTGACACTCTAGACACACTGCATGTTATGTTTTTCATCTCGTCTTCTTTTCCTTCAGATCTTCTTCTTTCTTTCTTACGCTCTGTTATTTGTCTATCTATTGTCTTCAATGTTACACTTACAAGTTACAACCTTGTGGATTATATATATGTAACAGTTGATCTTACTTGAGTATGCCTCATCGTCTTGTAATAAGAAAGCTCCTCTTCGTTTCAAAAATATGATTGTTTGAATGTTAAGGGAGGAAAGCATGGTAATCCACCGGACATGGCGACTATCTTCTTTGAGACTCGTAAGAAGGACAACAAGCTTCTCGAACCTGAAACTAATAAAAAATATGTATATCCATTTACAAATTTCTGTTTACATACTTTTCAGAATGTCAATTGCATTGTCTTTAAATTTTCTTGTATTTAACAGACGAAATTCAAGAACTACTACAAGTTGAGCCATCGCTTACTAATATCGAGGTGGTAGAAAGATGTTTCGGACCTCAGAGCAAGAGCCATGTGGTTGGATTTGGTGGTGGGATAACTAGTAAGGATTTGAAAGGAGGTAGCACTATAAAGACTGCACTGTTAGAAGAGCTAAATGCGAGTCGAAAGGAAAAGGCTGCACTATTAGAAGAACTGAATGCGACTCGAAAAGAAAATGAATCAATGAAAAGACGCTTGGATAACATAGAGAAGAAATGTGAAATGTTTGAAAGTGTAATATTTAGAGATCCTTCATCACCACCATCATCAAGTGAATAAAGTAATGGATGAATCATTTTGCGAAGTAATCTTTTTACTACTTAAGGCACGTCGATATCATCTAAACATATTATTTTAAAGAATTCAAATGATGCACAAGCAACAAAAAATTACTTCTATTGATATTATTAAAAGAATATCATATTGACATAGGAGATTGTTACAAATAAAAGAAAGAGGAGTAAGGCGATTAATGCATGCATTAAAATTACTGGGTTACTAATACTTACAAATTCATAGTATTAATATACACATTTTAATTTAATAGACAATAGTGTGTATACCAAATACAAGCATTAGTTATATATAGATTGAAAAAGAGTACTAAATAAGATACTAATAATACACAAAGATAATACGCATATTATTTTTCCTAATTCACTTTATCAAACGATTCCTAAGTGATGTCACATCAACTCTTTTATCCTCAAGATCAATTATATGAATTTCACATAGATTAGATAATAAGTTGGTAGGTTAATTATTAGTTTGTGTTAGGGGATATTGTAAAATATTGAATATTACATTAAAAAAAAATTAAAATTTGAGTTGTGTTTATTATATTGTCCTTAAAAAAATTTCATCAATTAAAGTGTATCCTTCAGAATTCAACAATTTTTTTTAATACTTCCTTTGTCTTTAATTGTTTATTCATTTTTTCTTTTTTAGCTGTCCCTAATTACTTGTCCATTTTGACAAATCAAGAAAGGACAATTTTTTTACCTATTATACCCTCAATTAATTACTTTGAAAAGGTAGAACTTCTTGAAAATCTTAAGTTTTTAATGCATCTACTTCATAATTAATAGGGGTAAAATGGTAAACTCGATATGTCAATCGTTGTTTTCTTAATAGGTGTGTCAATTCAAAAGTCGACAAGTAATTAGGGACAGAGGGAGTATTAAAATAGGAATCAGAAACTAACAAATATTTATCTTTTTATAAAATTCCACAACAAGCTCTTTTTAGTAGGCATGGTGAGATATATGAGGGTCCATTGCATATAACAAGGATACAAGCAAATCATGGTAAGAGATACATCTCTATTTTGGAGTTAATATCCTAAAACAGTCGCTCAATTTTAGGAATTTATCCAATAAAGTCATTAAACTTTATGTTATATCAATAGAATTATTTAATTTATGTATTTATATCAATAAAACCACCCAACCAAATTTATCATTACATTTTTACAATTTAAGAAGATGTTTTCCTTTTGTGTATCGTCAATTCCAATTTCCAAGTAACTCACCAGAATATGGTGACTATCAAACTATTAAATTATTTATCTAATGTAGGTCATATATCAACATATTCATTTCTCATTAGTACAAATTTAAATAGAAAGTTAAAGAATAAGCATAAACAATCCAAATATATATGTCTTGTAGTTGTATCAATTTGTTTTTCTTAATGTCTTCTGACTTATTAATCTTCTATAATATCATACCTCCACATAAAAAAATAGAAATGATTGGAGAAATAGTATTAACTTTGTAATACAACCGGTTATAATGATTTTAATACGGTATTACCGAATACCGTACCAAATCGAAGTATAATTTACCGTTTAACGGATTACCGGATAGAAATTTAAAAAATTTGATATTTGATATTTACTTTTAACTACCAATTACAAAATTACGGAACCCAAATTTTGGGAAGCCCGAACCGACTACCAAATGCTCACCCCTAAAAATAAGATATAACAAATTAAGATTTGATTGAGGGTTAAGTGTTGAAGCCTAGGTTCTGTGCGTTAGTGTAAGCTTCAAGGACACATCTTCAGAAGAAGAAAATATCAATACATCTATTACATGATTGACTTTAACTAGGAAAAAAATTACTGCAATATTAACAGTTCTCAAATGTATTACATGAATGACTTTAACACTTTCTCAAAATATACCGTCTAACTAGGAAAGAATATTACATGAATGATTTAACTAGGAAAAAAGTTGCAGAAATGTTAACACTTTCTCTCAACATATACATAATTCCACTAGCCTTAGATGCCCTCCATAATTTTACAATATCTCCTTTCTTGAAATCGTTCTCTTTGACAAGAAAACGCCAATCCTTACCGATCAAAACTTTGGTGGGGAATTGAGACATACCGAAATTATAAACTTCTAAATCCACATTGTAGGACCCCCAAGATGATCCTCACATTCACACTCAATCGACTAGCCTTCTAAAAAGTTACTTGCTAGCCACAAACACATGTCTACACTTAAATCTTAGGAATTCACTTCACAAGTTATCAGCACTTCAGAATAGATGTCATCTTTGTCGACTAGCCTTCTAACAACTTACTAGCAACAAACACAAACACATGTCTACACTTGTTATCCACAACAACAAATACAAACACATGTCTACACTCTAATCTCAGGAATTTACTTCACAAGTCATCAACACTTATCATAGAAAACTAACTGTAAATAGTACTTTAGTTAGGGATTTCAGAATCCAAACAAAACAGCATTACAATAGCTTTTTCTCCCTCAATCCGGGATTTCAGACAATTCAGCAATCCAGAAATTATTCATTTTCAGTCTAACCAAAACATCATTACAATATCTTTTTCTCTAGTGGTAGTTCATAAAGCTCTTCTTGTTCATGTTCTGGTGGTGGTGGTTCTTCTGGTACTTGTTGAGTCTGTGATTCTCCTCTTGGATTTGTCTCCCTTTCTCTTCTCTTGCAGGCTTTTCTTTGTCTTTCTTCAATTTCTGAAACAAATTTAAATTTTATAAACTGTTAGAATTACCAACAATACACATATATTCTATTGTGCTTTGGTTACATTTCTCATGCACACCTTAATTTAATCATTTTTATTTTACCTCACAGGCCTTCTTGTGCTCCTGAAATTGTTGAAAACTTGTGGTTGTTGGGTCGAAACTCTTCCTGCAGTACTCACACAGGTATGCCATTTGTATCTGTAGACTAAAGATCATTACAACTCTTGTCAACATTCTCTAGAAGTTCGATTTCTCTCAAGAACAAAAGTTCTTCTCCACATATTATTGACTCTTCATTGTTACTTATACCTTCTCAATTCAGTATTGCTGCATGTTAACAAATTTTGACTTCGTCAACAAAGCAACTTTTACTTATGTTCTACTCACTCCCAACTAATGCAGTTTTCGATTCACTTAGAAAGTTCTTTTGTAAAATTTTCATTTTTGGCATTGTAAACCAGACCTTACTAGATATAATGTCAAAACTAAGAAAAGGCTTGCTAATAATAAGTTTGAATTAAGCATTGGAAAAAACGGAAACAACTTCTGAGGAAACTTGAATACCATTATGAAAAAAAAGAGCAGGTTGAGGCGGGAGTGGAACAGGTTGAGGGGTATGAAGAGGGAGAGCTTAAGGGATATGCAGAGAATCGTTTAGGAGATGCCCTTCCATACGATAAGTCCAAAGGGGACTCAAAACATCAATTAATAGACTATTATTAGTTTAGAAGTTCAAAAATTGAATATCAACCCTGGTCTAATTTTACATATTCAATACTTAAGGTTGGATCTCAGGTTTCAGACAGATTAGAATCTGAGTCTTTAGATTTCTTTTGGAAATTAAGATTTAAGATGAGACTCAATACTACAGAATAGCTAAACAAGGCAAAAACATAATATTAAAATATAATACATTTCATGTATATATAAAAAAAAAATCAATAAATGAACCTCTTCTTTGAAAGTTCATGGCTTAGCCAAGATCTGAATGAATAGATAAGAATGGTGTCAATCTCTAAATCAATTTTAGTAGAAAAAAGTTGTCTCATCTGAAAATTTTGACATGACAAAAAATCAGTAGCACCAGTAGAGTTTTTAATATGGGATGATACTCCCCATCCGGGCTAACTCATACAAGCTTTGAAATTTGACGGGTCAGACCGGGCTAACCTATTTTTTTTGTGGGCCAAAAATTGGTCAGCCCAATCCACAAGTACGTGGGCTACGGATTGTGCTAGGCAAGCCCATTTTTTTAAATGTATATTTTTTATAATTTTTTAAATCAAATTATAATTTAAAAATATTATAATAAATATTGACATGGCAATATTACATGGTGTTAGTGTTACTACTTGTTAATCAAATTCACAAATAAAATTATCTTTATAATATTTAATAAGTTTGATTTCAAGTAAAAGTATAAATATCTAAATAAAAATATTAACCTAATTATTTTCTAATGATCATAATAAAACACAAAAAATATGACAGTATTTCATAGGCTACGCAGCCTATGTAGTGATTCCCTAAAAAAATTAGGATTTTTTTTAAATTTTATGTAATACATATTCTATAAACATAATTTGTATTTGAATTTTAATATTTAAAATTTTAAATAGAAATTGAGTTTGGACTCTTGTTATTTTTAATACTCTATTTTATTTTTATTTTTTAATTAATTTTTATTTGGCCCTACCCCTATACTTGTATCAGTTTGTATTCTAAATCCTTCTATTTAATCATTTGTTAATTGAACTCTTGTACTCAATAAAACACAATTTTACAAATTCCTTTGACCATTGACCAGACTTATGTGACATTAGAATGTCTGAGTTGGAAAAAGTGTCTAACTACACGCCTCTTAAGGCGAGTGAATAACTTTTTTAGGTTAAAAAAAATTAAAATTATAAAAAAAATATTTTTTTTAAAAACAATTAATTAAAAAAGTTCTTTCTTCTTCGCCCACTACCCACTACCCCTCCTTTTTGGCCATTTTCATCGCCTGACCAAACTTTTTTTTCTTCTCCACAATTTATTAACATCTATTTAGCAGATCTTGGCCACTGATTCACCGCGGAGGGAGAAAGCGGACCAACGCTTGCCGGAGACCACTGAATCGTAGTAGAGTGAGAGAGAGAAGCGTCGCTGGTGGTGCACACCACCACCGTTTCACAGTAGAGTGAGAGAGAGAGGCGACACTGGCCAGTGGAGAGGAGAACGAGATGGGTGAGGGTGCGGTCATGGCAGTGAAGAAATTTTTCGACCAGATCTGGTGGTCCGATAGCTTAGGTTGTTGTTTTTGTGGAGGTTGGAGGAGGAAATGAAGACGAGCGAGGGAGAAAGTATATGTGATTTCACCTGCAAAAATGGCAACTACGACGGCGATGGCTTTCTCCGATCGATTTTGGTCGTAAAACAGGAAATAAGGGAGAATTGGATGTATGAAATTTTGCTTTAAAAAATACCAAAAATAAATTAAAATCTTATTATTTTATCTTTTATTAAATAATTTTAAAATATAGTTATGAAATAATTATGATATGGCATTAATATATTTGACGTGGATATGACATGTCAATTATATAAAGGAGAGTGAGCTACACACATGGTTGGAAGGGCTTAAAAGTCTCATTTTAATTGAGTTTAAGAGTTTAGTTGATAAATGATTAAGTAAAAGGGTCCAAAATACAAACTGATACAAGTACAAGGGTTAACCAGACCCTTTTGCCTAAAATAAAAGGAAAAATTAACAAACTAGTCAAACTTCCTAACATAATTATTAAAAACATCTAGACTTTAAAATAATTATTGAAAATGTCAATATTTTAGCAAATAAAATGTATCCTAATATAATTGATTTTTTTTCCTTTTATTTCTCAAATCAGACCCCACATTCAACTAATTTTACTCCTTATATGTGAAAAAAGAAGAAGAAAAACTCCGAGTACCCACTTTCCCCTTTTTCTAGGTTTTTACCTCAATTTCTTCCTTTCTCTCTCTTGAGTTTTTCACCATTATTCTCTCCTTTTCTTATCTCTCTTGAGTTTTTCACCATTGTTGTCTCCTTTTCTTGTCTAAGAAAATCACCTCTTCTACTTTCCTCCAATTTGTTCAAGAAATCTCACAATTTCTTCAAAATATTTTTCACCCACTGATAAAGGTAAATACATTGTCACCAAGTATCTTTTGATTTCCAAAATTGGGTGCTGAAGATTTCGAAAAACTTGTTGAAGACCAAGTTGAGAAAGAACAATTTCCTATTAGTTTGTTTTGTATTTATAGTTTATTTTTTAGAATTTTGTATCCTTTCTCAATTAAAATTTAAAACTGTATGTAAGCTATTAATATTTGTATTCATTCAAAATCTCATGTTGCATAGATATGAATCTTGTATTTGTTCATAATTTGTATTCAAAATCGTATGTATGCTATTAATATTTGTGTTCATTCAAAAATCATGTTGCATAGTTTATGAATCTGGTATTGTTCCTAATTTGTATTCATTCTAAAGGTATGTCAACTAGTTATGTATTTTATTTGAGAATGATTGCAACAAATATTCACTCATTCCTTTTCAGTTTTATGTTTCATTCTCACTTTTTTATCATACTGTTTTTTATATTTTATATATTATTATACAAAATACTACATAAAAACTAGAATGAATACAAACACAAATAAAATACATATTGGAATGAATACGACTTAAGAAATGATACAAGATTTTGAAGAAAAAAATACATGAATACAAATACATTTTTCAAATAACTATAGATTCATTTGGCATAACTATTGGAATGAATACAAACTAATAAAAAAAAAAATACAAGTTTCATTATACAAAATACAACATGAAAACTATAATGAATACAAATAATATACATATTGGAATGAATACGATTTAAAAAAGGTTACAAAATTCTGGAAAAAAAACAACAAAAATACATTGTGAAAAAGGCACACGTTTGAGTTTTCTTTAAAAAATGTAACTGATGAGAAAATTAAGTGATATTTACCTTTTTTTTTGAAATATTCTCTCCCTTGATTTTCTCTCTTCTGTTATCAAATAATTGTATTCTTTCAAATTAAACAAATTAAGAAATACATAAATAAGATATATAACAAACTAAAATATTGACACTTTAATAAATATTGAAAATGTGGCTAAGGGATCCTATTAAATGCTAAAATGTTGACATTTTAAAAAATTTCCCTAAATAAAATACATATTTTACCACCATTTTCCACATCAACTAAAACAGATAAAATTATAATAATTCTAGCAGGGTCTTCACCCTTAGTCAAGTCTATATCAAATGTATTACATATGTATTAACATGCCTAAAATGAACTGAGCAGTATTATAAATCTATTATATACATCGTATTACATAGTATATCTAACAACATTACAAAGTATTGTGATGTATTACATAGGTATATAAATTAAGTTATACAAGAAGTAGTAGAATACAATGATATACATGTTTTACCCATATCTTTCCCATCAGCTAAAACGGATGAAATTACAACTCCAACAGGGTCTTCACCCTTAGTCAAGTATGGTATATCAAATGTATTAAATATGTATTAACATGCCTAAAATGGACCCAACAATATTATAAATCTATTATGTACGTACATTGCATTACATAGTTTATCTAAGAGCATTACAAAAATATTGAGATGTGTTATCTAGCTACTTCACTTAGAAAACAAATTGTTAATTTAATTACCATATAGACTAACAATGGAAAAAAATATCGTTTGATTAAACTGATGCAATCAACTAGCAATGTCAAAAAGTTAATCTTATGGGTTTCAGTAAGATAAAATTAGACAATTAGCAAAGTCTAAATTTCCCCTCATTTTTTTAGTAACTTAATTTTTAATTTACACCTTTAGTATTTTTTCTACAGTCATGAGATATGATGAGTGAATAATTTGGTCCGTGTTTCTGATTTAATCGTGATCGATAAACTTTATTCTAATTACTCGCTAATTTCAATTTCTTTCATAGTTCAATCTCGTTTATGGATTATTTTGCTCTTTGAGATGTCTTTTATTTTTTATTATTCAATTTTATGTTTTATAAGTCAACATTCTGTTTAAAATCTTTGTTACATTTGCTTTAAGTCGAAGGTTTATCGAAAATTGTCTTTTTATTTCGCGGAGTGTAACACACTTGAGAGAATTGAAATAGATTGAAGTTGAGAGAGTTTAAGAGTTGATATACGTAAGCAGATTACCACTTGTCTTGTTTGCGTAGCTAAAAAATAATAATTTAACTATTGTTGTTGTGTGCATGGTTTTCTGTAATGTCTTTCTCGAAAAAAAATTCTTTATCTTTTTGGAAAGCTAAATTAGAATTTTTTAGATCATTTTTTTCAATCTAATTCCATCTTCTACTAGTAGTTTGCTTTCAAGATATTAGATTTTTCTTAACCTATAATTATCCCAGAAACATTGGAAAAGTGAGTAATGGTGAGAAAAATGTTTCAGATTTTTTTTAATAAAAAAAGTGATACAAATCTTAATTATTGAGTAGATGTGACAACTTTAACACCTTGTTTGGATGGTTGTTACCTGTATCGTATTATATTGTTAGTTTAAACACAGTGTTTGTTTTGCTTGTTACTTAAATTCTATTGTATCGTACCGTTTAAATTCATTTAGGTGACGATGAAAAGACTCATTTTATGTAACGAATGATTTGATGTGATCATGTCATTATATTAATAATTTATTCTCATTTTGTTTTGATTTATTATTTAATAATAATATTTCATCTTTTATCCTACCTTTTTATTGTAGCTCTATTCCGTACTGTACTTTTCTTTTCTTGTAGGTTTATCATTCAAATTATGGATGTGCAATATTATGTAATGTAATGATTGAGAACGATACAATCTATCCAAACAATATATTCATTAAAACAACACAACACAACACAACACAATACAATACCATACAAAATATAACAATAATTAATGATGGTAATTGTTATAACAATTCGACAATTGTTTAACTATCTCCTTCACCAGCTCCTCTCCCCTCATTTTCTGTCAAAAAATATACAATTGTGTCAATTATGGTAATTACTATAACAATTCGACAATTGTTTAAGTTTTTGACTATCTCTAGCTTTAATTATATGATAAATTTCTCAAGTTTAGTGTCGGTGCTTTAGACAGTTTCTCTCCTGCCACATAAGTCTCCTCCATTAGAATTAAAATATAACAACAATTAATGAATAAAAATCTAATAAGTTGATAAAATATCAGCTCATCAAACACCAAAATTTAAATTATTGCTTGTCCCCAAAATACCATCACTCATGCTCACAAAGAAATTTAAGTATACACACATATTGAACCATAGACTTGTACGGTATGTAAATGGCCATTAATTAGATTGAAAAAAAATCATAATCACTAAGGATTTGGGGTTTAACTTAGGCTCGAACAAGGCACCACAATCCAACAAGGTCTCAAGCTAGTCTTGAAATCAATTAAACTGGATGACTTTTGACAAAGTACAATGGGTGACATAACTCCCGTTTATAAATTACAAAGGCAAACAAAAAATGTACGAGCTATGTCAAGAGATTGATTTGAATTCGCTTTTTCCCTCATTTTAAAAATCTTTTCAACTCTTCTTTGCTAAACAAATTTTTTGGTGATCGCGCTTATGAGAAGTACTGTGACACAAGACTAAAATTAAAACTAAACTTGATATTTTTTTCTTAAGAAAGTCGCATCTCAATCTATCATAAGAAAACACTAATCTGATTCTACACACAAAATAGAGACTCAAGAAAAAAAATTTGTTCCTTGAAAAAGAGTTGTGGTATGGAGAAAACCCTTGAAATTTATTTAATTACCTACTATTCACTTAGACAAATTTTGAATCGCACGCATATAAATACTTCGAGAGAATGAGGCCCATTAAGGACACTAAGCGCACGTTTCAAGCACATATAGGAAAACAATGAAGAAATGTAAGATCAACTCGATCAAAATGAAGCCCATCGGAGACACTAAGCGCAAATAGCAAGACAGATGGTAAAACAATAGAGAAATATAAAACCAACTCGATCAATAAAAACACATATATTAGATCAAGCCCTACAAGGATGCTAATTAATCATGATAATATAAGACACATATCTAACATGTTAGATTCATGGTTGTTGAAGGTGATTGCTTCTTCCTCTTGAAGTCTTTTTCCTTATATTATCATCACTTTGGTCATAAGGTTAACTAATTAGTCTTTCTATCAATATATATGATTTACCTAAATTTAATAGTCCTATGTATCCATCAAGAAACAAATCCAACACTTGAGTGGGTCATAGCACAAGCTTTGTGTTGTTCATTGTTATAGCCTGGACGTAGGCCCTTCCTCATCAAACCAACCAATAACCCTCCATAATCATTTCTCCATCTAGGTGTATATGCCAATTGCCAATTTAATAATTTATTATAATTAAAAAAATAAATTAATGAAATAAAAATTAGTCAATCATAGTCTATTTTTGTCATGACCACTTTGCCTTTTATTTTGTTTCTCAATTGTTTTAAATTATATTTCTTTGCTTGATGATATAGTGAAAATACATTTTCTATCTCACAAATTAAAATTTACCTTTTGTTTCCCCAGAATTTCTCATTCTTTTTTTGCTTTTTATTGGTAACTGAATTCATAAGGAATTTTACCTTTTTTTTTTGGTGAGTCAAACTTATAACTTTAGAATTAAAAGTGAGGAATACTTACTATACAAGTTTCTTTCTTTCGCCACACTCGTAAAACTAATGCAACTTCTCATTCCATGTGCCAAGCATGTGACTCTATGTGAAATTTTTACTACCTCTGTCCCATATTAGATAAACACTTTCTATTTTACACGGTAATTAGAAAATCATTAATAAATTGATCAACTTTGCTATTTTGCCTTTTGTTCATACTCTCATATGTTCCTAATTACTTGTCTATTTTTGAATTGACACACTTATTAAGAAAATGATGATTGACTTAGTGAGTTTACTATTCTATCCCTATTAATTATGAAGTGGATGAATTAAAAATTTAAAATTTTCAAGAAGTTTTATCTTTTCAAAATAATTAACTGAGGCATAATAAGTAATTTTTTTTTTTTTATCCTTTCTTGATTTGTCAAAATAGAGAAGTAAAAAGGAAAAATTGGACAAGTAATTAGGAACATACGGAGTATTAATTACTCTTTTTTTTTAAAATAATTACTTTTATCCTGATTTAATAAATGACGAAGTAATAAGAGATACATATTTTTAGTAAGATGGACAGGGAATATTTTTATTGGTACAAAGTAATAGCACTTGCTATATTCCTCCTAATTATTCGCATCTTCCATTTGATCCAAAGAGCCCTTAAATCAATCAATCAATAATAATAATGTCTCTATTTCCATCTCAATTAATTTGTTTTCCTCCAAGAAAATTCTCTAATCAGCGACTTCTTCAACCTTGTTGTTGGAGAAAATTAAGGTAAAACACGTTTCTAGATTCTTCTTGGAAGCCTTGTTGGTGTTGTTTTGCAATAATAATCCTATTTGTGGGCTGTGTTTTTGTTTTCTAATGTTCTATTTCATGTGCCCTTTCTTTTTATGTTGGTTCAAGTTTGAATTTTGACTTTGTATAGCTGGGTTTTTGTTTTCTCATGTAATGGGGTTTTCTTTTGTATTTTTTTTTTTTTTGGGTATTGTGACATATTTCTGATTGAAGTTTTGAGGTTTCATCAATTGTTTTGTGGTATGAATTCTGCTTTTCTTGTCTTTGGGAAAACGAAAGAATGTTTAGTTTCTTTATATGGGTGTTAGTGTATAGACACATTTCTATTTGAAAGTTGTAAACTTTCTTCAATTCCATTGTGCTAATCTCTCTATGTTTACTTTCTTTTTTAGTTCGTTTAAAAAAGAATGACTTTTTTTTTTGACAACTCTTTGATTCTAGTATTTGAATTTGTGTGGTGGACGGAGTGAGTATGAATCTTCCTTTTCTTTGATATAGAAAGTACAAACAATCAGTGTTAGGATTCGAGATGTTTCTTATGGAAGCTTATGAAAGCTCTCTAGACGTGCGGAGATCATCTTTACAGCCATGTATTAGTATCTAATATGGAAATTATACTTAGAAGAAAGGAATAAATGGACATGGAAGTTTAGAGCTTGTAGTTTTCGCTCTCTTAGTCAGAAGCGGATGGAGTGCTTATGCAATGGGTTCAACTGACTCATTAGTTTTATCATGAAATAAAGATATACATGTGAAAAATGACTGAAACTTCAACAAATATTAGTTTTGACCGATAATTTCAAAAGTAAAATGCCAACTAGGGATTTGGTCTAGTGATAAGGGTGCAAAACATGATGTGGGGTTAGTTGCAAATCACGGGTTCAGGCCTTGCTGCAAACAAAGCCTGGTATATCAATGGAGAAGGGTAAGGGGTGGACCAGTTGTCTATTGAGCTTTGAGACCATGTGACTGCTTCCCAACGATTTTTCGATTGAGAAAATTCAAAATTACAATGAGTTCAATGTTGAGAATATGAAGATTGAACACATCAAATTTAAATCAGGGATTCACCTTTGCTCTTCTTTTCACCTAAAGCATGCAGTAGTTTGAACAACTTAGGCGAGACAAAATGTTTTCCATAATCTCAACCACAGTTTCTGTTTGCAAGTCAGTGGTGATAGAAAAACTGTCCTTGGTACCTAACATATTTGACCCTTTGGCATTAGATGTAAATTTTATTGTGTATTTTTTCATTTAAATCAAACTTTTCTTGAACTTCCCTGTTTTTGTTCACATCTTCCACTTCTCCTTTATTGAAAACATGTTATTAGTATTTATATATTTGGCAAAGTACTGATCAATAGCTTCAAATTCAGCTGTGCAGGAAAGTTTGTGAAATTTCCCTTTCCTGACTCAAAGTGGCATGTGAAGAAGCCAGAAATAATCTGACTCTACCTCCATAAATGGACAAAAAACATCACATCGCTATATATACTACTGCAAGCATTCCTTGGCTAACTGGAACTTCCATTAATCCTCTCTTTCGTGCTGCCTATCTTGCAAAAGATGGTGAACAAAAAGTCACCTTGGTGATTCCTTGGCTTCCATTGAAAGATCAAGAACATGTTTTTCCCAGTGGTGTCAAATTTAATTCACATTTGGAGCAGGAAAAGTGTGTCCGCCAGTGGTTGGAAGAGAGGACTGGATTTGCATCAAATTTTAGCATACGTTTTTACCCTGGAAAGGTATATCCAGATTTATTTCAACTTATCAGAAGAAATGCAAGATTCATCTCGTCTCTTTTCTAAGATCTGATATATGATTGAGTGTGAATGTAGCTTATAATACCAAAAACACTGAGCTCTTAGAATTTGAAGGCTGATTGTCATTTACATACTTCAGCTTGTGATATATATAGATAAATATGTGTGTATATCTTACTATGTAGTACTATGAATTACTGCTTCAATGACGATTGCACTGATGTTCGATTCGACATATTTGTAGATGTCAACCAAATTGTTTAACATGCCACTTTTTCTTTCTTTTGTTTATTGGCTGCTTTTTTTCCTCCCCTCATATGCAGAAGGTTTAGATTGGGAGCAAAGGAAGCTGCTTTAAAAGCGTTCAAAATGTTATATCTTCCCCTTAAGAAATTTTAGGTCTCTCAGAATTACAATGTGCCCCAAGTTAGGTTTTAGAAATATCCTAGTTCTTCCTTTCCCTTTAAAGTTGCATACAAGCTCTTGGCTTCTGATCTTCCATTGTTTTTCTTTCCTGTACTTTGGGGAATGGAGAAATTGAAATTTGTAACTTAATGAAGTCTTTTCATTTTTTAATGTTGTTTAGTATTTATTTCATCTTTTTCTCTTCTGTTAATTTTTCGTAAGTTAATGATGTCTATAGTATAAAAACAACAAATTTAGACTGCTGCATGAAAATTTAGGGTCCTTGAACTTGGGGGAAAATGAAGGATTTTCCATGTGTGCTTATAGCTGGAATAGGTAAAGAGATATTTTTTAGCTTTAAAATCATTGGTTCTTGACAGTAATCATCGTGATAATTTTATTGCATCTGACTGGTTGTCTGTGCAATTGGTAGTCACTTTGTATTGCGACAACAATTTTGTTATCTTCTTTCAGCCTCCTATTTCATCTTCTTCTAGAATTAGTGCTGTTTAATCAATGATAACATTTTGATATGAAGATCTGACAGATATGCAAATTATTCTATTCTATTTGTTTTCATTTATCAGTATTTGTAATTTTGCAATAGTAATTTCTGGCAAACTTGTTGAGGTAAAACTGGGATTTCTGAACTGCAGTTCTCTGTGGATAAAAGGAGCATTCTTGCTTTAGGGGATATCACAGTAATCATCCCAGATGATGAAGCAGATGTTGCAGTCCTTGAGGAGCCTGAGCATCTTACATGGTTTCATCACGGAAAGAGATGGAAAAAGAAATTTCGTCTGGTTGTAGGAATTGTTCACACCAATTATTTGGAATATGTTAAGAGAGAAAGGAATGCTGTGGAGGCATTTTTCTTAAAACAGATAAATAGTTGGGTTGTCGATCTTTATTGCCACAAGGTATGATGCTCATGCTATAGTTCATTTTAGTTATCTAATTTGTTGGTTATGATGATCTAGAATTTTTACGAGGAAGGAGGAGGGCAGGTGCAAGTACATGTTTTTATATAATTTTAGGTGAAATATAAGTCTTTGAGGTCACTTCAATGTGGGATTGTTAATTTTCTTTCTTTTGTAACGATCTTAAGTTTCAAATACTACTGTGAAGCTCTGAGCAAACTTCCGTTGTCTAGAAATAGAGCTCTTAAGGTTAAGCTGAGTATTTCTTTCTGAAGGTATATCTTTTGACATTTAAGGGATCAATCTAGTCATCTTAAAAGGTTTCCTGTACCAGACAATGGCCAGGCTTCCACAACTTAAGTCTTCCACTTAGACAGCTGCACTCTTGTAAGCTAAGTAAGAGTGGAATTTTGTTATTCAACTAAGATGTTGGAAGAAGCTAGACATAGTGCAACAGGTCCTGCTTTATTTTTCATTTACCCAGGGTAACATTCTTATGTCTTGTGTACCCTTGAAATAAGGTCTCATCCAGAAATAGCCCACTTGACTGCTAGAAGTGCTGGTTAAGCTAAAAGTCCAAAGGGTATCAATACCTGTTTCTTGCTTCAAAAGTTCCTCAAAGAGGCTACAAGAACAAAAGAGAAGCTCAAATACATTGTTCATAATATTACTAATAAATAAGGTTGACCAGCATCATCTTTCAGATGCATCATAGAATTTTTCTTGTTATATAGGTGGACTTGAGAAACGAATGCTCTTCCACCAGTAAATGGTATAGTATAGTGGCAAAGACATTGGTTTTACCTTGATAAATTTAGACTCCTTTATGAACCTGAAATTACTTTGTGAGATTCAATGGCCTTACTTGTGGTTATAACTTCGATCATGATTTTCTCCTACTTGCTATGAAATGGCTCAAATAAATGCAATTTCTTGCTCTGATAGGTCATAAGGTTATCTGCTGCCACCCAGGATCTCCCAAGATCCCTGGTCTGTAATGTGCACGGAGTCAATCCAAAGTTTCTTCAGATTGGGATGAAAACAATAGAGAAACAGCAAAATGATAATCAAGCTTTCAGCAAAGGTGTCTACTACATTGGTAAGATGTTGTGGAGTAAAGGCTACAAGGAGCTACTTAGACTCTTACGTGATCATCAAAAGGAACTTGCTGGATTGGAGATAGATTTATATGGCAGCGGTGAGGATTCTGCTCAAATTGAGGTGGCTTTTAAGAAGTTGGAATTGACAGTTAGGGTTCATCCTGCACGTGATCATGCTGATCCTTTATTTCACAAGTAAGTTCCTTCAAAAGCTCCATACTACTATCAAACTTCTCCTTCACTCTTGTTATATATCTATCTATCTGTGAGGGGTTATGTGGGGTATTTTTCCCATTGTGCGTGATGGATGTGCATCTGCTGTATCTATTCGAATGTCTTTTTGGTGTAAAGGGAGATACCATTATGTATGGAAGATTGGGATGACTTGATTAAAAGATGTTGTTGAGCCACTCATTCACTTTGTAAATAATTTAATGCCATTTAATGTGTTAATAATGAGATAAATTTGATTTACAAAAAAAGTTCAATTATCAAGAGAGAAGGAGATAACAACGTAATGCCAAGAGTATCTTTCTATCTGGACTTATGTACACAATTTAAGAGCTTTAGGCTTGGTTGTGGTTATTCTTTTTCATTATCCTAGCATCCTTAATGTCTCGTCCCTAGGTTTTCAACACTAAATAAAATAATATAATTTATCTTTACATGATATTTAAGATATATATGAGATGTAAATTTTTCTTAGAGCTTTTTATGCTTTGGCTATGTCTTCACTATAGCAATTGTAGAAATGGCGGTTATTGTTGTCTACTATTGCCCCGCCCTATCCAACTCTTAGCTGTGGTATCGGACAGTGTTAACACTCTGGAATAGGCAAAAATAACTCAACTTCAGAATACAAGTGATGTAGAACAAGTTGTTGAAAACTTGAGATTTCTTTAAAGCTGTTCTCCTTGTGTTCGATAACACACTAACTTTGTTGCACAATTGGCGCATCTCTTTTCTACTTTTTAATAGAACAAATGCCTTTTTCTATTTTAAAAACTCTACTTGTTTTCAGAGTTACCCTGGTACCTGTGCTGGTGGGAGGTAGCAGGTTCCCTTTACAAAAATTCTCAAAAAAAAAAAAAACAAAAAAAACTCAACCTGTCGGCCTCCATGTCCCATCAGTTAACTGTAAGGAACACATTTTGGATTCTCATCTTAATGTTGGTGTCAACCCCAGACTGAGGTGGACATTCAAATATAAGATGAAGGGCAGTGTATTATTGGAAAAAAAGCAGCAGCTGGTTGTACATTTTGTGAGAAACATGATTTGAATGGTATAATCAATTTCAGCTGTCTGAATTGTCTTTTAAGGTAGAATATTAGTGTAGGATATAGATGGGTAGGACTTGTTTACTTCTCTTTCTGAATAAATGTGGAGAATACTTATGTGGAGTCTCAAAAAACTTTGACATGGTTTGAAGCTATTAAAAGAAGTAAAAGTATTCTCAGCTCAATGCCCGTTAAGTAATTAGAAACTTGCGTTGATAGAATGGGAAATTTACTTCTTCCCTGGAGTCTCTGTAATCTGTATTCCAAACGCGACGTTCCTAAGTACCCAGCATCAGCCACTACCCCTACTCTGTACACCCAAAAAAGAAAAAGAAAGAAAGGTAAATAATGGAGAATTGGTGAAGGAAAACAAATCTCAAAGTTATGCATAAATTGGATCTTAACTGTATCCAAGCTCCAAGGCTAGTTCGTGCCCCTTGGGCTGTTGAAACTTAGAAAATTGAAATACCCTAGTGACCAACCAAGGTACTGATACTAGAGGCGAGTGAGAAGGAACTGGGGTTTGAAAAACAAGTCAAAATCATTTAGGACATTTGGAAACAGGTTATATGAATCTAGTCAGGTTAGCTGATCAATCCCTCATTTCTTCCCTAAGCGGGTTCTGAACTTTTGCTGTTCTTGATTTGGATTTTGCTGCTATTGGTATTGATTCTTAGGTTTTTAGTCCACTTTATGGAGAGAGAGAGAGAGAGAGAGAGAGAGATGTTTTTCTGGTCTATGCACATTTGAATTTGAATGAACGTATGTTAAGAGATTTGATGAGTCTCAAGAAGTCCTTTCATGAACATAACGGGTTTCGAATTAATGCTGTTCTTGATTTGGTAGAGAGAGAGAGATGTTTTTCTGGTCTATGCACATTTGAATTTGAATGAACATATGTTAAGAGATTTGATGAGTCTCAAGAAGTCCTTTCATGAACATAACGGGTTTCGAATTAATGCTGTTCTTGATTTGGTTTTGTTATTATTAGCTCTTTTATCTTGATTCAATATGCAAAGTCCACTTTTATTGAGAGAGAGGTGCGTCGTTGGTCTATGCACATTTTGAAATGAATATATGCCAAGAGATTTCGTGACTCCCAGTTTTTCATTCTCATATCATTAACAATGATGGTTTGTGTTTATTCTTCTCTCTTTGATTTCAGCTATAAAGTGCTTCTGAATCCAAGCACCACGGATGTAGTTTGCACAACCACAGCTGAAGCACTAGCTATGGGCAAAATAGTTGTATGCGCCAACCATCCATCAAATGAGTTTTTCATGCAGTTCCAAAATTGCAGAACATATGATGATGGTAAAGGTTTTGTTAAAGCTACACTCGAGGCATTGGCTGACGAGCCTGCTCCACTGGCCGACAAACAGAGGCATGAACTTTCTTGGGAAGCAGCAACCGAGCGATTTTTGAAATCAGCACAGCTGGACGTCGTGCCAGTAAAGAAAACATCGAAGACTAGTTCAAAATCATTTCTCTCCACATCTTTTAGTTTGAATAGAAAACTTGAGGATGCATCAGCATCGGTACATTTCATGGGGACTGGATTTCTGAGTTCACAACCGGATGAAGAGCAATGTAAAGAGCTGGGATTAACCATTCCTTCAAAGAAAAAGGGATTTTCTTCTGGAAGATGGATATGATGCATAGTCTGTAGACTGGTATCTTGAAAGCATGGTGCAAATTATTGTTAATATCTCTCATTTTTCGGAAACCACCTCTCTGCCTTAACAAGGTAGGGGTTACCGTTGCATACATGTCACCCTCTCCAAACCCCACTTATGGGATTACCCTGGGTATGTTGTATTATTGACAGGTAACGATGTAGTTGTTTCTGTTAAAGTGAAGGGCATGTACTGTTTAGAATCAACAATCATTCAATTTGTTGTTCTGTTACAAGATTTTTTTGCTGTTGCACAAACTTATTGGCTCCCCTGATTGGTTTTGTTTTTGGGTAAAGGACAAATCAACTCTTTGTATACATTTGTCAAGAAAGGGAAGAAAGGGAAGAGGGTGGTTTTTTTGTTTGGGAAGTGGATGTTGCCTTTTGCTTTATTTTAATTTTTTTGGGATGGTATTTCCAGAGAGAGAGAGTGTGTGTGTGTTACAGTGTTGAGTGTGTACTACCTCTGTTTCAATTTTATTTATTTTTAAAATGAATGTTTCTTTTCTAATTTGTTAATTTTTTAATTTCAACATTTTACATGATATGTTTAGGATTAAAAGATTAAAGGATATTTTGGTACATTAAGCATATTTTGTTAATTGAAATGACATAAATGAGCCAATCTTTAAATGGATAACATAGATAAGTTTTTTTCTCAAAGTTTGATGGAATATTTGAACTTTTTTCCTTAAAAAAATGATTTAATTACTAACGTGGTCGAATCATAATTGATCACGTGATTTTGCAAAACGGAAACTATTTTAGTTAATAAATAATGGCATCAATAAATCTTTTCTACATAGAAATGACATAGATGAGTCAAACTTTTAACGGATGACACAAATAAGCCTTTTATCTAAGTTTGATGACATATTTGAGTTTTTTCCAAAAAATTATAATCCAAAACCTATAAACTAAAAGTCCTGATTCTTATTTTAACAGAAGAAATTTCCAGCTCATCCAATTTTAAAACAAACTGACAATTTTACCCCTAACTAACTAACTCCCTCAACCACCTTTCGAATTTTTGGCTCGTGTCTTCCATTTTCAGCTCCCAATCCAAAAGAACTTTTCGAATTTTCGGCTCGTGTCTTCCATTTTCAGCTCCCAATCCAAAAAAATCATTTAGAATCACAACAGTTTGAGAGGTTGAATTATTTTTCCTGCTTGATTTCCACGAGTCAATTACACCAATCCGTCTTCCTCCTCTCTCTCTCTCTCTCTCCCTCTGATTTCTGCATTCTCTGATCCTTTGTAGTTACGGAGAATTCAATTTGTCATTGTTTTTATATAAAATGGGTTTGATTTCGGGGATTATGATGGGGATGATCTTCGGGATCGGTATAATGGCTGGTTGGCAACATATGATGAGGTATCGAAGCCGCAAACGAATCGCAAAGGTAAGAGTTTCATCAATTGGATTATCGTAATCTCGACTTTTTTCGTTAATAGTTGAGTGTTGTCAAGGCTCAATTTGAAATGATTTTTGCGGGTGGGTGTGTTTTTGAATTTGGAGTTTAAGTTGGTATTTATGATGGGACATGGCTCCAAATAATTTTATTTTGGGACTGTTTTGGAATTAAATTCAAGTTAGTACTTCTGATGGACTAGTGCATTGCTAAAAGAAAATACACACAAATATGAAGTGTCACGACTCACGTGCAGTGGTGGAGCAGGATTTTCACAAAGGAATTCAAATTATGAACAAGTATAGACATAAAGAAGTTGGGTTCAACATCTACTATGTATATATAGAAAATGATTTTAACCATGAATAAACCCGTTGACCCTACCTGGCTCCACCCCTATAGTCTAATAGAAAAGAGATTGGTGGTGACAGTTGTGAAACAGTTTCAGTTTTTCAAGTTAGGATTGTCAGAAATTAGTATATTGAGGACCTTTAAGAAGCCATGCACTATCTAAAGTTGCTAGTCATAACATAAAATGAATAGATTTCTCAGATTCTTAACATGGCATTGATCCATTTATATCAAATTATTGTAATGTGGCTAGGCTGTAGCGAAAATTTCTTTAATCGACTAGTTATTCACTTCTACTGCTGCTTGTGCATAACTTAGAAATTGTTTTTCTGATTGATTCTCTTGTTTGCTCCATATGTATTGATAGTCCAGTTTCTAGCTCCCTATGTGGTTTTGCTACAAGGGTAAGAACTGGCTACTGTGGTTGGTTTGAAAGTAGACGTTGAAATTCATATGATGATCCTCATCATGCTTGTTGAACAGAAAATTTAAATTGCAGATATGCATGTTGCTTTCCTTTCTGAAAGATTGGTATTTATCTCTTCATTGTATTTTAATTCTTTAACAGGCAGTGGATGTAAAACTAATGGCCTCCCTGAACAGGGATGATCTAAAGAAAATATGTGGAGATAAGTTCCCTGAATGGATATCATTCCCAGTATTTGAACAGGTTGGATATTAGGTTTAGTTTTTCCGGTTTCTCCTGCATATGATCTTTGAAGTTCATAGCTCTGAAAATCTTTTAGTCTGTCATCTTTTGTTATAACTTTAAACCAACAATACTGACTAATTTAACTCTACGATGTCTCATGAACATTTTGATGCAATATTTAAGACAAGCAATCTGTTTCATTGTGAATGGATGTTTTTAACACCTTGACAGAAGAGCTTATTGTGTCATTAACCCCATCATATTTCCAAAACAGATCAATGAAATCTTCCTGTATCTTAAAATTAACAGAAATATCAAATCAACATGCAGACTCCTGTTAATTGTTCCAATGCAACTTGTAGGGATGTCTTTTCTCCTACTACACTTGATTAAGAGAGTCTTATCATCGTTGTCATGTGAAGAAAGATTTGGTTAATCCTTTTCTCAGTTGGATAAACGTTTCATCTCTATTCTGTAGACACTAAAAATGTTTTATAGCTTAAGAGATAAAGTTAATGAAGATAGCTTATACTCTTGGAATCTGATGATTAGGACTGTGGTACCTTATTTTGGTTTTTCATTTGGGAGGAAGGAGGAGGGAGGGAGTCGGGATTACATGATGACGTTTTTCAGAGGGAAGTAAGATGACTTTAGTTCGTGAACATAATGTTAGAACCTGAGAAAGACATTGCAGATGTTGCCTCCTGATCTTACAGTGTCAGCAGTGGATCTTTCTCATATTTTTCTCACTGTGGCAGGTCAAATGGTTGAACAAACAATTAAGCAAACTGTGGCCATTTGTTGCTGATGTAAGCTTTTACACCTAACTTTGGTAACCTGTGCATTTTTTTTCTTTGTAACAGGTCTTGTAACTTTTTGGGTATGATGTACTTAATTATATTGGAAGTTCTCTTTGATTATCATCATATTGAGTAAAAATGTCTCTTCTAATGAGTAATGATCCCTAAATATTTTCTCCTATTTAGAGAATATATCTTTCAATATTGTCGGCATGTCTTAGTATTCTACTGATTCTTGAGTATTAGAGAACTTGTTCCTATAAGAACTGATAGCGTTCACAAGAAATTTATGACACTGATCCTTAATATATGTAGTCTGTTTGACCAGCAAAATTTGTAGTCTCCTTGTCGAGGTAGCGAGTGTTTGTATTATTCAACCTCCATGTTGTGACACCATAAATCTGATCTCTGATATATATCATTGTGCAGGCAGGAGAAGCTATCATAAAAGACTCTGTTGAACCTATTTTAGAAGATTATCGACCTCCTGGAATTTCGTCATTGAAGTTCAGCAAACTGTCCTTGGGAACTGTAGCTCCTAAGATTGAAGGTAGCAACATAAACCTATCAAATACTTTGTTATGTTCTTTTTTATTCCATAGTGATTTCTCCTTTGCTAATTAATTCATACTCCTGAGCAATTAAATTAGTTTATCTAGATGGGACATTTCCTTGGTAAAGATGAAGTCTTGTTGTTTAAGGTTACCTCTAACATTAAGCTTTAATCATGTGTGATTCTCTCTTTGGAAGCATGTATAATACTTAATTTATGCAGGTATTCGAGTTCAAAACCTTAAAAAGGGTCAA
This sequence comes from Solanum commersonii, assembly GCA_029007595.1. NCBI lineage: Eukaryota > Viridiplantae > Streptophyta > Magnoliopsida > Solanales > Solanaceae > Solanum > Solanum commersonii. Next base: position 291,982 of record JAJTWQ010000162.1, on the reverse strand, counting down.
ATTATTATGGATATTGACCTCCGATGGGGCGGTGATCCCAATATTGTTATAGAAGTTGATGCAGTGGTTGCCTCTATACCCATTCAAGTTGGGTGCCTCAACTCTTCACCTGTCTAATTTGCTGAGGACAATTTTACTCTGATTAGTGAGTTATCTAGTAAGCAGCTGAACTGACCTTTGCCACATTGGTTGCAGTTGAAAGATCTACAAGTCTTCACTGTTATTCGGGTTATATTCCAACTAGCTGAGGAAATTCCCTGCATTTCTGCTGTTGTTGTTGCTTTACTTTCTGAGGTACACATAGATTCTATGAGAAAATATGTTTCATACATTCTTCAGTTTCTGTTGTTTCTAACTCTTCCTTTTGCTCCCCTTTTATTTTTTAATTGTGGGTGGCATGGTGGCGTGGGGGTGGGGTGAAGGGAATCTATTTGACCTACTCCTTCAAGAGAACGAGAGGGAGAGAGAGAAATGGATGCTATTTCTCATGATCTGTCTTAGATCAGCTTTTAGAGTTTCTTTGAACTATGTTTTGATACAGTATCTTGGATGAGATGTTAGACTATAGATTTGAATGCCATAATGTCTAGCTTTTAGATGGAAAATCGTGTAACTTGACTTGTAACTAGGATATGCTATGATTGCTAGTGAGTAAAAGACCACCTTAAAGTAGGTCTAAGACATTCTCTTGGTTTAAGTGAACATAAAGTATTCTACTAACAGTGAACATGATTACAGTATGAGAACAAGGATATAGTATTGCATGAATTGGTCTGACTGGTGTACTCAAATTTTTTTTAAGAACAAGGATAGAAGTGTGAACTTGCACTTAGTTATATTACTCTGGATGCTTAATCTTGCTCAAATATCTCAACTCTCAATTGGCTTATGATTCTGTTTTATGTGTTCAATTGGACATTTGAATGACTGATACCTTGTTTATCCAATCAGCCAAAGCCAAGAATTGATTATACTTTAAAAGCTGTTGGTGGAAGCTTAACAGCTCTTCCTGGACTTTCTGACATGATAGAAGTAAGTGCTACTAACAATGTGCCTCTAGCAGTATATTTTATATTTCAAACTTTCCCACCTCAATCTAACACTGGTGTTGTTTCTCATTGAAAGGACACTGTAGATTCAATTGTAACAGATATGCTAGAATGGCCTCACAGAATCGTTGTACCAATTGGAGGCATACCTGTGGATACTAGGTACCAATTGAATGGCCTCAAGGCCTTTCCAAATCTGTCATATTCTTCTGAATATGAAATGTAAATGCTAGGTATTCTAATGGAATACTTAACCGTTGTTTCTGGTGTCCATGCAGCGATTTGGAGCTTAAGCCACAGGGGAAGCTAACAGTAACTGTAATGAGAGCTACAAATTTAAAGAACCAAGAAATGATTGGAAAATCTGACCCATATGTGGTCGTGTATATTCGTCCACTGTTTAAGTTTAAGACAAAAACCATTGACAATAACCTAAATCCTGTTTGGGATGAGACATTTGAGTTGATTGCAGAAGACAAGGAGACTCAGTCTCTTCTCCTAGAGGTTTAATTTCTACATCCATCACTCATTTTTAAAAAAAAATTATATTGAATCTACTGTGTCTAGAATATATCCCCTCTGATGTTGTACATTCTCTTGAGAAAATTAGTTTTGACAATCCAGTCTCTTTGATTTCATTCTTTTTTTTCTTGTCACAACCATGACTTTGAACAGGTCTTTGATGAAGACATTGGAGAAGATGATCGAATGGGTGTCACGAAGTTGCCTCTGAATGAGCTTGAATCCGACACTCCAAAAGAAATTGAATTAAGGTTGCTGCCAAAATATGATATGCTCAAAATCAAAGATAAAAAGGATAGAGGAACTATTACCATCAAGGTACACACCAAAATCACAGTTTTTGTCATGAAGTCCCATTTTTGTTATGAAACTTTTTTTACTTTGGTTTTCTCCCCCTTTAAGGCAGTCACTAATCTACAATGTAGACGTTATGAATCTGAGTTGCGAAAGTAGTTTTGAAATGTATATAGCTCCATCTATACTTGGTTTCCACCCCAAAGCACAGAGGCAAATTATTGTGTTCAATTGAACCTAGTATTTTCGACATGAATCATATATTAAACTTTAAATATTGAACCGATCAAACTTTAAGGGAAGACGATGGTTACGTGTCAAAAATGCAGATATTGTATCATGAATTCAACAAGAAAGAGCAATTAGCAGCTCTAGAGGAAGAGAAGAGGGTCATAGAAGAGAGGAAGCAACTAAAAGCAGAAGGGGTTATTGGAAGCTCAATGGAAGCCCTTGATGGTGCAGCAGCTTTAGCTGCTTCAGGTGCTGGCGTGGCAGGAAGTGGTATTGGTGCAGGACTAGGAGCTGGTGTAAGGGTAGTAAGAAGTGGACTAAACAAAACCAAAAAGTTTATGGGAAGAACTTTCACAGGACAGTCCACGAATCACAAGAAAAGTGACTCTCACTCTCCTCCAGCAAGTGTTGTTCATCAAGATTAATAATAGTATCATGTATATACAGCAGTCCCTTTTTGCAGTATATATAGATTTTCTATAATGATTAGTTGTTTTTGATGAGTTAGATCTTAGTGTTTGATACCATATGTTGATTCAATGTGATAATGATGCTTATTCCTAAAGATGGAAATTAAGTTGTTCATGCAAACTACTACTTCTCAATCTCAACTAGGCTAATATGAATCCTTACTTCAATACATATTTGCTTTTCATCTCATTTCATGTCGACACATATATTTGTAAATGATCATAGGAGATCGTCTCATTTTGTGTTAGTACAATATTACAACTTGATGAGTCAAATATTTTTCTTCTATTCGTCCCACAAAATAAGATGTGACAGCTTAAGATACCAACTTTAACGTGTCACAGTCTGAAATGTTGTTACAATCCCTCCATGCCAATTTTGTGACAGAGGTTTGCATTTATAATGGTTTAAGAGCCTATACACTCGAAAAAAAGTTTGGACTTTGATAGATCAGTTTCTTATTTTAACTTCTCAATCATTATTACTTTAATATTTTCTTCTATATTTTAATCATCCGTGTCTAGTAGGGCCGTCAATATAGGCTAGGTCCCATTGGGCCGGCCTAGCCCAACCCGTGATTTTGATAGGATTGGACTAAGATTTTTGAAACTCATTTAAGAAAATAATTTTTTAACCTGGCCTGAATAAACCTTCTGATTTGTGGGGCTTGAGAAATATAGGTAGGGCTAGCTCGTGGGCCAAATAAAAATAAAAAATTATACTTTTATAAAAAAAATTGGGTTGACCCGACACAACCCGTAGCCCACATACTTGTGAGTAGGGCTGACCATTTTCTGGCCCACAAAAAATGAGTCAGTCCTGCCTAACCCATCAAATTTCAAAGCCTATATGGATTAGCACAGCTCGTATTGACAACTCTAGGTGTCTAGTCAATGTCATCCTATAAATTATAAAGGAATTCAGAATATTGGTGTAGCAAGAGGATTGAACATGAACAACAATATTAATTTGAACAACATGCAAAAGTAACTTTAGAACCATGAACATCAACTAGACTTTTGCACTTATAACATGAAACTATCAAATTCAAAATCCTCAGACATTATCATAGATGTTAAAATAACCTTTTTTTATTATTGTTAAAATAGATGACAAAAGAAATTAAACGAATTGGTGGCAGTTAGACCGATGACAAGCATCGCAATATAAGAGAAATTGTATTTCTTCAACTGCAGAAATGTGAAATACAAGTTTTCCCAAGTGCTTAGACTTGCAAAAACCACTTTGATTCAATTCAAACAATAGAGACTATTTATTGTTCAAAGAATATACTGTGATTCAGGACATTACAAACTTTCCTTCACCCTAGTTATAAGTCTCCATGCCGAAAAGGTCTGCTACTGATGAAAAAGGCAGCGGACATCAGAATCGAACAATGAATATAAGTGAACACAGCAAAGAATAAACGATTCAGGGGGTGTTGCATACTGGAGACAAGATAATAGTGCTGTATATGGGAGCTCTTCTGTCATTAGAAGATCATGGAAATGTGACTATGCGCGTGCAGAGCAGACACCACACCAAACTGCACCTTTAAAATTCATCCCTCCTTCATTCACCAAGTTTGCAGGTGCGAATGTATGGATGATCAAACTTAATGTATTTGGTCCAGTATGACTTGTACTTTGTCATTGCCAACTCTAGCCATGGTTTCATGTTCCCATTGTAGTGTATCACGGCAGCATTCTCAATTTCTGACCCATCAATGCTTGGGCTGTAACCCAAACCTAGAACATGCCACGACTTATCCAGTGGATGTGTACGCCCGTAAAATGTCATTAGCCCTGGAGGTAGTGTCCCTAGTTTCCAAAGGACCCTGTCTTCATTCTAATGATCAAGGCAAAAAAGAATGAAAATTAGTCAGTAAGATCCCATGGAAATTAAGAATTTTTCTATGTATTTGGTATGGTATTGGGAGAAAAGCAGACTTCCAAATTTCAATACATGTATTCAATCACTATATAGGTATAAAGAAACAAATGATATAATCCAAGTATTCTGAGTCAAAGTAAAAGACTAAAAGTGAACTTCACTTAATGAAAATCAGCGTAGAGGGACCCAAACAGTAAAGAAAAACTATATATCAGAGATGGAAAGGCAATAAATTCCTTACCATGTTTTGCCACTTGTGATATATACCAGTTATGTCTCTCTTCTTCCACTCCTTAAGATCAAAAATGTTCATCCCATATGCCCACCCACAAGCATTTGGGTCAAAGTTTTTGGCAATATGAGGATTTGAGAAATTTAGATACTTGTCAAAACGGTGAAAACTCTCACCACATGTTTCAACAGCACCATTCACTTTTTCATGAAGATTCACCGACCACAGTCCTGTCAAGTCTTTCTGAACAACAATATCGTCATCAAGAAAAAGGATTTTATCCAATTTGGGATAAATCTGAGGGAGATAAAATCTAAGGTGATTGAGCATTGAAAGATATTTGGGGTTCTGATACTTCAAATTAGAAGAACCAGCTGATAGTGTGGTGGAATGTGAACCCTTGAAATAATATTCCTTCATAGCAGCAGACTCTAGCTGCCGCAGGACAGGGCAGTATGACGAATTAAGCCACTTGAACTCATCAACATTTTCAACATGGATTGTAGCTTTTCCAGGAGGGTTCAACAAGAACCACATATTCATAGCTCCAAAGTTCAACTTATCAGTGACAAGATGAAATACATGTTTTGCTGGTTCCTGCAAATAAGTAAGTGCAATTTTTCTTTCAATAGCCCATCCAAAATTAGCTTCTAATATGTAGCCAACATGCTTTCTGGAGAAGTAACTATCAGCACCATTCAAGACATTTAGATATATCAAAATTCAAAGTGTATGCCATTTTTATCATGCATAAATATAAAGTTTCTGATTGTTATCAAGGATTAGGGACATCGTCAAGTGATACAGAAGAATATAGAAAGTCTCTCACACATGCATAGTAGAGATAAAAGACTGAGATGTGGATGATGATCTGGACAATGTCAGAAAGAATTCCTCACCTTAGCATTCATGATAGTTGAGTTGACAACAACTGAAGCAGCCAAAACATTGTCAGAGAACAGGGCATAATGGAAAAGACTGGGATTTTCCAGATTCTCACTTCTAGGGAACTTTCTTTTTTCAGGAGGGAGGAGGTAATAATCAATAGCCAGACGCATGGATAAGCAGTGGATACCATTTGGAATGGTCTTTGCAGCTAATTGGCTCAAAAATGTGCTCTGCCTTTTTAAACTTCTAACTTGCTCATCCGCAGACTGCAGTATTGCTCTCAGCTTCCCCGTGACAAGATTGCAGTCATAGAGTTGCTCTTTAGCTTTGGAAAGCACTTGGTCCATTGATTTAATCTTCTCATGTGCACTATTTGAACATAGGAGAATGAATGATTTAATCTTTCCTATATGAAACGGGGACAAATGGACAAGTTAAGTATCCAAAGGTCTAAAAGAATTTGATACCTGCGAGTTAGATCAGTATCATACATTGCTTCACCTAACGCACGTTGACTTTCTTTAAGCTGCTTCTGTAACTCTTGAGCCAAGCCGGGCTTCTTCTTCATTGTTGCAATGCTTATATAGACCCTTGCCATAATCATTTGGTCTCGCATCAAGTGTACCTTTGAATCAGTATTCTCATTTTCATTCTCTTTCCTCCATATGCTATACTTCCCCAGCACAGCAGAGTCAACTGACTTAGAGCGTTCAAGGGCAGCATTTTCAAGCTTCACAGTTACTTCATCATCCTGTTTCACTAAAGCAGCAGCACGCTTTTCACGTCTCCTCTCTCTCAATTGCTGCACAGCACTTGAAAAACTATAATAACACAAACAGCTGAGGTAGACAAAGGTAGAGAGAGGGTAGGAGGGAGAGAGAGAGAGTCAGTGAATCTAAGCGCTTCAAATCAATCAATCTCTCTCTCTTTGCTGATAGCAGAAGTTCAACAAAAGTAAATGCAAGTATAAAGTGGCTGATAATTAACGTACCCTTCTGGCCAAAATAGCAGGTGTATGAAACTGGGAATGATCATCTGCTTGGAAAAAAATATATCTAGTTATTCAAACATTTGTGAGGCACTCAAAAGATACTATGATGCGAACAAACTATTTACCATCTACAAGATCATCTTGTTTGCCTCTGGAGATCTCAGTTCTGACATTTGCAGCTATCTGAGTCCACTTGTTTCCCTGTGATACATCCAACATGCTAACAATCAGTCAGCATCTATTTCAGTAATAACTAATGGGAACAAACAATATCCAGGCTAGAGTCTGACTCTCATTCCTAACCTCTGCATTATTAGTATTGCTCTTGGCCAATATTTTTTCTTTAACAAAGCTGGATACCTGTTTACTTGTAGTAGTTGAAAAATCATTATTATCTGTAAAAGGAACATAAAGTTGGGTTATAACAAGTTATGCAAGCTTAGAAAGGATAGTATAAGCGAGACAATTAAATACAATTTATGCATATATTTTTGTGAATTAACAAATACATCATCAAGTGTCTAGGCATACAAAGATTCTATTCAATACCCACCTTGAACCACCACTAAAGGGGTCACTACCTTTCTCACTATGAGAAGAGCTCCAACAACAATCAAAATGGTGCCAATTACCTCAAAAACAATGTTAAAAGCTAAACGCACAAAACATTGACAAGGTCCCTAAGGCTTAAGTGAAAAGCTCTAAATGAAGCATATGCTTTTTGAAGTGAAGTGCACAATTTGCAGAAAAATAAATAAAAGGGCTCAAAACGTATATGAATTTAGTACTACAATCATCAAATTTTGATTAAATTAATTAACTCCAGCGTCCTAAATACAATAATGGCGAATATAAATCCAACTCCTTAGGGGTCATTTGATTTGAAAGACTGATGAAATAATCATGGTATTAGGTTTTTTCAATGTTTGATTTGTATTTTCAATTATGTATAACTAATCCTGGAATAACTTGATACACCAATTGGTGAAATATTTTATACCACCAACAACATGGAATAACCAAGGATGGAGCTATAATATAGTTTACGAGTTTGGCCGAACCTAGTAGCTTTGGTCCAAACATTGTATTTGACAATGTTTTCTAAAAGCTAAAAGCGCAAACCATTGACAAGGTCCTAGGGCTTAAAAAGAAAAGTGCTAAATGAAGCATACACTTTTTTGAAGTGAAGTACACAATTTATGAAAAATTAAAAATGCTGAAACATGTACGAATTTAGCACTATAATAATCAAACTATGATTAAAAAAACTAATTTCAGCATCCTATACACAATAATGCAGAATATAAATCCAACATCTCAAAGGTTGTTTGGTTTGAAGGACTGATAAAATAATCGTGGTATAAATTTTTTAAATGTTTGATTTGTATTTTGAATCAAGTATAACTAATTCTCGTATAACTTAATACACCAATTGGTGAACTATTTTACACCACCACCAACATGGAATAACCAAGGACGGAGCTAAAGCATAGCTTGCAAATTCTATCGAATACAATAGCTTTGGTCCAAACACTATATTTGTCTTAAGCAATTTATTAAATATGTACAAGTATTATTATTGTTTTTTTTACCGTGGTATTTGGACCAACTAGCATACACCTCAACTAATTATAAGGAATTTTTGCTACCTCCCACCAACACAGGTGCCTAGTAATCTATCCACCAATGCTGGGATAGATGACAAGAAACCACCTAGTGTTTTTTGCCTCTGCGGAGAATTGAACATCAGAACTCATCATTCTCAACCCACTTCATTGACCAAATGGGTGCATGTACAAATATTAATTTAGAACCCAATAACTTAAAAGGACTAGAAACCGAACCCATAATCTTCAAATGTTGGCACCACCGCCTCTGGGAATAACTTATCCATGTATTACTTTTACATGGATAAAACACCAAAAGTACAAAACTACCCTTGTCTTCTAAGAAGTATATAAGAGTCGAGCATCCAAGGAGAGAATTGTAAATTGCTTTTTAGTTTAAAATATAAAGCAAGTATTTTACATGATATCTTGTATATCCAATTTTAGTGCAACGAACCAAATACTCAAAAAGAATTAATACATACATTATTTATTCATACATTACTAATCTGTTCATTATATTCCCTGAATAACTAATCCTCAAACCAAAAACCATTCAAAGTAAAGATTCAGAGAACCAACTGCTTCTTGTTGGAGTCACTTTGCGTGTCATTCTATGAACTTTGAAGCGCATATTTCTCCAAAGTACATCGCTTCAAGCGATGAAGCATGACTGTTAATAATACTGATCAAGCATCCAACCTAGTCACTGGTTTTATGCCAAAACTACAAGTTACCTAGTCTCTACTGAAGAGCCTAATGAATTAATTTTATATATTCTTAGTATTTTGAGTGCATATGATATAGTGGACAATGTTTTTCCTCAAAAAATAGAATCCTTCCTCTCTTTTTTTTAGAATGGTAAACTTTACTTCTATATATCCACAGGTTTACTACAACAAAGTGTAGTCCTCCAACACAAAAGTTATCTCTTCACAAAATCCTAATATATCTAATTACAGTCGATCAATTGCATTAAAAACTCTAGCTACTTGTTTACACAAAATATAGTTAAGGCCTAAGCAGTTTGTCTTGATCTTCTATATGTTGCTCAAAATATAGAATCCTTCTTGAAAATAGTTTATCTTGGAAATCATTTTCTTGACAGAAATTAATCGTACAAGGTGTAGCCAGTCTAGAAATACAATAAAGTAGTGTTGCTGTAAGGTGATGGCCATAGTCTAACTTGAGTAATCTACCAAATATTGATTGTCGGGACGTGCCTATGTAGACACACTACATCAACACACAGGTGCCTTGTTAAATGAACAAAGAGTTACATAATTTCACAACCTAGGTGTGAGGGACTATTGATTTAAATAAACTGAATGGATACATAGTTCATTTTAAAGAAATCCCAACCAATTTGAGATTAACACAATTTATTATTTTGGTTGTTCTCAGTGTTATCAAAGGTGAAAAGCTCAAAAAAGCTCTAAGGTCCATGGGGCTTTAAGCGCAAAGTGCAAATAAAGTGTGAGCTTTAATGAAAAAAGGCGCAAAGGGGGAAAAGGATACAAATATATATATGTTTAGTCCAAGACTAATAATTATAAACATGAATGACAAATATATGACCAAAGAAATTGAAATTTTTTTTATGATAAAGTGAAATATTAATTATTTAGTATCACTTCTTCATAAGAGGCTCATTGGTAAGGAAACGTTTGCCATGGAACCTTGATGATGACACTGGAGCGCACATAAAGCGAAGTGCTCAACAAGTTTTGAGCCTCGCTTTAGGGCTTAAGTGCGCCTTTGATAACACTGGTTGTTCTTGGGGTTGAGGGTATTTAGAAGAAGAGATGAGTATGCTTCCAATTCAATGTATTGAGAACACAAACAATAGGCCTTTTATTTGACTTTTTTACCAAGTGCGGCAGATAGTTAAAAGCGCATTTTGCATCTTCCTCTATTGTTCAAACCATTCAGATTTGTATTTAGATTTGGAGCCATGGAGATACCTCTATTCATAAAGAGCACAAAAGGAAAGACCCTTGAAAATAACTCCTATCCGATATTTCACAACATTATTGTGATCCTTTATGGGGAAGTCTCTAGTCAGTTCCCCTTATTATCAAACTATAACATACAAGTCCCTCTGTCCTAAAGTAATTTATTCTTTTCTCTTTTTATGATTTTCAATTTTGGATTTGTCCATAAGTTATTTCAGCCTTTCTAAAAAGGATAGCATTTCCCAACATTGTTCAATATTTTTCCAATATAATACTATATAATTCAATAACCGACTCCAACTAATTTGGAAATAAGACTTGATTGAGAGATTGATTGTGTGTTACTTGCACTCTCTAACAGATGTGATAATCCCTAATCTATTCTAATCTTATATGATTGCACATCCATCTTACGTTCATAGTTCTACAACACTTGTCTTGTATAAAGAGACTTTGTCCCAACATTTACTCTTGTATGATATTTTGTTGATCTCATCATCGTTCTATAGAACTTATCTTTCTTTTGCTAACTATCTTCCTATCACCTACAACTCAGGTATTGCTTACATTCACGCTATTCTATTTTAATTCTACATCTTATGGTTTCATCTATTATGCTATTCTTCTAAGAGAATAAAATCGTCTATATTTAAATACCACAATCCCATGTAATCTTACTACAATATCGCTCTTTGTATAGGGGTTAAACTTGTAATGCAAACATTATTTCTAGTTCAACTCTACATATTAACTGCTCAAGATTGCATCCATCAGCCATTTCAAAAATATTCAAGAAGGTGCTCCAAGGAGAAAATAGTATTTTCGTTTTTTCCTACATAAGTTATCTTCTGCAGTTTTAACATCTTAGATATAATATAGGAAAATGTACAGATGATTTCCATACTTAAGCAACAGTACTCTTTTAGTATATATAACATTCTTCAATTAAGAAATCAAGGAGTGTGTTACTCTGAAGAACTATACAGACTCGTTCTCCACATTTAGCTCTACTCCATACATTATCCAAAAAGTAAAGAAATTTAGTTAATCACACCAAATTCGAATCAATACACTCCACGAAATGAGTTTTAAAACAAATTTAAGCCTCAAAGAAAATCATAAATTTGAATCAAACCAATGTTGAGTACTAAGAGCCTGTTTTGATGGGATTATACACATAAACTTATAGATTTTAGCTTAAGTTCGCCTAAAAGCAATTTTTTTTTTTTTTACCCAAACAATACAAAAGTGCTTAAAATGTATTTTAGCTTAAAAGCCCCTAAATTAAGACAATCCAACAGTACAAAAATTGAAGATAAACAACTCCACAAGTTTAAATTTAACTCTTCAAACCACAAATCAGCAATGCGGGAAAATTTATACTAACCAATTGAAGTAGAGGTGTACACGCCACGGCCCACGAAGAAAATCAATGGAGCAAGGAATGAACAGAAGACAAGAACCACAATTGAGTAACAAGATACATTCCAACTGTTCCTACCAGATAATCCCCTCTTCAATGCCATTTCCTGTTCAACCAAAAAAAAAAACAACAAAAAATTAAAAAATCTCGCTAACGGAACATGACCCAGATTAGATTATACACAAATAAAGTGAAATATAGAGAGAGATTATACATAGGAATATATTCCAGAGAGTTCTCCTGCTACAAGAAGTTCATTACCCCAAAAAAATAAAATAAAAATTCAAAAAATTGGGAATCTGAACTATTAATCGAAATTGTATGGTTGAAACCGAGAATGTATCAAACAATTTTGATCATGGAGCAAAACGGAGAAGATGAAAGTGAATCTGAGAATTTGGGCGATAAAAATACAGATCCTTTTCAATTTTCTTCTATCTTTGCATATTTGTTTTTCTGGTTATGTATGAAGTACTGCAAAAGCAAAACGACGCCGTTTTCGACCTTGCAGATAGATTTGATTCCCTATACCTCATATATATATCGATTTTTCGACACAGATTTAAATTTAATAGAATAATGTGAATATTGAATATCACTTGAAAAAAGACAAAGTAAATAAGGACTAGGGTAAATATTTATATGAACAAACGTAGAGCTAATGTGGTCACTTACAAAAAATTACGGCTTTTTTCAATTTTACAAATAAAATAAAATACTGTTCTATATTTTAGTAAAAATAATTAAATATTACAATATTTAATTTTACTCTTAATAAAATAGTTTATAAATATTTGTGTGACTATCGAATAAAATCATGTTATCATCCACTCTTGGGTCTTGAATCAATCATCTCTAATATTTATTAACTTGATTTATTGGAACCTTAACAATATCTTCATTTAGTTTCTTATTTAATTAATTATATCTAATAATATTCTCTCGGAATAAAATCTACGATTTTAAAATAATAGATTTTAAAAAGTTGATACATATTGTCAAAGAAGTTTAATTACAGTTTAAACCATTAACACTCCTATTTTTATGTGATGAAATTTCAAAAACAACTAAGATTATAATATAATTAGGCCTCTTAGCTACTCCTTAATTACAATTTGTAGCTACATGTTAAAATGAGAAGAGAGGCAAACGAGATTGGAGAGAGAGGAGAAAAGTGAATGAGGTCCGGAAGAAAGAGGAGAGAGACACAATTGATTTGTATATCTCATCGATTTGTTGAGAGTGAGAGGAGAGAGAGGCCAGAGAAAGGAGAGGACAAATTGTACTTATATATATATTGGGTAATTGTATATATGTAACTAGTACATATAAGTATCAATGAATATATATTTTTTTTGTGAAGAAAAGCATTGCATTAATCCCCTCAACCAACACTGTCTTTACATACTCTTAGCACCAAGCAGAATTAAATCTACTCCAGTAACTATGTCTCCTACTTGTATATAACTTTATATTTTACTTAAGTATTGTATCTAACCATTCCATGTGTGTTCTTCCTTGTTTCCTGCCCAAGAAAGTTATTTTACGTAGCTTGCATTCTTGTTTTATTTGTTCCATAATCCGCTATGGTGGTTGGATGCTTTTATCCCATAGGGAAGAGTTACGTGTCTTCCACATCTGATATACCACTGCCGCTAATGCTGCCAGTACCACGTCTCTCTAGCCTCTACCTCTTGTGGATCTATTCAACCTTCTTCATATTCCCTTGTAATCCAATTGGATCTCATTCCTTTTCCAAGCCACTGAAGTAATTCGAGTATGCATCTTTTTAAGAATGGACATGCAAAATAAATGTGCTCCACTGTTTCTGGTACATCCCCACATAGTTGGCATTTGTTATTGTGACAAATTTCCATTCTATAGAGCCTCTCTTTGGTAAGTAATCTTTAATGAAGGGCTAACCAATAAATAAAACTATGCTGAGGAAGAATTCCCTTACACCAAATCCACCTGCTTCATGTCCACTCTTCTCCATGTATACCTGCTTGCTATCGTGTATTTGCCCTCAAGTTTAAGCCATCCATTTTGATTGTATCCTGGTGCAAATTTATCTCACAAATCTTTTTCCATCCAACAACTATCTTGTGGAATAGCATATTGCCACCATTATCAATAAATATAATTGTAATAACAAATACCATTTGTATCTGAATACAATTTATAGGGGTGTCAAATGAATGGGTTGTGTTGAAATTAGAGATATTAAAATGGGTTGAAAGAGAAATTGGATTGTGTTCTGACCCGCCCAAGTTTGTTTTGGGCTCAATTGGGCTTTAAAACGAGTTAGGCCTTGACCCACCCAATTTGATCCGCTTAATTTAAATAATTTTAATATATTGTTATTTAAGTTTTATAATTACAATTTGAATTTCAACTCAAGAAAAATTGAAAAAAGAAGTTAGAGATGGATATATAAATTCTTAAAGATATAAAATAGATAGTAATTCATACTTTCAATATAGGAACATATGTTACATCAATGCAAATAAAGAGTCTTAAAGGGATTGAAATTGCAGATTAAATTAGGCTCAATTGAGGATACTCTTAAAATGAGATAGGACTTGAATGAGTTGAGATTGAACCCAATTCAAATTATCTTGAGTCCAATCCTTAAAATTCTGGGCGGGTTACCTATTATTGAGTTCATTTTTGACACCTCTAAAATTTTATATCAATGAATACAATTGTATAAACGAATACAAATTATATATATCAAGTTCAAATGTATTAACGAAATATAATTTGTACCAATGTTGTATGTCGTAACAATTGCATTAATATTCATTTGTATGCATCTTTTGTCATGTATGTTTATGGTTTGTATCACTGAGAAAGAACATTTATTTGTTCTCATTTGTATTTGTTGCCTTGCGTGTATTTATATTCATTTGTTGCCATGTATATTTATATTTTGTATCACATAAACTAATTTATATAGCTGACAGTTATCATTTGTATTTTTATCATTGACTATAAACATTTATATTTTATTAACAGAGAAAGAAGCAGAGAGAGAGAGAGGATAGAGGCGAGTGAGAGTACAGAGAGAGGGAGAAAGAGGAAGAGAGAAGAGAGAAAATTGCTATAAAAAATTAGTTACACATTATAATTATTTCAAGAGAAACGACATAAAGTCACCATTGAAGTTGTCCCGAATTATCAAAAAGACACCTTAACTTTGTAGGTGTCCTATTACCCCACAAAAGTATTGAATATCGTTATAAAAGGGTCATTTCCTCACCTGGTAAGACGTGCGTGAGGCTCGCGCTAATTTCAATCCGACCCGATTTGTTTCAAAAAGTGATGCTCACGTGTGATACACACAAGCTATATCTATATTTCCATTAAAACTAAAAAATGTTACTAAATTAATTTCTCTCCCACGACAAATTTGACATTTTCACACACATTTTCTTTATTTAGCAATATAAAATCCTTTCCTTCAATCTCTATTTATCCCTATTCTTTTCACTAATCAGATCTTCTTCTTGCTTTCAGTATATAATTATCTTTTTCTGTGAATTTTTTTTCTCTTTTTGTTTCTCTTTCTTGGTGTTGTAATTGAGTTTTGCTTTGATTTTTGCCTTTCTCTATTTTTGGGTTGAATTTGTTTTAGTATTTTCTCACTTGGGTGTGAACAATTTTTGTTGGGTTCGAGTTTTTCAGTCAAATTAGGGTTTCGAAATAGAGGGAATTTGAGAATTGATTGCTCAATTGAGACTTTAAGGAAGTTGTTAATGGAGATGATTATAAAGAAGAGCTTGAAAATGGTAATGCTGAGTTTGAAACGGTAATGTTTTGGGGAAGAGGATGATTTAAAGCATGTAAATAATTAATAAAGAAAACAAGCGAAATGTGGCACTTTTTAATTGGTTTTTATAAGAAAAAACAAACCTTCACGCGTGTGTTGTGCGTATTCACAAACCAGTTGAGAAAATGGGTCAAAATGGCCCTTTTACAACGATACTCAATACTTTTGTGGGGTAATAGGACACTTGTACAGTTAAAGTGTCTTTTTGAAAATTCGGGACAACTTCAAGTATCACTTTATGCCTTTACCCTTATTTCAAACTATAGTGATGCATAATAGATACATATCACATATTTGTTTTACTACTTAATTTTTTTGATTAGGTCTCAACTTCACTTCCCTCTCTACTAATTAATTACCATTTCTGTTTTTTCCTTACAATTTCTTTTCACAATTTTCTCTTCTTTCACTTAGATGTAAAAATGTTTATCCTCTTTAGATAGTTTTCGATCGATCAAAGTATGATGATAGTTGATATTTATTTCTCTCGTTCATTTTCAAATATGATTTTGCATAATACTTTCTTGGAAGAATTTCAAGAAAAGATGAAAGTTGGTGAAAACAATGATTACTACAGAAGACAATATTTTTTTATCAAGTTTGTCGATTTTTCAATGCTTCTCATTTATATATTGTGTAATTAGCATAATAATTGTATAATTAACAAATATATATACGTCAAGTATACATTGATTATACATTCATTTTATACAAATTATACATAAAATTGGGAGTCAAAAGATTACAGAGGATATAATTGACACTAATGTTTTGAAAAAAAAAGCTTGATATATACTCCTCTACTTTGCGACTTAGAATTGATATGCACCTTGTTATAAAAAAAAATGGCTCACATATATCTTAGAGTCTTTTGGTAAAAAATATCCTTAAACTATACCCCTAAATTAAACTACATCCTTAAAATATCTTCTTTTTTTTTGGCAAAAAAACATCCTCTTAAGTATTTGAAAGTTAACAATTTCTATCCTTCTGTTAGATATTGTCAAAAAACTAAGGGATCCTACAAAAACATGAGCAGTTCACGTGACTATTAACAAAAATTTCCCTACATAATTTCATTACTTGCTATAAAAAATTCCTGAAACAAATACTAAAAATCTTAGACACCATTGCTTACTAAAATAAAATATGTTTAGAAGGTGTGAGGATACATGATTTGCTCTTTTTTCTCATTTAGTAACGGAAAGAAAATGAAGCTTAATTATCTTTGCCTTTTTCAATGCCAAACTATATTTAGATCAATAGATTTGTGGGTCAATTTGATATTGAAGTGATCAAAATATTGATCACATCTCGCATTTGGGTTTCATTTTACATTATTAGAAGCGGAAGTCTCCAACAAACGTCGCTTCTAGCAATTCAATTGAGAAGAAACATATTTCAACTAATAATATTTTTAATATCAAATTACATGAAAAATAAATGGAAAAAAACTATTAAATTAAAAGATTTTGCATAATGCTAAATTCAATTACCGATAAAGTTGATGATGGTATTTTTGGCGTATCTAAGAATAATAATTACGAAGGGATGACTTGATTTTTGTGGGATCTGTTAGTTTTCTGATAAACTCAAGTAGAAGGATGATAATTGTTCACTTTTAAATACTTGAAAAATGTTTTCTGCTAAGAATGATACTTTAAGGATGTAGTTTAAGTTTGCGGTATAGTTTAAGGATGCTAACATAAATGGCTTAGATATACCCCTTCGGTTGATGAATAAAGTAAAAAAAGGTTAATTTTAAATTTATGCTTTGGTAAAAGTATGTTTGATCCTTCTTTCAAATTTGAGGAATATATTCACTCCTTCTCATGAGTGATTTTTATTTTTTACTATTTTAATTCAACAACTAATTTGAATTTTAAATATCTCTCTTATTAATCTATTTAATTTGTTTATCATTATTTGAATTTCTTGTTCTTATTTCATTTTTTTTTAATTTTTAGTGTGAAACTATATAAAACAAATTTAAAAATTGAGGATACTTTGCCGTACAATTTTTTTATTAAATAATAAAGAATAAAAAATAAAAACCACAAATTTAAAAGATAAAAATTAAAAACTACCCTAAATACGGCTAGTCCGCGCAAAGAAAAAAATTGTAGAAAAATCTAAGCATTTTTGTAGGCCAATTTGTCCAACTTATAACATCTAAATATATATGGATATAAAAAAAATAAGTCATTAATAGAAAAACTAGGACAGTAATGGCAAGTGTTCGCTCATGAAAATATAATCTGCTCAACAGAATCGGTCATTTTCTTGTGTAGAGTAAAAATTGTGGTAAGAATTTGAAAAACCACTAGATATCCTAAGTAGTAGGGTTAAAGTTTGATTATATATAGAATGAATAACATAAAATTAAATTTTCATAGCTTGCTTTTCTTATATTTTATATGTAAAAATAAAAATGGATCGGTCAAGCAAAAAAGGGTCGAAAATGGCCTGTTGTTTCCCTGTTATCCTTGACCGATCCATGAGAAGCAGCTTCAAGCTATCTAAGAGCTCTTCTTCTAATAAACTCAATAAAAGCAAGAGCTCTATATGTAAGGACTCCTTCTTTTCTACCGAATTTATCGACAATTCCTAGCTAATTAAACTTCGTTGCTAATCTGTAGCTACATCGAATTAGCATAAATTTTTTGTTGTTTAGCTATAAAATTTTGTCCGTCACTAATTCCTCAATTTTTAGGAGATGAGATTTTCGTTAATATGAAAATGTCATTTTCTTTTAATTCTTGACACCCATAAAAGGTATTTTTGCATTAATTCCCATGGATGATCATGGTGACAGTGCCAGAAATTCTAAAAATAAATAAATTAATGATCAAATGCCACAATTGAGAATTAATCTAACAAACACCACGTAAGAGAGTGTGATCATTGTTGAAATGTGTGATTATTTCATCTAAAAACTTTCTATTCTCAACACGTCCCCTCACGTGCGGGCCTGATTCTTTTTCATGGGCCAAAAATGTGGAAATTCTTTTTGATTTGGGTGATTGAGATTTGATCTCAAAACCTCTGTCTACTCTGATACCATATTGAAGTGTGTGACCATCTCATCTAAAAACTTAAGCTATTAAAGAGAGCACATTTTTTGTTAGGTAATTAAATTATCAACAATCATCAGGAGCGTGGATGTAACTTTCAGGCAGGGAGTTCATTTGAATTCAATATTTTTAATGCAAAGTATAAAGTGAATGTTGTGGATGTTTTTAATCAACGTTATGTGACGAAATTGTGCGTATGTAGGTTCACCGACATCTCTATCGATGAAGAAAAAGTCTGTCCAGGAAAATGATCACCTGGTTGTATGTTTTGGGGAGCTGTTGATAGATTTTGTGCCTACAGCATCTGGAGTTTCACTTGCAGAAGCACCTGGTTTTAAAAAGGCTCCTGGTGGGGCTCCAGCTAATGTTGCAGTTGGTATTGCAAGATTAGGAGGTTCTTCCGCCTTTATTGGCAAGGTATTGTACACGCATTTAATTTAA
The DNA here is from genome assembly GCA_029007595.1 of Solanum commersonii. NCBI lineage: Eukaryota > Viridiplantae > Streptophyta > Magnoliopsida > Solanales > Solanaceae > Solanum > Solanum commersonii. Next base: position 273,079 of record JAJTWQ010000162.1, on the reverse strand, counting down.
TTATTCAGAGTGAATGATCAAAAACACACCTGAACCATATATCTTCAACTATTTGTAGGTGGGTGCAGACGAATTTGGTTACATGTTAGCTGATATATTAAAACAGAACAATGTCGATAATTCTGGTATGCGTTTTGATACTCATGCTAGAACAGCATTGGCGTTTGTTACATTGAAAGCAGATGGTGAGAGAGAATTCATGTTTTTCCGCAATCCAAGTGCTGATATGCTTCTAACTGAGGCAGAACTCGACAACAATCTCATTCAAAAGGTAAATTAACAGTAGTATGTATGTCTGCGCGATGCATAGATAATATTCAAGTATGTTTTAGATTGCAATATATAATTTAATTATTTTGTTTCATTTTTACAGGCAAGAATATTTCACTATGGTTCAATCTCTTTGATTGCTGAACCATGTAGGTCAGCTCATCTTGCTGCCATGGAGACTGCTAAAAATGCAGGCTGTATTCTTTCTTATGACCCAAATCTAAGGTTGCCCTTATGGCCATCCGCCGAGGCTGCTCGTGAAGGAATTTTAAGCATTTGGGACCAAGCTGACATTATTAAGGCAAGTACAATCGATATTAATTTACTACGTCTTAATACCAGTTTATTACTATATGAAGGATTAATTACTTTATTACAATTCTTAAATTAGCATATCAGGTTTCACCGTTGTTATTAATTTCAGGTAAGTGAAGATGAAATCACATTTTTAACAAATGGTGAAGATGCTTATGATGACAATGTGGTCATGACTAAGCTTTTCCACTCCAACCTTAAACTTTTGCTCGTAACTGAAGGCGGAGACGGTTGCAGATACTATACTAAGGTAATTATAGTCACTATAACTTCCGTTATGGTTACTGACTTAATTGTATAAATATTTTTTATCGCGCAAAAAATACTAACAATTAGGTAACTTAATTATTTCAGAATTTTCATGGAAGAGTGAATGGCGTTAAAGTTACAGCAGTTGACACCACAGGAGCAGGTGATGCATTTGTTGGTGGACTTCTCAACAGTATGGCCTCAGATCCAGACATTTACATGGTACTATCATATCGTCGTTTGCAATTATTTACATCGTCAGATGTCACTCGATCAGTGTATATAAGTTAAATCTCAATTATTAATTTTTTGGGTTGCGGTGCAGGATGAGAAGAAATTAAGGGATGCACTCCTATTTGCTAATGGATGTGGAGCAATAACTGTAACAGAAAAAGGAGCAATTCCTGCATTGCCTACAAAAGAAGCAGTACTTAAAATCTTGGATGGTGCCACTGCTAATTGATCAAATGATGCATGCACCCCACACCCCCACCAAACATACAAAAAAAAAAAAAAAGCCTCCTAAAAATATGATACATTGCACCACTTATGTAAAAAAATTATTGTGGAATATTTTAGTCCATTATTATTATATATATATAAATATTGCTATCCCTGTAATAAAACGTGGATATAATTACTTTTTAAACATTATATATATATATATATATATATATATATATATATATATATATATATATATATATATATATATATAATACAAGGTGCATCTACCAATTTCAAAACATTGGTCCATTTTTCGCCTGTTACTTTAATTATGTCATATAAAAATGTCATTTAACTTGACTTCAACTGATATTTTATGTCCTCAAATTTTGGGTGTGCACATGTAAACATACATACACTTAAATTTGTACAAGTAGACACATACGTCCTATGTGTGCACAAGTGGCAGCTGATTTGTATTATGCCATATAAAACGTGTGTACTTACTTGCTCAACTTTATGTAAGTTTAAGGGGAAAATGCATAAGTACCCCCCCAACCTATGCCCGAAATCCCATAGACACGCCTAACCTTTACTAAGGTCCTATTACCCCCGAACTTAATTTATCTATAATATTCTACCCCTTTTTTGCCTACGTGGCACTATCTTGAAAAAAATGTCAACATGCACTGGGCCCACAAAGATAGTGCCACGTAGGCCAAAAAGGGATAGAATATTACATATAAAATAAGTTCGGGGGGGGGGGGGTAATAGGACCTTAGTAAAGGTTAGGTGTGTCTTTGAGATTTCGGGTATAGGCTGGGGGGTACTTATGCATTTTCCCTAAGTTTAAGTGTCTACTTATACAAACCTAAAATTGTATACAGACTTGGAATAATTCTCTCTTCATGAATGAACTTTTCAAGTTGAATTAAACTCAAGTGTTATATCTTCACAATATATTACAATTAAATTCATTTCCATTTGAACTCCCGCTCCACACTCCATTAGGTTGAGCATTAAGAAGCGTGTCAAATTCTGTATTGTCTTATTAAATTTATTAAATATATATAAATTACTAATTTAAAACTTAAAAATGTAAAAAAATAAATAAAAAACTCGTAAACTTCAAATTTTGACCAGAAGTGAAAGTATAATAAATATATTGATGAGGCACATAGTGATTAGGGATTTGCAAAGGCTTACAAAGATTCTGAAGGTGTGCTATAATGCAAACAGCATAAGAGTGTGGCCTTTCTAAAAGGAACACATAAAATCCAACTACTAATTTGACAACTGGCTCGTATACATTTGCCTTTGACACTGTATTCTTTTTACTTTTGTCAGTTTTGTTTTTTTAATCAAGTTTTAATATGGGAATTATTGGTGATCACACTTGTTAACCCTAAATGAGAAATGTTTAAACTTTAAACAACACATAAGATGGAGGTCTTATAACGAGGCATATTTCCATATCCTCCTCCTTTTGTACAAGGAAATACTATTACTCACTGTTCTAATTTATATGACTCATTTTTTTTAGTTAGTTTACAAAAATAATGATATATTTTTATATTTAATTAATAATTTTACTTTAAAACATTTTACTATTAATGAAATGATTTATAGTCATTCATGACTTGTTTTAGACTATAAATTTCAAGAATCTTTCTTTCTTAAACTCAATGCTTAATCATATTACATCACATAAATTGAGACGGAGGGAGTAGTATTTTTCTATAGTCCATCTCTCAATTTATGTAAAGGTCTTTGACTCGAAACAGAATACAAGAGGAAAAGAAAGATTTTCAAAAACTTGTGATCTAAAACGAGTAATAAAAAAATATATTCCGTGATTATAAATCATCACATTAAGGATAAAAAAGAAGAAGAGGAGAAGTTTAAAGTTAAACTATTACTATGTATAGAAAAATGTCCCTCTTTTTTTGGATTGACTAGAAAAAAAAAGAGTCACTTTTAATTATGTCATATAAATATGTCATTTAACTTGACTTCAACTGATATTTTATGTCCTCAAATTTTGGGTGTGTACATGTAAACATACATACACTTAAATTTGTACAAGTAGACACATACGTCCTATGTGTGCACAAGTGGCAGCTTATTTGTATTATGCCATATAAAACGTGTGTACTTGCTCAATTTTATGTAAGTTTAAGTATCTACTTATACAAACCTAAAATTGTAGAACACAGATATTAAAGAACATATTTATGTATTATACCTTTAATTTATACCTGATACCGGCCATCATTTGTCCACAAAGGGAAAATTATTATTAAGTTCTAGCTAGCTCAAGTGCAAAACAATTCAACTGGAATATTATTTCACAACTTCATTATATATGCATACATAATTACATTATTTATAAGGACCAAAGTGGTTCAGAGGCCAAATAGGAAACGAACAATGTTTCATTTCTGGGTTTATGGATAGGATTCATGAGTCAGATTCACGACATAATCAAAGTGAGGCGTTGGTTAACTTAGGGACGCTTTGTTCTGCATGACTCTGGTAGTCCAATAAATAATTCAGTCTCTACATCCGATTTTTCGCTACTGATCACTATAGAAACGTCTTCTCCACCTGATGTTTGTTGCATTTCAAGACCTCTACACTAAAAGCAAAAAGGACAAGCAAATTAGTTCAACTTGCAAGAAGGAAAGCTCGAGTTGGCTATCTGAACTTTCAGTTGGTAATGAGGGTTTGATTCTTCGTCTTATAATCCTCAGGCCTCTATTTTCCCTACCCCATTTTAAAAAAAATAATAGTAACTTAAAGGTTGAGATGGAGAGAAAGAAAAAGTACCTTCTCTAACAACATAACATTTTCTGATGAGAGGTCTTTCACCTGGAAATAATAATTAAGAGACAAAAACAATTAGTACTAATAAACTTCCCTCACATAGCATTGTATTTGCAATAAGATGTGTTGTGCAAAAGCAAGTAGTTATGTAAACTTGATAGTAATAATTTTTATAGGAATAAAGCATATAAGTATCCCCTAGACTATGACCAAAATCCTAGATGCGCACCTTAACTAAACTAAGGTCTTTTTACCCCAAACTCATTTTTTTTGAATAATTTTGTACAACTTTTTGACTTACGAGGCATCCAAACATCTCCCACGCACCTCAACTACATGAAGTCACAAGTGCGCCACGTAAGCCCAAAGGTGTGCAAAATTACAAAAAAAAATTAGTTTGAGGGTAATAGGACCTTAATTTAGTTAAGGTGTGTCTTTGAGATTTCGATTATAGTCTAGGGGATACCTGTGCCTTATCCCATTTTTATATTATCAAGTTAAGTTGAACTATAACAAAAAGTAACTTTTAAAACCATATGGTAATCTAAAAAATAGATTATAAATGGCTAAATTGTACTAATAATATGTAAATAAAAATAACATTGTAACTTGTAATTGTATATACTATAATTGAGTTCAACAATATTTATCTCATGTGCTAGTTTTTAAATTAAAGTTGAGTTAATTAGGCCATGATTCATTTCTTATCATGATATCAGAGTCAGACTCGTCATAATTCTTAGTTTACATGATATTATTCATGCTCCAATTATCATATATGCACAAGGCTCCATTTTATATACAAGAAATTGTCCATGTTCATAGGAATTACAGCTTAAAATAATTAAATGAGTCAGTGTGGCCTTACATTTTCTTTCAATCTCACAATTTGTTCCCTAAAGACTTCCATCTGAATACAAACAAGGAATGATGTGTCAAGTTTATGCTAATCTTCGTTTAGATATAGATATAGATATAGATATCGCGTGATGTTTCTTTTAAAAGAAAATTAACCTTTCTTGCGCGGATGATGTTGATACTCCGTTCCAACTGATGTTCCATCTGTTGAAGTTCTTCAAGACTGCAAGATTCTAAACTTTCTCCTAAGAGCTTCCTAATGCAAATGGAATATAATATACTCATATAATTACTTCCATTTTATATCAAATAAATTACAATATTAGGTTGTAAAGTAGGATTAAAAGTTAAACCTTTTAGATTTTTCAAGAAGCTCAATCTTCTTCATCAAACTTGATGTATTATGCTTCAAATTGTGCATATTATTCTGTTCCATGGCTGGATTTTCACACTGAATATCTTTAGCATGCCTCTGATAACGCTCGATAATCTCCTGCATGCTGCATGTCTCCACAACATCGGTAACATAATCAGCTTTATTAGCTAATTTTTGAATCATGTTGAAGTCTGTAACCATGATCAATCATGTTGAAGTGTATGACTATGTCATATGAGCATACTAACTATTTGTCTATGAAACCACTAACAACTAAACACTGTGTACCTTAAGCTAACTACTAAAAATGCTAAATGTAAAGACTAATTATCCCCAAAATATCCATATATATTTGTTCTTAATTAAATCCTTTTAAACCCTTATCTCTAAAAGCACTTAAGTATCAAGAATGAGCGTTAGAAAGAGTGAGGAAGAACTTGGACAGCTTTTGAGTGGAATGACCAAGGAAAAAGCAGCCAAAGAGTATATTAGTAATACTGTATAAGGACTAATAGGGGTCGATAGGGAGTATACGAATTATGTTTAATAGAATGTATTAGTAATATTTGTATTATAATTAGTTATGCTTGGATTAATTATGTAGATATTGTTTCTTATGCATTGTTTGATTTGGTGAATAAAAAATAACATGTAATGCATAGTTTTTAAAAAAATATTTATTTAGGGATAAGGGTCTGAAAAATACCCAATTTTGGTCGGATTTGCTGTTGCGATACTAAACTTTCATAAGGATCTATTATCTCCCTAGACTATTTAATACTGTATTTTTTATCCCCTAAACTATTTAATAGTGTATTTTAAAGGTATATATGTGCACATGTGGACACATTACTATTTATAATTTTGCATTATTTTTTATGTCCACGTGGACAAATATATATGTTTAAAATACGGTATTAAATAGCCTAGGGAGGTAATAGGTCCTCATGAAAGTTTAGTAATGCAACAGCAAATCCGACCAAAGTTGAGGTATTTTTCAAACCCTTATCCCATTTATTTACAAAGACACCCTTCACAAATATGATGGAAAAGATCATGTAAATTTTTTTTGAGGGGTAATTGAGTCTTAAACAGTCTAATACATGCATTAAATCTTCTTGCATTACTAATACCATAGATTTCTATGTATTAGTAATACACTCCTCATCAATACAAAATAGAGTATATATAACTAATAATGCAATCGTTAGTTATAAATAAGCTGAAAAGGTGTACAAACAAGCTAAGATATACTACTAAAACACGAAGCTAATGCATACATTATTTCTTCTAATATACTCGTTGCAGATGCCTTGACAAAATGGAGTATTACGAATGAGGAGTTGGTTATTTTGGCACATGCTCACCTATCATCAATAGCCATCGGACATTACAAACTTCATCTCATACAAATGGAGGAAGAATTATTTTGTATAGAACTGAATCAGTTGAGATGTTATAGCTAATTTTTTCTAACACGCTGGGCTTGTAATTTGTATATTTTTTGCCAGAATCTTAATTTTTGCGAAGCAACTATTTATAGTGATTTGGAACAGCGGGTCTAGCTTAAGCTCCCCTTAACTTTGTAATTTTGTTCATCTATATAAAAATATCTCACCACCATACGGTGATAAAAAAAAATTCTAAAAAAAGATTGTTGCCATGACTACAATTAGTGGCTTGTTGTAATGCTTTGGATAGTTCATGAATGTGGTTAGAGTGATTACACTGATTATATCATATTGATTTGTTCATTTAATCCTGCTCTTAATTATTTTGTTGCATAGTGAATAATAAAATACTATTATGAATCTATAGATGAACTCAGATTGAGTGAGTCTTGAACCCAAACATCAATAGGCCAGGGAACAAATTCACAACTAGGATAGGCATATGTTAATTGTCTTGCTAGATAATTATACATGAAATTCAAGCGTGTGCTCTTGTTTATCTTGATTCTGTAGATATATAAGCTTATCATGTTAACTTGAATAGGCGAGTACTTACTTGACGGAATAGTGCCTGCTGCAAGTCGAGTTTCATCAAAACCTTACACAAGAAGCTGAGCTAAAGAGTTTGTAGACTTGTCATTGAATCGCTACCTTAGAGGCTTGGAGGGTTCTTGAAACAAAGGCATGAAGCTCGAGAAAGTGCTAAAGTAGAAGTACAATGATCTATGTGGAAGACTACTCAAAGTAAGGAGAAAGAGGTTGTTAATGCAAAAATGGCTATTCTTGAAATGCAAGCCTAAGAAGACCCTTCGTCCATTAAGAGTATTTATGTAATAGCTAGTTTAGGCTATAATAATGGAGAATAGCTCCTTTAGACTTAAGATTATTTTGATATGATAAATTCTCATGAATTGAGTGTAACTCTAGAGAGACTTTTAGGCTAAGGTCATAATTGTTAGGAAATGTTGAAGAGATTGTTTGTTTGAGGATCATTCCTCATGAGCGTTATCTAGTGATAGGTTTGTGCTTGAGAATTCATTTCTCTTGTGTGGATCTTATACATTAGGTGCTTGTTGAGATTCTTAATAGGAGGTTTTAGCTTTGATATAGCTCTTGTTGTCAATTAGTTCCTATACTTGTTTTGCTCATAGATGTCATGTGAATTGTGATTGAAACTTCCTTGAACAATGACATTTGTCTTTTTTGAGAATGAGATTACATGTAACTCTTCATCTTTGATTGATTAATCTCTCTTTAAGTATAATATCTTGTTTGATGATGACGATGAGGAGATCACTCCTAGTATAGTGTCTAGTGGTGTGAATTGTGATGGTGATGTAACTCTTTTTGAGGACTACAAATTTTTGATAACCATAACCCACTATGAATTGATGACACCTTTCCCAATGATGGACACATCTTGGATGATGATGATGATGATGAGCTTGTTGGGAAGGATTATTTTGAAAATGAGTCTTATTAATTTTTTTGTTTTGTTTTTCAGCCGGTGTTCAAAGCTTGTAATGGATTTCTAACTAAATTTGGATCGCACGCTGTAGGTTCATTATGAGGTGGCGCTCCCAACAAGATTTTCTCCATACCAAGGCTCGATCGAATTTAAAACCTCTGGTTAAGAGTGAAACAGTCTCACCACTGCACCACAATCCATGTTGGTGAGTCTTATTAAGTTATTGTTTTATTATTATTTTTTATAAAAAAAATGGATTTTGATGACATATTAAAGAAGAGAAAAGATATATGGAAGTGTGAAATACTTTGGTATCCTCATTTGTTCCCGTATTTGTAGCCATGCCTTTTGAGGATATCTTTACATTGTCAAAGTGGATTCTTTAACATTGTTTATAGTTACTATAGTAAGTGGGGTGAACATGGCCAGACTCACCCCTAAGAACATTAATTGTACAATAATATAAAAAGTAATATATACTCATTCCGTCTCAATTTATGTGATATTGTTTAATTTGATATGAAATTTACTAGAGAAAGAAAGACTTGTGGAATTTATGATCTAAAACAAGTCATACATATTTGTGTGTGACTATAAATCTTATCACTAAGGGTAAAATTAGTATTTTAAAATGATATTTTTACTAAATATAGAAATATGTCAATTTTATTTTAGTTTGACTAAAAAAAAGTGTGTTACATAAATAGGGACAAAGAAAATATTATTTTTGAGGTTTGGATTCTTTTACACTACTGTTGAGTAGAAGTAAAACTCAAATTTAATTTATACCCGCTAACATCTATCATAAACAGACTCATGATTTGAAGTTTATTGGTTTTGAATGGTAAGACAATGATTATAGGCATCAAAAATTAATTTTTATACATATAATAAATTTTTAAACATATATACAAGCTTTAGTGAAATAAAATCTTAATTTTGTCGAACCTATAATCTAAAGCTTATTGCTGTCTTTGATAGCTAGTGTAAACTATTTATACAATATACACTATCAATGTAATTTTACCTCTTGTTAGAATGGATTAGAGTTGTCTCACATTAGTTGATAAATGTGCTGATGATTTGGTATACATACTTGAAATAATTCTCTCTTCATGAATGAACTTTTCAAGTTGAATTAAACTCAAATGTTATATCTTCACAATATATTACAATTAAATTCATTTCCATTTGAACTCCCACTCCACACTCCATTAGGTTGAGCATGAAGAGGCGTGTCAAATTCTGTATTGTCTTATTAAATTTATTAAATATATATAAATTACTAATTTAAAACTTAAAAATGTAAAAAAATAAATAAAAAACTCGTAAACTTCAAATTTTGACCAGAAGTGAAAGTATAATAAATATATTGATGAGGCACATAGTGATTAGGGATTTGCAAAGGCTTACAAAGATTCTGAAGGTGTGCTATAATGGAAACAACATAAGAGTGTGGCCTTTCTAAAAGGAACACATAAAATCCAACTACTAATTTGACAACTGGCTCTTATACATTTGCCTTTGACACTGTATTCTTTTTACTTTTGTCAGTTTTGTTTTTTTTAATCAAGTTTTAATATGGGAATTATTGGTGATCACACTTGTTAACCCTAAATGAGAAATGTTTAAACTTTAAACAACACATAAGATGGAGGTCTTATAATGAGGCATATTTCCATGGTGTATCCTCCTCCTTTTTTACAAGGAAATACTATTACTCACTGTTGTAATTTATATGACTTATTTTTTTTAGTTAGTTTACAAAAATAATGATACATTTTTATATTTAATTAATAATTTTACTTTAAAACATTTTACTATTAATGAAATGATTTATAGTCATTCATGACTTGTTTTAGACTATAAATTTCAAGAATTTTTCTTTCTTAAGCACAATGCTTAATCATATTACATAACATAAATTGAGATGGAGGGAGTAGTATTTTTCCATAGTCCATCTCTCAAGTTATGTAAAAGTCTTTGACTCGAAACAGAATACAAGAGGAAAAGAAAGATTTTCAAAAACTTGTGATCTAAAATGAGTAATAAAAAAATATATTCCGTGGTTATAAATTATCACATTAAGGATAAAAAAGAAGAAGAAGAGAAGTTTAAATTTAAACTATTACTATATATAGAAAAATGTCCCTCTTTTTTTGGATTGACTAGAAAAAAAAAGTGTCACATAAATTGAGATAGAAAGAATAATTACTCATTCAAGATTTGATTTATGAGTTTTGAAGCTCTTTGAATTTTGGGTTTAAAATTTATAATTAATACACATTCAAATATATTTTTAAAGATAAATACATGATTTGAATCAATTGTGCTCTACCAAACTCATACCAGAAATGATAAAATTATTTAGCTACCTATATTTTGTGCCTTCCTTAGCTAGTAGATCTGCTACTTGGTTGCTGGAAAAAAAAATTATACCCTAGGGTTTTATGCTATGGTAATTAAGAACTATATTGAGAACTCATTCATTTTTCAATTCTAATTTAAGTGTCTTAATTTTTCTAATCGGCCCCAATAATAAAGTTTAAGATCACAAGATTTATAATCACATATCTTTAATTAATTTAAAATCACAAAATTCAAAAACTTTTTTTAATCTCTTAAACTTCGTATTCAGTCAAACTAATAAGACATATAAATTGAAACAAAAGTAGTAACTAGGATTGCTACACATAGACAAATAGAAACACCAACATCCACCTTTATGATACACTGTCAAAATGTACAAAACTTAAAACTCTTCATAAATGATACTAGTACTATATATATCTATATTATTAAGTGAGACATATATAGAATGTTGGTCAAGTCATAAAATATATGTTTTATTTCATCAAGTCATAAGATATTTTTTCATTAATAAGTGTTTTTTAACTCACCAAAATAACTAGTTAATATATATTAGATCTGATATAATCTAAAACAATAAAAACATAAAACAAAAAAAGAGGAAAAAAGATGTAAAATTAATTACCTTGAGGTTGAAAATTCATAAAGTTTGTCTCTAGCAGAAAAAATAATTAATCCAACTTGAGCATCACAAAGAACAGAAAGTTCAAAGGCTTTCTTTAACAATCCATTTCTTCTCTTTGAGAAAGTGACTTGCCTGCTTGTCGCGTTTTCGATACGCCTCATCTCAGTTTTCCCTCTCACCATTATATAACTGAAAAAATTAATCACAATGATGAACAAGCTAGAGAGTTAATTTCTTGTTTTTGGCAAGAAGAAATATAATAAAAGGCTTGTTAGAATTTTATAGGGAAAAAAAAGGCATAGTTAGTGTTGATGGTGGAGGAATAATAAGTACTTACAAAATTGGCAAAAAACCTAGAGAATCTTTTGCTTGCAAGTGAGTGGAAAATTGCCTAAAAAGATGAAAGTCACAAATCTAATGAATACAAATGTGTGTTTTAGAGAGAGACAGGGTGGGTGGGTGGGTGGGGGGCTACAACAAGAAGTCATAAAAATCCCCCAAAAAGGTTAGGTGCCAATTTTGATTTATTTTATAAATTTCCAGCACATTTTTACACCATCAAATTAGGTTAACTTGCAATAATATAAAGAGTCTTTGGGTATATATGTTCGATACGAAGAAAAATATTTTTGATGAAAAATATTTTCTAACAATAAGTTGGTTTTCTATGTATTTATTTGCATGTGTTTGGTAGATAAGTAAAATTTACTATCTTAAGTGTATTTGTATGTAATATAGATAAATACTATGAAAAGTCGAGGTGGAGAGATAGGGGTGTTGGATGGTGGGGATGAGGGCTATGATGAGTGGAAGTGAATATGAGGTGTGTTAGAGAAGGAGAAGAGACAGTACGATCGATGTGAAATGTAATTTCTAGTAGAACTTGTTTTTCCTACTTTTATTAGAAAACTCATTTCTTCATATTTAAAGAGTTAGCTTGTTTTCTTTGAGGAAATTATTCATGATAAAATTGAAAAACATTTTCATACCGAACAGTTGACCAGACACATAGTTAAGAATAAAAGATTATTTTTGAAATTTGTGGTTTAAAATAAGCTTTAAGCATTTACGTGCCTACAAGTCATTTAATTAAAGGAAAATTTTAAAATTAAATTATTTTTAATTATATTCAAAATGTGGTTGGTAAATTTATCATTTTATAAATACTTTGAATATACCAAGTCAAATTTAAACAAATAAAAATAAACGAAAAGACTTGATTGGTCGTTAATATATATATATTATCTTTAATTATTAGAAAGAGGGCAATGTCAAGTTCTTCACCTTTTTTTTCAAATAAGAGTTGTGATATTATAGCGTAAATATCTTTTTTTTTTTTTTTAATCTTTAATTAGAGAAAAGGCCAATTTCAAGTTTTCACCTTTTTATCGATAAAAATTTGTCATAGACCGATATTTTTTTTTATATTTAATTAGAATTTTCAAATTTAAGCTAATTAATTAACATGATGAAGTGCATTTTACCTTTCTATTAAAAAAGAAATTCGATACATATTCAAATTTAATTAATCAAAACACATACTTCACTTTCTTTCCTCATTGAGGTACACGTTTCACCTTCCAGCTCCAGATCCCACAGTCCATAATTAAAAAGGCAAAAGATAGAAAGAAATTAAATAAAAGGAAAAAAAGACAAATATACCCCGAACTATCGTAAATGGTATGCAGATATCATCCGTCATACTTTTGGGACATTGGTGCCCCTGCCATAAAAAAATTAGAGCATTTATGCCCTTCACTCTAACGGAAGACTAAATAGGGACACGTGGCGCAATCTTATCCATCGATCCAATGGCAGATCGGTGGATAAGATTATGATACGTGTATATCCTTTAGTATAAAGGGTATATAGGCTCTAGTTTTTGGACGACATGGGCACCAATATCCCTAAAGTATGATAAAGGGTATCTGCATACCATTTATGATAATTTAGGGATATATTTGAACCTTTTCCCTTAAATAAAAAGACTAATACTGCTAGTTTTGGTAAACTTTGAAAGCTGCCTAAAATAGAAAATTAGATATAAATGGAAAACAAAACAGATATAAACTCTAGGAGATATTGAAATAGTACTGTAAAATATTATTCCTTTTGTTTCTTTTTATTTGGCTCTTATATATTATAAATAGATTTTTCATTTTCATTACACCAAAATATGATCTTTAACAATAATAGCTTAATTATCATTAAATATGTTATTTTTAGAGACAATTACTAGTGATAATTACATTTTAACATTCTTGGTAGATAACGTTAACGTCTATAATGACATTGAATCTAATAACAATCAACTAATGTCGATAACAGCTTTAACATTCTTTCTTAATATGCAAATTACTTACCGCCTTTGATATAGAGTTTACCACTTATCCATTTTAGTAAATCAAGAGAGTTATTTATTTTTCCTCATACTACCTTAATTAATATTAAATAACTATTAAAAAAGTCCATGGACTAAAAATTCATTCTTTTTATAAAAAATATTACATAACTATATAAAGTAGTAATAATAGTTAATTTTAGAGTACCATAACATTATTAATAAAGTTAGTTCAATAAAATAAACTCTAATTAAAGCTTTCTTAAGAAGTATGTCAGATTAACAAAGATCAAGTAATATAAAATGAATGGAGTACTGTTTTTGTCCCTCTTTATGTGACACAATTTTCTTTTCAATTAATCCAAGAAAATGACACATTTTTTATTTGACAAATATTTACTGATAATATCAATATTTTCACATGATGAGTTTCATTTATTTGGTAAAAAGTTTATAAAATATATTTTTCTATTTAAAAAATTATTTATTTTAAAAATAATTTTAAAATATTACAATTTCTTGTTGAATTTAATTAATTTATGACAGAGAAAGTAAATGAAAAAGGAATGCTAGTGGTCAATCTACAAACAATTACAATTACTCCCTCCGTCCCATTTTATGTGGCAACATTTCCTTTTTGGTCAGTCCCAAAAAGAATGTCACATTTCCTTATATGGAAAGTATTTAAAGGTACAATTCCTTTTTTACCCTTGTTGGTCCCACTTAATCTTAAAATAATACTCCAATACATTTATGAGGAGAGAGAAAAGTGAGTCTACTTTTTAAAGGGCAATTTGGTAAACATTTCAAAGTCTTCATTTATTTCTTAAACTCCGTGCCCGGTCAAATGTTGCCACATAAAATGGGACGGAGGGAGTATTATAATAGGATGTCCGTACAATCAACAATGTTTGGAACACGTCAATGAGTTCTTCCAATGACAACACGTCAATGAGTTCTTCCAATGACAACTTGAATACACGTTGCTTGAGGAAATTACCAAAAAGGCTCTTAATGTATCGATAATGCATTATTTTGTAGGGGTGTGCAAAAATCGATTTAATCAATAAATCGAACTGAAAAAAATGCTATTGGTTTATTGATATTGGGTTATTGGGCTAACGGTTTTTAAATGGTTTTGCAAAAAATTTTATTGGGTTATTGGTTCGGTTTTTGGTTTTATGATTTTTGTTAATGGTTAAATCGATAAACCAATAAGACTATACTAAATTTGCTAGTCTTATTGTTAATGGTTAAACGATGATTACTTTCACACTTTTTGTTAATGGTTAAACGATTGTTACTTTCACACTTTTTCCTTTGAATGTGTCTAGTGTCTAAACTTGCAAGAAAAATGATTGTTACTTTTATGATTATTACTTTCATGCCAAATGCTGGAAAAATCATATGGTTTATATGAAAAATTTCTTATCGTGTATATAATATATATGGATATTTTCTTATTGGTTAAACCGAAAACCGAACCGTTAAGTACCATAAATTGATTAACCAAAAACCAATAAGAAATATGTTATTGATTTGGTTATCGGTTTGACGTATTTACAAACCAAAAATCGATAAACCGAACCAATAACACATAAAACTGAACCGAATTGACCGATGCGCACCCCTATTATTTTGATCTTTAGTATATTTTGTTCGATTAAAATGTTTTTTAACATAATTAAAGTATTCATTTTAGTCTTTATATATTTTATTTGATTGAAATGATTGTAGAGAGACACAGACAGGGTGGGTTGGGGTAGGGGGTGGGGGCAACAACAAGAAGTCATAAAAATCCCCCAAAAAGGTTAGGTGCCAATTTTGATTTATTTTATAAATTTCCAGTACATTTTTACACCATTAAATTAGGTAACTTACAATCGTATCACTCTTTGGGTATGTTCGATAAGAAGAAAAATATTTTCTAACAATAAGTTGATTTTCTATGTATTTATTTGTGTTTGTAGGTAATTAAGTAAAATTTACTATCTTAAATGTATTTGTATGTAATTTAGATAAATACTATGAAAAATTGAGGTGGAGAGATAGGAGTGTCGGATGGTGGGGATGAGGGCTATGATGAGTGGAAGTGAATATGAGGTAGTGTGTTAGAGAAGGAGACGAGACAGTACGATCGATGCGAAATATAATTACTAGTAGGACTTGTTTTCCCTATAATTAAAAGATTAAATAGATGATTAATGTAATATTTTTATTTTATTAGGTTTAAAACATCTTTGTTAAAAATACGGACTATCAAATAAATCACAATCCTATTAGCATGCTTTCTAACACAAATAAGTTACGATAAAATAAATAAACAAATAGCAAGTAAACCCCTCCCCCTTAGGTGATCCCCCGAATATATTTTATATATAGAGCAGAGTTGAGAGTTATACAAATTATTACAAAATAATAATAACAATTAAATAATGTACAAAACACAATTTAATAAATTCAGCTTGACTAGAGTTTCCCTCCCATGGCGACTCTTCAACATCTTGAACCTTTAAGTTCAAAATTCCTGCTAAAATAAAAAGGGAGATACCCAACAGATACAATATAGGAAAACAACAAGATAATAATACTAGTTATCAACCAACACACATGACATTAATTATTTCATACTTATGAGCAGGAAATAGACACACAAACATATTCCAACTAGTCACGGAAGTATAAAGTCAAGCATAGAACAAGGGTAAGAAGACTGACCTGGATGCTTCCTTTATTTATTTCACACATACAATATTCATAATAGATGATGCAAGAAGAATTTTAAACTAATGAAGGGGAGCTAACCGATTATGCAGAATATGTTTATCAGCAATGAAGTACTTAGCAAGATCTCCGAACCACAACAACAACACACCAAAAGAAAGCTCAAAGTTCACCAATTTTTTTAAAGAGCAGAGATATTGTTACTTCTTGTTAAAGTATAGTTAATAGTGTTCAAGCATGAAGAAATAATAGGACTAAGGGTCACTTTTTATAGTAGAGAGGAGGGCACCGTCATTAAAAGGAAGGAAACAATTAAGCAATCACATCTAGGGGGTACTCTTGGGTCATGAAAAATTTGGTATCAGAGCCCAAGGCTTAGAATAATCATAGGATGATGTCTCATAAGCCACGTCTAGTAGAGTCTAGTTCATGAGTGTGAAGCGCGCCACATTTATGAATGAGAGGCTGCAAGATGATTAGGAAACTACACTTCTTTCATTACTCTTAAGTCATGCCATAGAGTTTAGCTCTATAAAGTCCCTTTCATAATCCTTCTTTTGTGTCGTCAGGATATGAATACACGAAGGGCTAATGCTAGAAGATGGAGGGTGACAATGTGAATGAAGAAGTTCCTCAAGCTAATCAAGCTCCGATTAATCCTTTGGCTATGTTAGATGGAGAGGTTAGGTCAGCTTTTCAAATGTTGAACCAAGCTTTGATGACTCAAGCTCAAGCTGTGATGGCTCAGGCCAATAGAGATGTTGTGACTCATTTGAATCCTAATGTGAATTCGGCTGCATCAAGGGTTAGAGATTTTGCAAGAATGAACCCTCCCGAATTTCATGGCTCTAAAGTGGGAGAGGATTCTCAAAGGTTTATCGAAGAGGTCTATAAGGTACTTGCTATTATGGGGGTGTCTTCGGAAGAGAAGGCGGAGTTATCCGCCTACTAACTAAAAGATGTGGCTCAAGTTTGGTATGATCAGTGAAAGGGTGAAAGACCCGTAGGAGCGGGTCCGATAGAATGGGAATCGTTTAAATCGGCATTTCTTGATAGGTTCTTTCCCCTAGAGTTGAGGGAAGCAAAGATGCAAAAGTTCATTAACCTTCGTCAAGGAGGTATGAGTGTGAATGAGTATGCTCTAAAGTTCACCCAATTATCCAAGTATGCTCCAACTATGGTGGCAGATTCGAGGGCCAAGATGAATAAATTTGTGATGGGAGTGTTCGACATGGTAGTAAAAAAATGTTGTACGGCAATGCTTATCCCGAATATGGATATTTCACGTCTCATGGTGCATGCCCAACAAATGGAAAAAGAGATACTCAAGAAAAAGAATAGAGAGGTGAAAAGAGCTAGATCCGGTGATGGGAATTTCTCCAATGCTAGGTCCGATGGACAAGGTCAACCAAAGTTCAAACAAAGGTTCTCCAATCAATGTTCCTCAAATGATTCCCCAAGGGCCAACAAGGATAGGGTGTCTAACCCTAAACCTCAAGGAGGTAATGGTGGTGGCTCTTATGTGAATAGGCCTAATTGTGCAAAATGTAGGAAAAATTATGATGGTAAGTGCCTAGCCGGTACGAATGTTTGTTTTAGTTGTGGTAAGGGTGGTCATCAATTGAGGAATTGCCTAACACTTATGGCTAGGGAGAGAGAAGGCAAGAAAGCTCCTCCTAGCGGTTCAAACTCCAATTCTCCAAAGCAAAACCACTTTTATGCTCTCCAAACCCGAGGTGACCAAAAGAGCTCCCCAGATGTAGTGACGGTATGTTAAAAGTCTTTTTTTATTGATGTGTATGCCTTGTTAGATCCCAGTGCTACTTTGTCCTTTGTGACACCTTATGTGGCCATTAAGTTTGTTATGCTCCTCGAAGAGTTATTAGAACCTTTTTTGGTTTCTACCCCGGTTGGTGATTCTGTGGTGGCAAAAAGGGTTTATAGAAGGTGTCCCGTTTCCTTGTCCCATAGAGTTACTATTGTCGACTTGGTAGAGCTTGGCATGTTAGACTTTTATGTGATTTTGGGTATGGATTGGTTGTATGCATGTTATGCCTCTATTGATTGTAGGACTCGGGTGGTTAGATTCCAATTTCTAAATGACCCTATCTTAGAGTGAAAAAAAGGAAATTCTATGCCTAGAGGTCAATTTGTGTCCTACCTTAAAGCTAGGAAGACGATCTCCAAAGGGTGTATTTACCATCTTGTTAGGGTAAGGGATGTTGAATCCGAAACCCCTTCTCTAAAGTATGTTCAGATAGTGAATAAGTTCCCAAAAGTCTTTCTTGATGATTTGCTCGGTATTCCTCCCGAGTGAGAAATAGATTTTGGTATTGACCTTTTACCGAATACGCAAACTATCACTATTTCGCTTTATAGAATGGCTCCGGTGAAGTTGAAAGAGTTGAAGGAGAAACTAAAAGATTTATTAGATAAGGGCTTCATTCGACCGAGTATCTCTTCATGGGGTGCTCCGATGTTGTTTGTTAGAAAGAAAGACGGGTCTCTTAGAATGTGCATCGATTATCGTCAATTGAATAAAGTGACCATTACGAACAAGTATCCTCTTTCAAGAATTGATGACTTGTTTGATCAACTTCTAGGGGCTAGTTATTTCTCAAAAATTGACCTTCGTTTGAGGTATCAGCAGTTGAGGGTGAGAGGGGTTGATATTCCCAAGACGGCTTTCCGAACTCGGTAGAGACATTATGAATTCCTTGTGATGTCATTTGGCTTAACTAATGCCCTGGCGGCATTTATGAACCTAATGAATAGAGTGTTTAGGCAATACCTAAACATGTTTGTAATTGTGTTTATCGATGATATTTTGATCTATTCAAGGAGTGAAAATGAATATGTGGACCATTTGAGAATCGTGTTGCAAGTTCTTAAGAACCACCAACTTTTTGCAAAGTTTAGCAAGTGTGAGTTTTGGTTGAGATCCGTACCTTTCCTTGGTCATATTGTGTCAAACAAGGGTATTGAGGTAGATCCTAAGAAGATGGATGCGGTCAAGAGTTGGCCTAGACCTTCAACTCCCTCCGATATTAGAAGCTTTTTGGTTTGGCCGGTTACTATAGAAGGTTTGTTGAGGGATTTTCTTTCATTGCTTCTCCTTTGACGTCTTTGACTCAAAAGAAGGCTAAGTTTGTGTGGTCGAAAGCTTGTGAGAAAAAATTCCATGAATTGAAAGATAGACTTACTTCCGCTTCAGTGTTGACTTTGCCGGAAGGCACGAATGGTTTTGTGGTGTATTGTGATGCCTCTAGAGTTGGGTTGAGATGTGTGTTGATGCAAAATGGTAAGGTGATTGCCTATGCTTCAAGGCAACTTAAAGTCCATGAGAAGAATTATCCTACCCATGACCTTTAATTTGCAGCTGTTGTGTTTGCTTTGAAAATATGGAGGCATTATTTGTATGGGGTCCATATGGATGTTTTCACCGATCACAAGAGTCTTCAATATGTGTTTAGTCTAAATGATTTGAATCTTTGCCAAAGAAGGTGGCTAGAACTCTTGAAGGATTATGATATAAGTGTCCTTTATCACCCCGGCAAAGCTAACATGGTAGTGGATGCACTTAATAGATTGTCCATGGGTAGCGTGACTCATGTAGAGGATGAAAAGAAAGAATTGGTTTGTGAGGTGCATAGATTAGCCCGACTAGGTGTCCAACTAGTGGATTCTACTAGGGGTGGTGTCATGGTCTATAATGGTTCGGAATAGTCCTTTGTGATGGATGTGAAGTCTAAACAAGGCCTTGATCCTATATTAGTTGAGTTGAAAGAGTCGGTACTCAAGAAGTCTGTTGAGGATTCCATGTTAAGCTCACATGGTCTATGTCGGTTAAGGCTTATTTCCACTATGACAACAATATGAACAAGAGTATGAATTATGAACTATGGTTACTCAAGAAGCTTTACTTAGCATGGGTGGGATTATGAGATCTTATTCATGCATTGCACAAGTATGCTTTGAGGTTATTTATGAGGTGTTCCTCTTATATTATGATGATTTATGAGTTGATTATACTTGTGCTTTTTCATTATCTTCAAAATGATGCTTTAACTTAGTAAATTGCATGCATTCAACGAAAATGTCCCTTTTTGCATGTTTTCAAGGTTTTTATGCATGTCTATCATACTTAGTGTATTTTTGTACTAACCCATATTTTTCCTACATTTTTCCTAAGTGTAGGGTCCGGTTCTCAAGGTGGTACTCATTGTGGCTAAAGCTTTGACTTGGTCATTTCTCCTAGCTTGTTGGTGACTCCTCATGATTCGAGGACGGATGTTTTCACTTAGTAGTTTCATTCTTGTATTTCCGTTTCAGACTATGTTGTATGGGCTGTGTCTCTATTTGATTCAAGTATTGTAATAGATGGCTATATTGAGACAAGTCTAGACTTCCGCTTTCCTATATGAAAATTTTGGACTTGAAATGCGTTTTTACTCTTTATTGTTCTATGCTTATGTTATGATACGCTAAGAGGCTTGTATGATGCTTTTCAGAGTTTTGTACGTCGTGTCACATCTAGGGGGTACTGCTGGGTCGTGACACATCCCTACTACAATGGTCTCTGTTTATGCTATGTATCATACTTTTTTTCTTTCGAGTTCATCATCATCATTTAATTTATTTTTTTTACTTTTTCATCTTCAAATTCTAATACATATGGATGATGTTCCATCTTTTAGTATTGAGATTATCCAATTAGTTTCATCTACTCAAGAAAATGTAAGTCTTATCTTTGTTTCTAGCGATGAAGATTTGTTGAAAATTGATTTAAACAAATGAACGATTCATTATTAATGAAGAATCTGGAGTTAGAGAAGTCAAAGTCGAAGAAGGATCTCGACTTCAGAGTTATGTATTTGATACATAACTATTACAAATTTCATTATCTTTTACTAACTATGTATCATATGTTGTTATGTATCTGCAATACTATTTTATAACTAAATCAGTGTTTATCATATTCATAATTTTTTTTGTGCATGATACATAACTACATCAAGTTATACGTGTATGATACATAAATACTAATTTATACTACATGTATCAATCTCAAACCAAACAACTTATGGGCAACAATTACTTGTTTAATGTATCCCGTAAGAATATAATACTTATCAATTTAAACGAGATACATAAATAGTAATGTATCATGCACTATTTTTTTTAGATATGATACGTAAATTTGAATTTATACTAAATGTATCCAATACATAGCAACTACCATACAATAATGTATCGCTCTCAAATCTAATATCTTATGGGCAACAATTACTTATTTAATGTATCTAGTATAAATACAATACTTATCAATTTAAACAAGATGCATAAATAGTAATGTATTGACAAATCTATTCATTTCGAAAACACAATTCAAAAAATTATTACATAACATTATAAAAGGTATGGATGATCCATCAAAGTTACGTATCTCTTTAGCCTTTTTATATGTTGTATCAATGCATAGCGGATACACTGAAAATCCAGACTCTTGATTCTTCACCTCAATGATGTATCTGATTTACAATTATTTTCT
Organism: Solanum commersonii; assembly: GCA_029007595.1. Classification (NCBI taxonomy): domain Eukaryota; kingdom Viridiplantae; phylum Streptophyta; class Magnoliopsida; order Solanales; family Solanaceae; genus Solanum; species Solanum commersonii. Next base: position 251,208 of record JAJTWQ010000162.1, on the reverse strand, counting down.
CAACTCATTGATCTCTAATTCAGCTGCAATGACTGATTTGAGATTGACAAAACCAATATTTTGACGAACAACAATTCCATCACTTTTGTATCATTCATACCTCACCTCACTTTCCAAGATTTCAGAATGTCTTGATAAGATCGACAAGTTCATGTTGTATCAGTACAATTTTTTGACAAGTTTGATTAAAAAATTGAGAGTTTTTTTGGAAGAATAGGAACAAGAATTTTGAATTTCGAATTGTGCTAATCAGTTACAATTTGTCAATTAATATTTCGATCTAAAACTAAACAATAATGTATCAATCTAAAACCAAACACCTTATGGGCAATCTTTACTACTTTAATGTATCAAGTAGGATTACGATACTTAGCATTTTACTAAATATTTTAGAAATATTAATGTATCATGAGTAATATATCCATCTCGAGATCACAAATTAAGAAATCGACTACACAACACAATACATGTAATTCCATTATCAGATCTCTTTATACGAAAGTTAAAGTTATAAATAGTAATGTATCATGCATAATTTTATGGGATGATACATAAATACATAAAAGCTGATACATATATATCTAACCAGTTGCTCTATCAATATTGTGTTATTCTACTTTTTCATTTTTTTTTACTGTGCAGAAGCAGTGAGATTTCAAATTTGACATTTAGTATACAAGTATATAGTCAATGTCGATAGAGGAGGAAGGTGTCATATAGAGGCAGCGGTGGCAGCTGCGCGAAAGGAGAGGCTGAGAGTCCTCAGAGAAGCTCAAGAACTTCTTAAAACCCATAACAATGATAGTAACAAGACTAGCAAAGATATTCATGATGTATCTTCTCAAAGTTTTTGATAATTTTGAATCAAAATTGAAAGGATCTTCAATAAACTAGGATAAGAATATTGAATCTCAAAATTTTCAACAATTTTGAATCAAATCTGAAAGGATCTTCAATAAACTAGGATAAGAATATTGAATCTCAAAATTTTCAACAATTTTGAATCAAATCTGAAAGGATCTTCGATGAACTAGGAGAAGAATCTTGAATCTCAAAAATTTTGACAATCTTGAATAAAAATTGAAAGAATCTTTGATAAACTTAAAGATTCACAAAGGAAATTGTTTGTCCAATAACAATTCCATCACTTTTGTATCCTTTATAACAACCCGACTTACCCAAAATTTTCACAAACATTCTTGTAACACCCCAGATTTGAAAATAGGCAAAGTAGCAATTTTAGGGAATGACAGGTGCCATCCACGAGAGGCCAACCACGTCCCGTGGGTTGAACCACTAACCGTAGGTGGGGTCCATGAGTTGGACACCCCAAAAGTTGGCAGAGGCATGAACCAGAACACGGCCCATGATCCAGGGGTCCGTAGGTCACCAAATATCTCTGTATCTATACCCACGGTTGAAAGGACAGACCAAAGGTCGGTCGACGGTTCGTCGATGGGTCTCGTGGGTCGTAGTTGACAGTTTTATTATAGGGGCTTTTGGGTCTTTTACGGTTTTAATTAGAATAAAGTGAGGTCATTTTGCCTAATCCTAGTACACCTATATAAGTGATTTTAACCCTTTAAACTCACCATTCAAGTCACTATTTTCAAAACCCCAAAAGAAATCCCAAGTCTTCTCTCAAATATTTTACTCTCTAGAACTTGAAGAAGAAGAAAGAGTTCAAGCTAGGATTCAAGGTTAAGTCTCCAATTCTCAAGAATTTGTGGGCTTTGTAATCAAGGTATGATTGATTTTCATCCATGAAATCATTTCATCCATGGAGCCCCCATGATTTCCCCAATTTAGAAGAAGAATTCCCCAATTCTAGTTAGGGTTTTTTCTAATGTTATGGTTTTGATCCAATTGAGTGGATTATGATTGTTTATGATTGAATTGATAGAATTACATGCTTTTAGAATGATTTTACATGTACCCAGACCTAACCCATGATTCTAAGATGAATTTGAAGTAAATGAGTTTTATGCCATGAAAGGGGAAATTGAGGATTTAGATGTACTATTCTAGGATTAATGAGATACAATGTAGATTGCTTGAGATTAGAGTATAGAGATATGAATTGCTTGAGAGTGAAGCATATAGACAAGAATTGATTGAGATCAAAGTATATACGATGAATTATGGCTTGTAGGCTTTGAGTTTAGGATTGTCTTGAGGCTAAGGCATGCATGATGAACTATGATTATTAGGGATTTGAGAGTAAAACTTACATTATGAATTTTGATTTGTAGATAGAATTGTTGTGGAAGGATTTACCCACATGATCTACTATATGAATGTATAAATGTGAAAGGTTTTTTTACATAAAATGATTCTAGGTTGAAAGGTTTCTCACCTAAAATAAATCTAAGTCAAATGACTATGAGAATTGATGAGACTTGAGGTGATTTACCAAAACCTTCAAATGAGAAGGATATGAGGTGATCTCCCATAATCTTAAGTTAAAAAACATGAGGTGATTACCCATGACATGAGATGATAGACATGAGGTGATTACTCATGTCATGTGATGATGTATGTGAGGTGACTACCCTTATTATATAACTTCAAGAAGCAATGCAAAAGTTGAATACCCATTAGACTTTATACCAAGGACATGGAGGCGAATACCTATGATCCTTATAAAAGTGATGTGGAGCCGAATATATGTGTCATATAATGTTGAACATGGAGGCGAATGCCTATGATTCCCTAAAACGAACATGGAGGCGAATACCTATGATTCCCTAAAATCAACATGGAGGTGAATACATATGATTCCTTAAAATGGACTTGGAGGCGAATACCTATGACTATACCAGTAAGGCAAGAGGTGAATACCCATTAGCCTTTATAATAAGCATAGAGGTGAATCCCCATGTCGTTAAAAGTAAAGCAAGAATTATGTGAATTATGTTATGAAGAATGAATAGTTGGGATTGTTGCTTGAGTGACCTTCCATGAGATGTATGACTAGAGGTGATGACCCAAGCCTTGACTAAGGATAAGTTGAGGTTACTTGAGAAGTATTCATCCTTTATTATCATGATCCATATGCATTGCATATAACTTATGTTGTTATCTCTTATGCTTATGGATTATGTCTTATGTTGACTAATGCTTATGCTATGTTTATGTTGACGATTTATGCTAGCCATCATATTTTGTACATGTTTGTACTAATGCGTACTCTTGCCTACATTTCTTATCCAAATGTAGGGTTCGGTGATATCGAATATCATCCTCGTGGCTAGGATCATAGTAGAGCAAGATTTGAAGATTGGTGAGTCCTCAAAGCATTTGAGGATTTGACCACTATTTCCTTATGTCTTTCATTTTATGTTTAGAACCATTGTATGGGCTGTGTCCCAAATATATTCATGTTCTAGATTGTTTGAGATAAAGTGTAATAGACTTCCGCTTCATTTTATAAAGTTTTTGATTGTGATGAAAATGTTTTAAAATTCCACATCATTTCTATTACTTTATGTTATGATATGCTAAGTGGCTTGTATGAGGCCTCTCGGGGTCTTGTACGCCTTGTTACATCTAGGCGATACCCCTGGGTAGTGACAAACTTGGTCCAAACAACAAAGTTTAGAATGGTTCTAAGATGTCTCAAAACCACGTCAAGTAGAGTCTTGTTTATAACTGTGAAACGCGCCACATTTATGAATGAGTGGTTACTAGATGCTTAGGAAACTTTACTTCTTCATTACTCTAACTCGTGCCATAGAGTTTAACTCTATAAGGTCTTTCTCCTAATCCTTACCGATGCTCTTCAGGATATGACTACTACAAGGGCTAATGCTAGAAGGAATGAGGAAGACATGGTGGAACCAAAAGCTCCTCCTCAAGCTCCACAAGCTTCGGTTGACCCTATGGCTGAGAATGTGACTAATGCAGAGTTTAGGTCTGCTTTTCAAGTGTTGGCTCAAGCCATGACGACCCAAGACAATAGGGAAGTTGTGAACCCCGTGAACCCAAATGTGGGTACGACGACTTCAATAATGAGAGACTTTTACGAGAATAAACCCTCTAGAATTTTATGGGTCAAAGATTGAGAAAGATCCTCAAGAGTTTATAGACGAGGTCTATAAGGTGTTAGCTATTATGGGAGTGACTCCGGTAGATAAGGAGGAATTGGCCGCTTATCAACTCAAGGGTTTCTTAAATTTGGTTCAACCAATGGAAGAAGGCAAGGCCAGTAGGAGCGGGTCTCGTAGAGTGGGAAGAGTTTAAATCTGCTTTTCTTGATAGGTTATTGCCTCTAGGGATAAGAGAGGTTAAGGTGCTTGAGTTCATTAATCTTCGGCAAGGTAATATGAGTGTTAAGGAATATGCTTTGTAGTTCACTCAGTTGTCGAAATATGCTCCAATCATAGTAGCCGACCCTAGGTCAAGAATGAGTAAGTTTATGTCGGGTGTGTTCAATTTAGAGTGAAAGAATGCCGTACGAATATGCTTGTTAATGATATGGATATTTCTCGTCTTATGGTTCATGCACAATAGATTGAGGAGTAGAAACTTAAGTAGGGATGTAGGGAGAAAAAGAGGTCTAGAATTAATGATGATAATTCCTCGTATGCAAGGTTCGATGGACATGGTCGTCCTAAGTATAGACAAATGTTCTCCGGGCAAGGTTCCTCTAATACTCTCAACCAAGAAATGAAGTCTAACCCTAAGCCTCAAGGAGATGGTTATGGGGTTCTATTGCTAGGGTGTGATAAGTGTGATACAAGACATGTGGGTGAATGCCTAGCGGGTTCCAATGTTTGTTTTGGTTGTGGTAAAATGGGCCACAAGATAAGGCATTGTCCTTCAATTGCTAGAAATGAAAAAGATAGTTGTCGTAGGTCTCAACCCTACTCTTCATCCGATCCAATTGGTTCGGGTGCGAATGCTCCAAAGCAGAATAGGTTCTTTGCACTCTAAGCTAGAGGTGAACAAGAGTGTCCTCCAGATGTGGCTACCGGTATGTTGAGAGTTCTTCAACTTGATTGTTTATGTTTTATTTAGATCCCGATGCTACTTTGTCTTTTGTGACTTGATATGCTAGGTTTTGATGTTATCATCAATATAGATTGGTGATACGCTCAAATTACACCTCCCTATAGAAGTATAAGCGACCGTTATCAAGTAAAGAACCCAACTTGTAGGTTGGGGTTGATTTCACGAGGAAAATGGTTTGACTTTACTTTAACCAACAATTATATTCAATTAGTCAAATTACTTCCAGAAACAGGAAATAAAAAGGGGGGTTTTGTTTGTGTGAAACAAATAGCAAGAAGTTAATAAGTAATCAGTAATCAACACTCAATTTTTGGTTGTTATCAAGATGAGAGAAATAACTAGGGTATACGTGTTCCCCACAAGCTCATAACGCAGTAATCCTAGTAATAGCAATCCTTTCCTAGTGTATCACATGCAAAGTGGTAAGTTATGTATCTCTAAATCCTTGGTCCGGCATCTAGAGAATTTCACCCCACACCTTAGTCCGGCTACGTGTGTATAATTTACTAACTCTTACCTTTACCTCATATTAGACATCATAATCGATGTTTGGCTTAGTTATTACTTCGCACCAATTGACACTAGCCTATTAGATAGTATCACACTAAATCTATGTTCATAATTCTTTTCTTGTTAATTACCTCCTTGGTCCGGCAAGTAGTAACAAGGCGAGTTCTAACGTTGGCCACCGTTAAAAAGACTTCTAAACGAAAGAATTATCAATGCATGCAAAATACTAGTCAATAATTGCTTATTTACTATTTATACTTTGTTAATCACTCTTGGTTCCCACAACCCTTGTTGTGGATTTAGTTACCCATATTAGCAAGAACACAATTCATAGTTTTAGATGAAGAAATCATGAACTTATGTAAAGAGAATAATAAACCCAGAAATTCAACTTGAATTGCAAAACCAAAATCTTCAAAACGAACTTAGGAAATCAATAATTGTTAGGTTTTCCAATTAATCTCCCAAGTCACAAAGTAAAACTAGAATAATAATGTCTAATCCCCAAAAATGAGGTTTACATGCCTTATTTATAGAAAACAAATCCTAAATTAAAAGGGAAACAAATTAAGGAAAGTTTGTTCAGGCACGCGTCTTCATTCCACGAGACTGACTTACGGATCGTCAATGGATCTACGGTCCGTAAGTCCCTTCAGTCAGCCAGGACTTAGAAAATATTTCAGCTTCCAAAAATCAGCTTCTCTGAAGCAAATGACGGACTTGCAATAGATCTACGGTCCGTTAATCCCCTCCGTAGCTCCACACTTAGAATCTTCAAAAATCAGGTACTGGAACCCTCGCAGTATCAATCTACGAATCAATCAGTACGGTCCGTAGATCATATACGGACCGTCAATGGTTACCGTGGTTCCACACTTGGTTAGATTTCCCTGATTTGTCTTCCATACCTTGCCTGCTGATCTACGGTCATCACCTACGGACCGTCAATGGACCTACCGTCCATAGATCACCTCCGTAAATGCCCTTTTTTTGCAGTTCTTTCAGCTGTCTTTATACTTTCGTGCCTTAACATCTTTCCTGCACAATACGATAAAAACACATAAAAACCAATACAAAAAGGCCCTAGACACACACAACTTGTAAGTGAAATGTATTAGAAATACCGTAAACTCACGGTATATTAACGCCCTTAACTTAAATTCGTTGTTTGTCCTCAAGCGACGCACTACGACTCTAAATGACACTTGTATAGAAGCAAGCATTTCAGGCCCAAGCAATCACCTGGCTCTCTACCCCCCTCACTTTTCAGGTGCAACTTCGTTTTCTTAGACTCAACAAGCTAATCCATCCAGCTAAAACCATGACACAGATCGACCAACTGACACACAACATACACCTTCTCACTGTCACCAAGGTACCAACTTTCTGACAATGTAACTAGTGCCTTTACTTCAAACGAAATTCCCTTGTCACAAAAAATGAATGTCATTCATGGTACAAGGATTTATTCAAACACTCACGCTCAGAAGTAATTTCAAATACAGTTAGTGCTTAATGCCATAAGCTTGCCCTTATTTTCACTGCTTAGACTCTCCAAACTAGACTCTAGGATCACTATAGGACTTTATTGGCTTGTAACGTAGGCTCAGGGTCAGGTGTGGTACATTTGGGTACTGCTTAGTGACTTTCTGCCCTCCTTGACATTACACTAGGGTTTAAACCTCTTTTTTCCCTATTCTTTCATACTGTCGCTTTATCTTCTTTCCCTTAATTTTCTTCACCCACGGATGCGACTTTAGACTTTGTAGCTCTTTTTACTTTTATTTTATTTTTCTTTTAGCTTTCAACAAGTCACATCCTCTCCTCACGTTTTCTTTTTTGTTTTTTTTTTGTTTTTTTTACGTCACTCTTTTCATACCCATTTTTCTTTCAGTTTCCTGTTTCATAGGCACCCTCAACTTATGGATTTTTCGTTAGTTGAGGTGCACAATACCCGATGTCGGGTCAGGGCCAAGATTGAAGTTACTTTTTACATTAGCCACCCTCAACTTAGGCTTTTGGCCTAAGTCGAACTGCACATGTCCAAGGAGGGACTGGGGCCAACATAGTAGATTATAAGAAGGTGAGTTCAGGGTTTGGAAAGAAATGGTTTACTTTTAGGCTTAAAGTTGGATCAAAGGGAACAGTTATTTCATTTGGTTGGATTCTTATTTTAGGTAATTTGTGGACTTTTCAGAACAATGGCCTATGATCACTTCCTAACCTCTAGATTGAATTGTCTTAGCAGGACTAACCGGGCAAGTTCTAGTTTTGCACAAAAACTGTTTGAACACTCAACGATTCTCACCCACTCTTGGCACATAGTTTCATTATCAGATTATCAGATTATCAGATTACCCAGTTCAAGTTTCAGCTCAGGTCATGCCATCAAGTTGATTCGTTATTATGTCATACTCAGAGCCGACACATTCAACTAATCGTAGACTACAACTTCTAGCATACATCCCAAAATCTGACGGGTATCATTTTTCATAAGCCATCATGGTTCTTTCTTTATCATGCTTCTACATATACAATTCTAAGACATGCTGGTTCAACAAAAATTAAACAGTCTCTTGGGGGAAAAGAACACAGGCAAGAAAACCCCAAGAGAGGATTCATGAGTTGGGTTATTCAAACTTCACCCTATCACTCACAATCCATTTACCCCACCCCCAATAAAAAATAGATGCACTTGTCCCCAATGCATACAAAAATATTAAAAAAAAATAGATTGGGTGAAGCAAACCTGTGGCGCAAAGCGCCGGTGAATCATCAACAAGCAGGGGGGTCCGATTTCCCGGAGCTCGCTGGAACAATAGTGGGGGCACCCTCAGTAGTGCCCATATCAGCAATCATAGCACTCTCAGCAGTGCTCTCTATCAATCTCATCGCACCATCAGCGGTGCTCACAACACCCCCCAAAATAGGCTGGACCTCTACAACTGGGGTAGAGCTTGAGGCCCCTGCAACTCTTTCACGCACCCTCTGCTGGCGCAACTCTTCGTCTAAAAGTGAAGCCCTCCTTTTCTCCTTCTCCTGCCGACGCTGTCTCTTGTGAGCTTTCTCATCCTTAGTGCGATGAGAACAGTGCCGCTTGCCTTTGGCATGTGTAGGTGCAAGCCCCTCCTCGGCGGTCCCACTGAATAGAGCATCCAACACTGTATCATCAGCCAATGTAATAGGTGCAACCTGAGTCTCAATTGAAAGTGCGGCAAGAATGACATCAACGTCAGTCCGTAGCTGGCTAAGTCAGCCTGCAAAGCAGATAGATCTATGGCCGGGGCTGATCGCTCGAGGAATCACAATTCAAAGGCATCAAGACGCTTATTAACAGCCTGGACCTTCCGGTCCATCATCCCCTCCATCCTACGCTCCATTCTAGCCTCGGACTCGGCTATCGACTTTTGCATCCACGGCTGGATGTGATGTAGCAGTGTGGCCATCTGAGCCTCTAACTTCTGTACTCTGTCCAACGGGACAACAATAGGTCCTAATTGTGGTGTGCACCGGGAAGAGCTAGGAGCCATACTAGCTGCCTGTGATGAGGAGCCCGGGACAGTATCGGTATGATCTGGGATGCTGAGGTCACCGCCCTGTGCCTGCCCCACTGTGTCTGCCACACTGTGTCTGCAAAATCGGCACCCAAGGGAGGTACCTCAACCTGAGGCTCTCTGCGAGGTGCTGCCACATTTGCCTTATCTTGAATAAGGTCGATGTCCAATGTCGCTGTAGGGTGGACTAACTTGTCACAATGCCAGATCGGCACTCCAGAGTCCCTGCACAAATGAAAAATTAGACATGGGAAGGGGTAAGTAGTGGAGGTCCTGAATGCCCTCTTGTGAATCTCTGCCAGCAGCATGCGGGCAAAGTCAATCTCCACTCCTGCTACCAATGCCGCAACCATGACCGCTCTGTCCCACGTGACTTGATTGTCAGCTTTTGTAGGTGACACCCTATTATGCACCAGCAGCCAGAAGAACTTGGCCACAAAATTTAATGTGGCCTTCCGGATGCCCAACCATAGAATGGCGACCCATTCCGCACGCTCTCCATCTGCAGCAATGTACTTGGCCAACCATAGTAGTACAACCTTTCGCTGCTCAGCATTCCTCTAGAAAGCGCCACTCCGCACGATGTCTCATCTGTAATAAAACTCTGCTGTGTTAAGAGACCAAGAGTGACCCGTGGTAGGACCATAGAGAAAATGTTTGATCGTGGCAGGTGATATGTCCACCGGACAACCTCGAACCAAAGTGGAAGTGAGAGGATCTTGAGCTAGGGGCTTTGATCGTTTGGAAATTGAACCGCGGAGAGTAGAAGTATATGAGGCATTAAATTCCTGCACAATCTCCTCGCTGTACGTCCCTGGGTCTCGAGCCATCCAATCACACTTGTGAAGGTTGAACAGCCGGTGAATGTACGGAACAGCGTGCAAAGTCCCCGTGAGGACTCTGCGCTCCTCTGTAATTAGTTGGGCCATTTTCTATTTGTCGTTTACCATCTTGGCATCTCGATAAATTTGCCATTGGCCTTCTACACACCACATATTTAGCTTGCCGGCTACTGGAGTGGGGTCATCATTCCTTGGTGCAGGTATGGACTCTAAGCTAGTTGCCTCATCAGACGAAGCTGCTTGGTCATTCTCACCAGACCCTGTGGCTGATTTAGCACTGGACCCTGCAGCATGGGCAGACTCGGATCCTGAAGAATGGGCAGATTCGGAGCTTGAAGAATGGGTAGACTCAGATCCGAACATAGACCCCTTTGAACTGGAAGCAACCCAGTTGGTGATTCGATCAGTGTGTGCTCCTCATCAGACTGGGAGACAGTGACTACGTCGGGAAACACCTTCTGAGGGGTGCCTCTGGTACCTCGAGGTTTAGTGCGAGAAGTCCTAGTGTTGAGAGGAACATAGGCTGGATTTGTGTTTGTGTCCTCATCGATTAACCTGAAACTAGGGGCAACAAATTTTGACTTTCCCCGTTTTGAGTAGGTGACCAACTTCTTGGGTGCCATCGAACCTGCGGGAGCGATATTAGTGCCCAAGACTAACCATAAATATACTAAGAAAAAGTTGAGAACTATAAACGAACAGTAACAAAGTCCCAAAAATTTTTCAAACAGAGGCTATAGTGGTCATCCACGGAGGGTACCCCTACGGTCCGTAGACTGATCTACGGTCCGTGGAATTCTTCTGTGGATCAGGGGGGCAACAATATAGGTCGTAGATGGAAACCACGAATGTGCAGAATGGTCCGTAGATTGATCTACGAACCGTAGTCCACATCCGTGATTTCACACTTGGTGAAATTTTTCATGCGCATCAAATCACGAACCTCATCTACGGTTCGTAGATGGATCTACGTGCCGTAGGCGGGATATCGTGGATGCCGTCTGTGCCAGGTTTCAGCCAGTCTTTACTTCTGATCATATATTTATGGCCTTTATTTGCAATATTAACGAAGTCTAATCGTGTATTTCACATTCAATTATGCTAGTTCTTCATCCTTAGGATTCCTAATGATCATTTGACCAAATAGTTAAGACAACTAGTAGAACCCTAAGTTGAAACATACATCTACACTTATAAGCACATACAATAAAGCTATACAATCACTATATATCATTCCAAGGGTATTGTAATTTTCAAGTTTATCATGCAATTTCGTCTTACAATTACCCAAGGTCAAGATCTAACTCCCGACTTTCTATATTCAATCTATGAATCGAAATTCAAAGTGAGGGGCAAGTCTATTACCTTACAAGCAACGATGAGTGGGGTGATTGCGTGATGACACTAAGCTTAGCAAGACTAAGGAATCAACTCTTCGTTACTATCCAAACACCGGACCCTTCTTGTGGAATATGGAATGAGTTGTATTTGAAATGGAAAGGAATTTGGGAATTATGGAAGGGATGATATTTTGGGGGAGTTATGGAGTGATTTAGGGAGGTTATGGGATGATGGAAGCGGTTTTGGGAGTAATGGAGGGAAGTGGAATGGTTTAAAACATGGGTTTTTTTTTAAAAAAAATAGGGGGGTTCGGGTCTGGTCAGACAGCCTTAGGGTTTGGACTCACGAGACCCCGTCTACGGTCCGTGAGTCAATCTACGGTCCATAGATCAGGATCGTAGATCACTCTTACACTTAGAAAAATTTAGAGGCTTACCTAGGATCTACAGACACCATTTACGGTCCGTTGATGAATCGACGAAACGTCGATGGGGTCCGTAGACCTCTGCACCAGACCATTTTCTGAAAAAATTTCATGGTGTACCTTTAGATGTAGCAAACATTTGGCTATCCTTTTTACATTTTCTGGACACTTTTTAGACACGGACCCTATACTAATTCTAGCCAACACTAAGAACTAACACACTAAGAAACCTACCTAAATTGATACAAAGAAGCAATTAAACAAAGAGAAATTACTAAATGAAAAACAGATCCCTGTCATTGGCTAGATTGTACATCTTGGGTTGCCTCCCAAACAGCGCTTGATTTAATGGCACGGCACGACGCAAGTGTCTTGATTACTCAGACTTCATCAAGATTGTAGGCCTCAATCACTCCTTGCACAGTTTCAGCATTTCCCAGATATATCTTGATCCTTTTCCCGTTTACCATGAACCTTGTCCATCCCTATTTTCAAGCTCAACCGCTCCATAAGGGAGCACTTTTGTGAGCAAAAATGGCCCGGTCCATTTAGACTTGAGTTTGCCTAGAAACAGGCGCAACCTAGAGTTGAATAAAAGCACAAGATCACCAACCACAAATTCTCGCTTTTCAATTCTTTGATCATGATACCTCTTCATCTTCTCTTTGTACAAGGCTGAACTTTCATAAGCTTTTAGGCGAAACTCATCAAGCATATTCAAGTCATTCATCCTTTGATTAGATGCAGCGCCCCAATCCAAATTTAACTTTTTCATTGCCCACATAGCCTTATGCTCTAGCTCTACTGGTAAATGACAAGACTTTCCATATACAAGTTGGTAAGGAGACATACCTATGGGGGTCTGTATGCAGTGCGATATGCCCATAGAGCATCATCAAGCTTCCTTGACCAATCTATTCTATTAGCATTCACAGTCTTCGCCAATATCTGTTTGATCTCTCTGTTGGATACTTCAACTTGACCGCTAGTCTGTGGATGGTAAGGAGTGACTACATTGTGATGGACACCATATTTCTCAAGTAGTATCTTGAACAACTTATTACAAAAGTGAGAACCTCCATCGCTAATAATAGCCTTCAGTGTACCAAATCTGGAGAAGATATTCTTTTTCAAGAATGCGGTGACACTTTTACCTTCATTGTTGGAGAGCGCAACTGCTTTCACCCACTTCGATACATAATCAACCGTAACAAAAATATACTTCATCCCATATGAACTCACAAATGGACCCATAAAATCAATACTTCATACATCAAACAACTCTATCACCAATATCAGATTCATTGGGAGCTCCTGCCTCTTTGAAATCTCTCCTTCTCTTTGGCAACGATCACAAGACTTGGCAAAATCATGAGCATCTTGGTGGATGGTAGGCCAGTAGTACCCACATTGCAAAATCTTATGCGCAGTTCGAATACCACTATGAAGCCCACCAACGGGTGATGAATGACATGCTTCAAGTACACTCAACATCTCAACCTCGGGCACACAGCGACGAATAATCCCATCAGCACAACTACAATACAAGTAAGGTTCATCCCAAAAAAACCTCTTCACATCAACATAAACTTTTTCCTTTGGTGAAAAGACAAATCGGGGGGCACAATATTGCTTGCCAAATAATTAGCAAAGTCTGCGAACCAAGGAATCAAATCATGAGAAGCAGCCAATACCTGTTCATCTGGAAAAGTATCATTAATTTCAGCCCTATCTCCAAGCTTTAGCATAGCCTCTTCCTCTAATCTAGACAAGTGATCGGCAACTTAATTTTCGGTCCCTTTTCTATCTTTTATTACAAAATCAAACTTTTGCAGCAACAATACCCATCTAATCAATCTCGATTTTGCATCCTTTTTCGCTATCAAATACCTCAATGCAGAATGGTCAGTTGCACTATGACCTTAGTACCAAGCAAGTAGGATTGAAATTTCTCGAATGCAAAAACCACCGCAAGAAGTTCTTGTTCGATCACAGTATAGTTTTTCTGGGCCACATTTAGAGCTTTGCTAGCATAGTAAATAGGGTGAAGAATTTTCTCTCGCCGTTGTCCAAATACTACACCAAGCGCCAATCTACTCGCATCGCACATTACCTCAAATGGTTGTCCTCAATTCGGTGAAATAATGATTAGTGTTGTAACCAATTTCTTCTTTAACTCTCCAAATGCTCTAAGACAATCATCATCAAAATAGAACCTACACTCCTTCTCGAGCAATTTGCACAACGGATGTGCAATTTTGGAGAAATCTTTGATGAATCTCCTATAAAAACCTGCATGCCCAAGAAACTTCTAACACCTTTTACAAAAATGGGTGATGGAAGCTTTTCTATTACCTCAAGTTTAGCTCTATCAACCTCAATACCTTTCTCTGAAATTCAATGACCCAACACTATACCTTCTTTCACCATGAAATGACATTTCTCCCAATTCAGCACCAAGTTGCAGGCTTCACACCTTTTAAGCACCTCAGCCAGATGATCTAGACAACGATCAAAAGAATCACCTACAATTGAAAAATCATCCATGAACACTTCAATAGTGTCCTCCACCATATCGAAAAATATCGATATTATACACCGCTGGAAGGTTGCTGGAGCATTGCACAACCCGAATGACATCCGTTTGAAAGCAAAAGTCCCATATGGGCAAGTGAAGGTGGTCTTCTCTTGATCTTCTGGAGCTATAGAAATTTGATTGTAGCCCGAATACCCATCAAGAAAATAAACCCAACCCTTTTCTGCAAGTCTATCCAACATCTGGTCCATGAATGGCATATGAAAGTGGTCCTTTTCAGTCCATACATTCAACTTCCGGTAATCCATACAAACTCTCCATCCAGTAACGGGCCTCATGGGAACAAACTCATTGCTTTCATTTGGAACCACAGTCATATCTCCATTTTTAGGCACACACTGCATAGGACATACCCAACTACTGTCTGCAATGGGATAAATAACTCCTACGTCCAGCCACTTGATGATCTCCTTTTTAACTACCTCTTGCATAGGTGGATTTAATCTTCTCTGGTGCTCAATACTGGGCTTATGATCTAGCATGAATTGGATTTTGTGAGAGCAAATACCGGGGGGAATCCCAATAATATCTGCAATAGTCCACCCAATAACTCGCTTGAACCTCTTTAACACAGTCACCAAGCACTCTACTTGTCTCGCATTCAAATCTACCGCAATGATGACCGGAAAAGTATTCTCTTCGCCCAAGTATACATACCTCAAGTGCGGTGGTAGAGCCTTAAGCTCCAATTTTGGTGCCTCCACAATAGATGGTCTTGTGGGTGGGGACTCGCAATTCTTCATGTCTAACTCATATTTCTTTGGTTTGGACCGATATTCACACTTATCGAGTGCGGCTACCAACTCATCATACTCTTCAATACCATCACTATCAAAATTCATCATAACTGCTGCTAGTGCCTCAACACCTAGTCGCTCTTCAATTTGCACTACTGTCCCACTCTCCACTCTGTAAGTTATAGCAGATACTGTTTGGAGCTCACCATTCTGCTTCATGGACCTACATATATTGAAAGTTGCTTCTTCATTGTTCAGTCTGAACTTCATCTGCCCCTTTTCCATATCAACCAACGCACGCCCTGTGGCAAGAAATGGTCTTCCAAGGATGCTGGGAACCTCAAAATTAACCTCACAGTTAAGAATCACAAAATCCGCCGGAAAGATGAAAGACTATACTTTCATTAGCACATCATGGAGTACACCAATGGGCCTCTTCATAGTTCGATTGACTATTAGTAACCGCATTGCAGTGGGCTTTGTCCCTTAGACCCAACTTCTTGTAAATAGACAAGGGCATGAGGT
The DNA here is from genome assembly GCA_029007595.1 of Solanum commersonii. Lineage (NCBI taxonomy): Eukaryota > Viridiplantae > Streptophyta > Magnoliopsida > Solanales > Solanaceae > Solanum > Solanum commersonii. The sequence continues at coordinate 235,666 of JAJTWQ010000162.1, read as the reverse complement.
TGATGCTAGCACCAAGATCACACAATGCCTTAGCAAAGTGTAACAACCCTATAGTACATGGGATCGTGAAAGCACCAGGGTCTTCCTTCTTCTGCACCAGAGATCTTGTAGCAATAGCGCTACAATGCTGCAATCTATCATCATCTTCAAAACTGACAGACCTTTTCTTTGTCACCATATCTTTCATTAACTTTGCATACCCAGGCATTTGCTCCAAGGCTTCTATCAAAGAAACATTGATAGAAAGCTGCTTCAACATAGTAATAAACCTGCGATATTTACCATCTTCAGTCTTCTTCACTAACCTCTGTGGGAAAGGTGGTGGAGGTCTAGGTATGGGGACCACTTTCTGAGATATCTCCGCTTCTTGCTCTGTCGCAGTCTCAGACTCTTCTCTAACTTCCACCACATCATCTTTTTTTCTAATCTCAGCATCCACCACAGATGGCATAGGTGGATCTATGGTTTGCTTACACCCTCGAGTAGTAATTGCCATACAATGACCATGATTCTTTGGATTCTGGATGGTGTTGCTAGGAAGAGTGTCAGGTTGACGCGAGTTCACTATAGTAGACAACTGAGTCATCTGCTGCTCTAGATGCTTTATTGACACTACATGGGCATCAACCTTTTGACCAATACCAGACAAGTCGTTTCTCATCTCCTTCAAATTCTCATCAGTTGCATCAAACCTTCTCATCATCTTCTGCATCTTCAATAGGTGCCATATTACCTCCAGCTTCCCTAGCACCAGATTCCCAATTTTGAGAGGGAACATATGGTCCAACCCGATCATTTCTGTTGCCATAGTTTTTCCTGTTGTAGTTGTTATCGCGATTGAAGTTCCCATCCTGGACATAGTGACCCTCTCGGTTGTAATTTCCATAGTTCCGACCTTGGTTCCCTTGACCTTGGAGCCAATTTTCCGTGTTGGATCCTTGGGAATTTGGTCGGAAACCCCCCGTCGGATCATTCACAGCATAAACATCATTTTCATAGTAACACTCCTCAACTGGTGGTGGAGTTCTAGTTAAGTAGTTCACAACATTTACCTTTTCTTCTCCTCCGCTCACATGCTTCAATACCAACCCCAACTCTGTCCTCATCTGGGCCATTTCTTCACGAATATCATCTGCAGAATTGATAGTTGTATTATGAACGGCAAATGTGTTTCTCCCAGTATCTGTCCTCCTAGTGCTCCATGCTTTATTGTTGCGAGAGATCCTCTCCAATTTTTCAGCAATCTGTGCATATGTACAATCACCATATGAACCTCCAGCAATAGTGTCAAGTATTGCTTTATTGTTATCATCCTGTCCTCGATAGAAATATTCCTTCAGTGACTCATCATCAATACGGTGATTTGGAACACCTTATATGAATGCAGTGAATCTGTCCCAAGAGCTGCTCACAGACTCTCCAGGTAATGTTACAAAATTGTTGACCCTATCTTTGTGATTGAGCTTCTTGGACATTGGATAGTACTTTGCTCGGAACACCTCCGCCAGTTGGTCCCATGTAAATATTGAGTTATAAGGAAGCTCAGTGAACCATACTGCAGCATCACCTGTCAGTGACAGAGAAAACACTCGTAATCCAATGACATTCAGATCCAAGTTAGGTCTACCTGCACAACTTTTGCAAACCACCCTTAGCTTGGCTAAGTGAGCATGTGAATCCTCCGATGGCGATCCTGAGAATAAGCCTCTTGCTGTTACCATCTGCATCAAACTACTAGTCACCATAAATGTGTGCCCTGGAGGTAGAGAGGGTAAGACAATAGGTCCATCAGAGTCTGTTATATTCATGTTGCCCCGATAGTTGTCATGTTGTCGTGGGACTAGTGGATCTTGCGCCCTCAACGCATCCCCCAATCAATTTTCAGCTGGAACCTGGTTGTCCCCACCAACTACCCTCTGTTGTTGTAACTCAATTGCATCATCTAGATTTCCTCGGATAGGATCAATTGGATCTCTTGGATTGTTCATTCTTCGCAAAATGCGGTTTAACTCTGGATCGTAAGGAGTAAGTGGTTCACCCTGGCTCCGTATACTTGGCATACATTAGAGTCAGAACCTGAGAGAGACAAAAGCAAAGAGAAAAGGTAAAATTAGGAAATATTTGACTAACGTTCAATAATATAGTTAAAATAAATCTAAAAGCCAAATTCCCCAGCAGCGGCGCCAAAATTTGATACGTTCAAATTACACCTCCCAACAAAAGTATAAGCGATCGTTATCAAGTAAAGAACCCAACTTGTAGGTTGGGGTCGATCTCACGAGGAAAATGGTTTAGACTTTACTTTAACCAATAATTATATTCAATTAGTCAAATTACTTCCAGAAACAGGTAATAAAAAGGGGGGTTTTGTTTGTGTGATACAAATAGTAAGAAGTTAATAAGTAATCAGTAATCAACACTCAATTTTTGGTTGTTATCAAGATGAGAGAAATAACTAGGGTATACGTGTTCCCCACAAGCTCATAACGCAGTAATCCTAGTAATAGCAATCTTTTCCTAGTGTATCACATGCAAAGTGGTAAGTTATGTATCTCTAAATCCTTGGTCCGGCATCTAGAGAATTTCACCCCGCACCTTGGTCCGGCTACGTGTGTATAATTTACTAACCCTTACATTTACCTCATATTAGACATCATAATCGATGTTTGGCTTAGTTATTACTTCGCACCAATCGACACTAGCCTATTAGATAGTAGCACACTAAATCTATGTTGATAATTCTTTTCTTGTTAATTACCTCCTTGGTCCGACAAGTAGTAACAAGGCGAGTTCTAATGTTGGCCACTGTTAAAAAGACTTCTAAATGAAAGAATTATCAATGCATGCAAAATACTAGTCAAGAATTGCTTATTTACTATTCATACTTTGTTAATCGCTCATGGTTTCCACAACCCTAGTTGTGGATTTAGTTACCCATATTAGCAAGAACACACAATTCATAGTTTTAGATGAAGAAATCATGAACTTATGTAAAGAGAATAATAAACCCAGAAATTCAACTTGAATTGCAAAGCCAAAATCTTTAAAACGAACTTAGGAAATCAATAATTGTTAGGTTTTCCAATTAATCACCCAAGTCACAAAGTAAAACTAGAATAATAATGTCTAACCCCCAAAAATGAGGTTTACATGCCCTATTTATAGAAAACAAATCCTAAATTAAAAAGGAAACAAATTAAGAAAAGTTTGTTCAGGCACGCGTTTTCATTCCATGAGACTGACTTACGGACCGTCAATGGATCTACGGTCCGTAAGTCCCTTCCGTCAGCCAGGACTTAGAAAATATTTCAGCTTCCAAAAATCAGCTTCTCTGAAGCAAACGACAGACTTGTAGTACGGATCGTAGATAGATCTACGGTCCGTCAATCCCCTCTGTAGCTCTACACTTAGAATCTTCAAAAATCAGGTACTAGAATTCTCGTAGTATCAATCTACGAATCAATTAGTACGGTCCGTAGATCAATCTACGGACCGTCAATGGCTACTGTGGTTCCACACTTGGTTAGATTTTCCTGATTTGTCTTCCATACCTTGCCTGCTGATCTACGGTCATCACCTACGGATCGTCAATGGACCTACGGTCCATAGATCACTTCCGTGAATGCCCTTTTTCTGCATTTCTTTCAGCTGTCTCTATACTTCCGCGCCTGAACATCTTTCCTGCGCAATACGATAAAAATACATAAAAACCAATACAAAAAGGCTCTAGACACACATAACTTGTAAGTGAAATGTATTAGAAATATCGTAAACTCATGGTATATCAATTGGCTGCGCTCTTGTTATGCTTCTATTGATTATAGAACCCGATATGGTCATTATGTGTGATGGGGATGTTGTTTGGTTTGACTAATGCCCCGACGTTAAGTAAAAAATTGAGGAATATGGTGTTTAGATAATACCTTGATATGTTTAGTTAGTAGACTCCTCCAAAGGGTAGTGGTATAGTTCACCATGGTTTAGAATTGTTTTGTGTGACGAGTGTGAAAACTTAGTGATGACTTGATCCGACCTTAGCTGAATTGAAAAAAACGGTGCTTAAAAAGTCCATCTAGGCTTTCTCCCAAGGGAGAGATGATGTGATTAGATAGCAAGGTTGTTGAGTGCTCCTAATGTTCATGATTTGGGTTTGCTTGAAATTTCTCACCCAAGGACAGTGTAATGAGGTTTGGGAAGTAAGAGAAGCTTAGTTTCCATTTTGTAGGCCCATTTTAGTTCTTGAGACTTGTTGGTAAGGTTGCTTATGAGCTAAAGTTGCCTAATGAGTGGGCAACGATGTGTTCGATTTTCCATGTCTCTATGTTAAAGAAGTGTGTTGGAGATATGACACTCATAGATCCCTTAGAAGGGTTGAGAGTTAATGAGAATCTCTCTTATGAAGAAGTACTGGTTGAGATCGTAGATCGGTAAGTTAAAAAATTGAGGAACGAGGAAGTTGCCTCCATGAAAGTGTTAGGGAGGGATCTTTTAGTTGAGGGTGTTAGCTGAGGGTGTCACTTAGGAGGCCGATGTCGATAAGATGTCCCGATATCCTCTTCTTGGTCCTTCTACTCTTCCCCTTAGCTTGAGATAAACAGTTCCTCATGGTTTTTTCTTTGTATGAAGTCATGTGTGTTTTAGATGTTCCCATGATTTCTTTATGATATACATGTTCGTGAAAAGCTTGTGTTTAGAAAGAAAATCAGTTTATATGATTGATTTTCCTCATGTTGTAGTGCATTGAGTATGAGTTGCCTATAGACTTCATGAGACGAATTGGTGAACATGCCTTAGCTTGGAGTTGAGAGATTTTCTCCTTGAATGTATTCTATGAGTATAGATTGAATATAGGCTCCATGAGATTGTGTTGAGCATGCTTTTAGCTTGGAGATAATAGTTCCTCCTTGAACATGAGAAATGTTGATATTTCATGCATATTGGGTTGCTAGATGTAGTCCTACCTTCCATATGATACATTGAGTATGTTTAGGTTGGAGTTGATGTTTCCTCCTTGGTTGTGTGTATTTTGATGAGTTGCATGCATGATATACTGCTAGTTTGGAGTCATTCCCTATAGGAGGTGTCTAGAATTCCATTCGAGGACGAATGTTCCTAAGGGGAGATAATGTAACACCCTAGATTCGGAAATAGGCAAAGTAGAAATTTTAGGGAATGGCAGGTGCCATCGACGAGAGGCCAACCACGACCCATGGGTTAAACCACATACTGTAGGTGGGGTTCGTGAGTTGGCCACCCCAAAAGTTGGTGGAGGTATGAACCATGACTTGACCAACGGACCGTCGGTCAGACCACAGTCCGTGGTCCAAGGGTCCGTAGGTCGCCAAATATCTCTGTATCTACCCACAGTTAATAGGACAGATCGTAGGTCGGTCGATGATCCATCGGTGGGTTTCGTGGGTCGTAGCTGACAGTTTTATTTTAGGGGAATTTGGGTCTTTTCCGATTTTAATTAGAATAAAGTGAGGTCATTTTGCCTAAGAATAGTACACCTATATAAGGGATTTTAGCCCTTTAAAATCACCATTCAAGTCACTATTCCCAACACCCCAAAAGAAATTCCATGTCTTCTCTCAAATATTTCTCTCTCTAGAACTTGAAAAAGAAGAAAGAATTCAAGCTAGGATTCAAGGTCAAGTCTCCAATCCTCAAGCATTTGTGGGCTTTGTAATGAAGGTATGATGACTTTTCATCCATGGAATCCTTTCATCCATGGATTCCCTATGATTTCCCCAATTTAGAAGAAGAATTTCCCATTTCTAGTTAGGGTTTCTTCTAATATTATGAGTTTTGGTCCAATTGAGTGGATTATGGTTTTTTATGATTGAATTGGTAGAATTACATGCTTTTAGAATGATTTTACATGTACCCATGCCTAACTCATGATTCTAAGATAAATTTGAAGTAAATGGATTTTATGCCATGAAATGGGAGATTGAGGATTTAGATGTACTCTTCTAGGATTGATGAGATACAATGTAGATTGCTTGAAATTAGAGTATATAGATATGAATTGCTTGAGAGTGAAGCATATAGACATGAATTGATTGAGATCAAAGTATATATGATGAATTATGACTTGTAGGGTTTTAGATTAGGATTGTCTTGAGGCTAAGGCATGCATGATGAACTACTTTGAAAGTAAAGCTTACATTATGAATGTTGATTTGTAGATAGGATTGTTGTGGAAGGATTTACCTACATGATCTACTCTATGAATATATAAATGTATAAATGTGAAAGGTTTTCTCACATAGAATGATTCTAGGTTGAAAGTATTGCTCACCTAAAATAAATCTAAGTCAAAGGACTATGAAAATTGATGAGACTTGAGGTGATTTCCCAAGACCTTCATATGAGAAGGATATGAGGTGATCTCCCATATTCCTAAGTTAGAAAACATGAGGTGATTACCCATGACATGAGATGATGGACATGAGGTGATTACCCATGTCATGTGATGATGAATGTGAGGTGACTACCTTTATTATATAACTTCAAGAAGCAAGGCAAGAGGTGAATACCTATTAGCCTTTATAGCAAGGACATGAAGGCGAATACATATGATCCTTATAAAAGTGATGTGGAGGCGAATACCTATGATTCCCTAAAACTAACATGGAGGCGAATACCTATGATTCCCTAAAATGAACATGGAGGCGAATACCTATGATTTCCTAAAATGGACATTAAGGTGAATACCTATGACTATTCTAGTAAGGCAAGAGGTGAATACCCATCAACCATTATAATAGGCATAGAGGTGAATCCCCGTGTCTTTAAAATTATAGCAAGAATAATGTGAATTATGTTATGAAGAATAAATAGTTGGGATTGTTCCTTGACTGGCCTTCCATAAGATGTATGACTAGAGGTGATGACCCAAGTTTTGACTAAGGATAAGTTGAGGTTACTTGAGAAGTATTCCTCCTTTATTATTATGATCCATATGCATTGATTATGCTTATGACTTATGTTGTTATCGCTTATGCTTATGGATTATATATTATGTTGATTAATGCTTATGCTATGCTTATGTTGATGATTTATGCTAGCCATTATATTTAGTACATGTTTGTACTAACACATACTCTTGCCTACATTTCTTATTTAAATGTAGGGTACGGCGATATCGACTCTCATCCCCGTGGCTAGGATCATAGTAGAGCAAGATTTGAAGATTGGTGAGTCCTCATAACATTCAAGGATTTGACCACTATTTCCTTATGTCTTTCATTTTATGTTTTGAACTATTGTATGGGCAGTGTACCAAAGATATTCGTGTTCTAGATGGTTTGAGACAAAGTGTAATAGACTTCCGCTTCATTTTATAAAGTTTTTTATTGTGTTGAAAATATTTTAAAGTTCCGCATCATTTCTATTACTTTATGTTATTATATGCTAAGTGACTTGTATGAGGCCTCTCGGGGTCTTGTACGCCTTGTTACATCTAGGGGTACCCCTAGGTCGTGATAGTTTTTGAAACTAATCTAAAAGGTTTCTTCGTTGAATAGGGGCGGAAGCAATTTCAAATTTTGAGTTTCTTCATTCTGTTAAGATTTGCCTTTGTACTATTGACATTAAGAAGAAATGTAAGCGTAATTTATGGAATTTAATTAGATTTTCAGTTTTTATTCCCTCGTTTAGCCTAACAAATGGATATTTACTATATCAGCATTAATGTGTCCGGATGGTGACTTATGTATCCGGAAGGTACAAAATTTAAGGAATTATCATAATTACAAAAAGAGTAGGGATAAAATGTAATTTGTTCCTTACACTATGGGATTCTCAAATTTTTTAGTTTATAAAATATTTCTTTCGTTTTAGTTGACATTTTTCTTCTAGTAAGATTTGGAGATGGTAGGATGTACACAAAATTTACAATGAATGCTCCTGCAAATGTTATAGATTTAATGAACAAGATGTTCAAGCAATAGTTGGATATGTACGCCATTGTGTTCGTAAATGACATCTTGATCTATTATCAGAGTGAGGATGAGCAGTCGATCATTTGTCTTGCAACTTCTCAAGGATCCTTAGTTGTTGGCTAAGTTTAGCAAGTGTGAAATTTGGTTGAGACCAGTGGCATTCCTTGACCATACAGTCGGAGGAGAAGGTATTCAAAGTTGATCCTAAGAAGACCCAGACAATTAACAACTAGCTTAGACCTCTCTTTCCCTCATATGTTATAAGTTTTTTTTTGGATTTGATCGGCTACTATCGAGGGTTTGTAGAGAGATTTTTCTCTATTGTTTCTCCTTTGACTTCTTTAACTCAGAAGAAAGTGAAATTGAAATGATCTAAATCTTGTGAGAAGTGTTTTCAAGAATGGAAGACTCAACTTACTTCAACCCCGATTTTGACTTTATCGGAAGGTTCCAATGATTTTGTTGTATATTGTGATGCTTCAACAATCAATTTTGATTGTGTTTTGTTGTAAATAGTAAGGTCTTCATAGACTCTACTTCTAGGAAACTCAAGGTTTATGAGAAGAATTACCCAACTCAGGGTTCGGAGTTGGCGGCGTGACTTTTGCCTTGAAGATATGTAGACACTATTTCTATGGTGTCCATGTAAATGTGTTCACCAATCACAAGAGCTTTCAGTGTGTTTAAACAAAATGATTTGAATCTTCATCAACAAAGGTGACTTAAATTGTTGAAGGATTATGATATTAGTATTCTTTACTATCCGAGTAAGGAAAATGTGATTGCCGATGCTCTTAGAAGATTGTACATGAATAGTGTTGCTCATAGTGATGATGGAATTGGTTCTTGATGTGCACAAATTATACCATTTACAAGTTTGTTTGGTTGATTTAGAGCATGGTGATGTTATTGTGTAGAATGGTTTTGAATCATCTCTTGTTTTGGAGGTTAAGGCAAAACAAAATGATAATCCAACTTTGGTTAAATTGAAGAAAGCATTGTACAAAAAAGTTATTGAGGCTATCTCTCAAGGGAGAGATAGTGTGCTTCGTTAACAAGGTTGTTTGTATGTTCTGAATGTTGATGAGTTGAGACAACAAATATTATCAAAAGCTCACAGTTCTTGATATTCTATTCACCAGGAGCCACTAAGATGTATTGTGATCTACAAAAAGTCAATCAATGAAATGAAATGAAAAAGGATATTGTGAAATTTGTGGCTAAGTATCCAAATTGCCAACAAGTGAAGGCCAAACATCAGAAATTAGGAGGTATGACCCAAGATATTAGAATTTATACTTGGAAGTAGGAAGATTTTGAATATGGACTTTATCATGAATTTACCTCACACTCATCGGCAATACGATTTTCTTTGGGTTGTTGTAGATCGAATGACTAAGTTAGCACATTTTCTTCTTGTGAAGACCTCTTATTCAGCCGAGGACTATGCTAGGCTCTATATTCGGGGGATGGTGAATTTGTACAGGGTGCTTTTATCCATCATTTCAGATAGAAGTACTTAGTTCACCTTTCATTTTTGGAGATCTTTTTGGAAAGGACTTGGTAATCAAGTTAAGTTTATCATAAGTTTTCACTCACAAACTGATATTCAGATGGAACTGACTATTCAGACTTTGGAATACATGTAGAGAGATTGTGTGATTCACTTTGAGGGTAATTGAGATGATCATTTGCCTTTGATTGAGTTTGCTTATGATAATAGCTATAACTTGAGTATTGAGATGTTTATGTTTGAGGCTCTCTATGATATGAGGTGTAGGTCTCCTATTGGTTGGTTTGAAGTTAGTGAGGTCTCTTTGATAGGGCTTGAGTTAGTTCATGAGGCGATGGAGAAAGTTGACTTATCAGGGATATGTTAAAAACGACCCAAAGTAGACAGAAATCTTAAGTGGATGTGAGAATAAGAGAACTTGAATTCACCGTTGATGATTGAGTTTACTTGAAAATCTCACCCATGAATGGTATGATAAAGTTTGGTAAGAGAGGAAAGCTTATTCCCGGTTATGTAGGCACATATAATATTTCTTCAACACATCTGATGTTTCACGTGTCTTTGTTGAAGAAATGCATTGGTGATCCGACCTCAGTTGTGCCTTTAAAAATTATCTGTGTGAAATAAAATCTCTCTTACGAAAAAGTCACAATTGAGATTCTTGACCATCAAGTTCGTAAGTTGTGAAATAAAGAAGTTGCTTCGGTGAAAGTTCTTTGGAGAAATTAGTTAGTTGAGGGTGCTACTTAGGAAGCCGAGCCGATATGATGTCCAAATACCCCCATTTTTTCCCTCTGATTAAGTTTCAGTTTGAGGTATTAGATCCTCTTATATACTCTTTGGATTTATGTGTTTTCAACTAGTCTCATGTTTCCATATGCATGCATGTTCATGAAATCAATTCTAAACTTCACGTTTTAGCCTAGAGTCAATTACTTCTCATAGATTATGAATTTTACGTGTTTTACTTTCATGTTGGTCTGTCAGATATTTTCCTAGTCTATTCATGCTTAGTTGAATCTCATTTGAGGACGAATGTTCTCAAGGGGGAGAATTGTAACACCTCAAAAGTGCAAAAAATAGTTAGAAGTTAAAAGGTTACAGAGTATAGTTGAAAGTATACTGGTTATTGGGTTTCACGAGGCCCTTATATGGGACCGTAAATGGGTTGATAGCCCGTGGAAGCTGATCGTGGTTTCCCCTCAAAAAAATGAGTTTCAGTAAATGGATTTACGGTTAGCCAGTACAGACGGTAGAAAGAAAGACAGGTCATAGTTGGGATTCGTGGACTTGATCTTTTGAAACTCTTGATTTTAGTACCTTGGGTTTTACGGAAGGGGTAGTATAGGTCGTACTACTATCTAAGGTTTGTGGTTAATAGTCGTGGTCCAATCTTATGAAAGTTGGGATTTCAGTACTTGGAGACAACGAATGGACAATACAGTCCATAGAGTGGAGTATGGACCGTATGAGTCGTTCGTAAAGGTAGTTCGAGAGTCTTACTTCAGGTTTATTTAGATCTTTTCCTACTCTTTTAACTCCTACACTACGTTGTTTTAGGCCTAATTGAAGGACTATAACTGATTTTCTAAGACCCCTAACCTCCTCATTCACTCTTATTCACTCAAATTTCAAATTTTCTCTCTCAAGTCTTCTTCTCCAAGCATGCTAGGTTTCAAGGATTCAAGTCTCCATTGAAGATTTCAATTAGGGAAATCAAGGTATGTGGAAAATTCATCAAAGGGTTCCTCGTCACCCATTGAGTCCCAAAAAACCTCAAATTCTCATTATGATTCTTGCCCAAATTCTAGGGTTTCATGATTTCCTCATAGGTTTAATTGGTTCTAAGTTTATTCATTCATGGTTGATCTTATTATGCATGATTTGATCAAAATGCAATGTTTCAAAGATATCTTCATGAATTCATGCTATGTAAGTATTTTATGATTATGAATCAAGTTATGATGATATGCATGCATTTTGATATGAAGGATTTTATAAATCAAGGATGCTTTAGAATAAAGTATCATTAACTTTAATTTGTATGAAAAAATGAGGCTTCATGTCACTCCCCGAGCCTACACCCTGGACGTGGCCGACACTCGAGAACCATTGTTGGCCCCAAGCGAACCCTTGGCCTGGCTTACTTACTCAGCAGAAGACTTAAACACAAGAGATAAAGCTCATGCAATAACTTAAAAGATAATAACTTAGCCAAAAATGGCAACTCAAGTCTTAAACGTATACAACTGAAATGAATAAGACTAAAGAACTAATACTATCAGTCTATGAAGCCTCTAAAACAAAGAGGGATGTCGAGACAGGACCCCCTATCATCCTAACAACTGAAAACTAGAAAGCAAATGATAAAAGAGTCCTCTAGAATGCAAGGAGGCTCACCAACTGACTCGGAGTGCTAAACCTGATCAACGAAGCGCTGGATGCTGATACTGGTTACCTGTGTCTGCATCATAAGACAATGCAGGCCAATTGGCATTAGTACATTAAAAGTACGAGTATGCAAGTTGGAATGCTAAACAATACATAGGCTTGAAAAGAGTCTGAAAGAAACACTTACCTCGGCTCTTCTCAATTCATGAATAACTTAACTCAAAATAAGGCAATGAACACATGCAATATATGAAAAGCTTTATAAAACAGTAAAAGCAACTTAGTTCGTTAAAGGAAATGCAGTAACAAACTCAACTTTACTCATATAATAAAACAATATAGTTTCTGTGGGAGATTCTCTAACCGCCAACCACCACTATGAGCCTAAGTGGTGATACATCGTCTTGCCCACGCTGCCAGAATTGTCCTATTCTTTGCCGTCATATAGAACGCTTAACTTAGTGGATCCACTAGCTTATGCTAAAAGCATCTTAAGGAATCATCTAAAAAGTATGATTCTTTACTACCTATGATGGCTACATAGTTTATGCTGACTTGAGTTAATATGAACTCGCATCCCCATATCGGTGCTCAATACTACTCCCAAAAATATACTTAGCTCATATGTTTTAAAAACAAACTTCTTTCTCTGGTTTGAGATAAATACTCAAAACTTAGCTTAAAATCTCTCTTGGAATCGATGTTCCCTTTTCTTGCTGAAATATGAAAACATTTATAAACTCTTTGGGAATACTTAGTTCCCTTATAGCTTTTTGAGAAATGAACTCAACTCTTTACTCTTTGCTTAACTTAAAACTTAAGTCTTAAAACAAAGTTAAAACGTTTGTTAAAGACTTCTGAAAACTTTAAAATTTTGCTTGACTTGCTTCTTAACTTCTCTGGACTTTGATCCTAACTTTCCTTGAATTGGATTATGGATTCAAGGTTCATGATCTCATGTTTATGGATGATTTCATGATGTTTAGATGTACCTTAAAGTGTTGGAATCAACTAGAAAACATAGGTACATTGCTAAGGAACAAGTAAGAAAGGATGGGGGAAGAATGGGCATCCCTGGCGCTCTGAGAGGCGCGGGGCGCCAGCCCTCAATATTCAGAGAAAATGTTGGGGCGCTCTGGCTGACGCGTCGTCCCAAAGCCCCACATTCAAGGACTGCTTTGGGGAGCGCTGGCTGGCGCGACGCCCCACCCCCTTCCCCAGGTGTTAGACGACTTTTCTTCTCCGTTTTTCAACTCTAAACTCTCTAAACTTCAATGGTTCTTTCCCCCAAACACTTAGGATCATTTATACCCTCAATATATGATAGATTCAAACCGAAATTACACCCGGAAAACATGAATCAAATGGCAAGAAACTTCAACAAAACAACCCACAAGAATTCAAACGATTTTCATCAAGAACTCAAAGGATTTACTTTCAAATCACACGTATTTCGCTGAATTGAATCATGATTGGCGTGTGGGTGAACTAACCCAACGCTATGTGATCTCACATACCTTGTAGGGATCACCCCCGACGAATTCCACACGCTAAACTCGACGATCTTGACGAATCTTGCTTCCTCTTCTCCTTTCTCCTCTCTTCTCTTTTCTCCAAGCCCTAGCGTGAACTCTAACTTTTCTAAACTGACCAAAATCTGGTTTTACCCCGATTAATCTCCTATAAACGAATTAGACTAATTAGGTAAGGAAAAGACTAAATTACCTTTCCAAAATCCGGATTAGACTTTCCTTAATCCAACAGCCCGCAACTTCCAAAGGGCATAACATACTCATACGAACTCGGAATCGCGCAAACTTGGCGGCGTTGGAAAGATCATTCCAAGAACTTCCCAACCATATCTGGAAGTACACCTAACGTTTCCTGAGATAGGAGTTATGGCTGTTTGAATTTGACCAAAACTCAACTTTTCCTAACTTAAATAAATTTCCAGATTTTCATTCTTTTCCAAAAATGACTATTTCCAATCATTAACTCCTTCCTAGTTATTTCAACTTGCGAGATGCTACACTTTCGATTGAAGTACAACCTCTATTATAAATGAATGTCATGATTTAGATACTTCTGATTGAAGTACTTCTTACTATGGAAAACTATCATGATTTATATGCTTTCAATTAAAGTGTCTCTTATGAGTATGTTATGAAATATTGATTTAAATGAGCTATTCTTATAATTATGAGATTATGATTATGTATGAATGATTCAATAGTACTAGATTTTTACTGTTTTAAAGAGCATGAATATGAATATGATTATGCATATTTTTTGTTGGGAGTTTACTTAGCACCAAACTGAACTAGTGACAATTACCCATGTCTTAGAACTACAGGCCCCCGTAGGTTATGTCCCCATTGAACATTAGCTAGTAGATCCACCTTAGCTCATGATTATGGTCCTTACCTTGACAAGTAGGACACTCTCTTTTCGATGTGAGAATAGTATATTGAACTCCATGTTATAGCTCACATGATTTATGTCGGTTAACAATATCTTCCACAAAAGCTTATAATTACTACATATGTTATGATTATGATTTAAGAAAGTATGCATGGCCTTGTAATATGTTTTATGAAATTATATGATCAATTTTATATTATTTTTACTTGGTCATTGCATTATCATGTTTCCTGACTTATCATGCTATTATGTTATGCTCATGCATCTTTTCCCCATACTCTGTACATTCTGAGTATTGACCGCATACATTCTTGTGCCTATATTATTTTATAATATAAGTGTTGACGCTCTATATCAGGTTCGCGGTTAGTACATGATCCTACCAGCTTGCTCAGTCTTGGTGAGTCCTCACGGTTCAAGGACATGCCACTTATGTTACTTTTATGTCATTCAATCGTTACTTAAGTGTCAGATGTTCAAGTGAGCTAAGTCTTGTCTTAGCGACTCACCTATGATAGAGGCTTATTTAGACATTAGACTCCTGCATATGAATCTTGTATTAAGATTTTCCATGGTAGGGTGAGTTTACCATTTGAGACTAGGATTCCGATTATCTCCTTAATTCAGTTATGTTATTATCTTAATATCATGCTATGACTTGTAGTTTGCTTGAGGTCTCTCGCGACTCTAGGTACCATGTCACGTCTAGGGGATAGTCTTGAATCGTGACATCAAGTGTGTGACGCACACATGCGTCGACAATTGGGCAATTTTCTATTTTTTAGTCGTTGTGGCTTGTAGTTGAGCTAGTATTTTTAAATTTCGAATTTGTCTATCAATTGGCCGGGGATGTCAACTGATTTTGGATAGATATGTAATTGACACATGACAAGGTCATGTGGTCTATATGTAGGCATTGACAGACTTGTCACATGCCAGATGTGCTTGTGTTGTTAATTCCATATGCCTAATTATTCCAAGAATAGAGGGAAAAAGAGAGGGTTGAGTCATAGGTGTGTGACTGTCATGTGGAGTAGAACTAGAAAACGTTGATCTCATGATATCTTCTGTTCTTAATTAGAGATTTAGGATTCAGATCCCGAAATGAAGTCATCTTTGATAGGGAGCGTTTACCTCAGTAGTGCGCGCAAGATTTTTTTTAAGCTATGTCGATATTTTAAAATAAACAAACAAATAAATAATTGATGTAATAACATTATATTAATAAAAAACTATTTAAAGCGTACTAATAAAACATAAATCAAGTAAACTACTACAACTTATTAATGTGTCCAATTCCATTTTGGACAAGTAATTAAATTTCAATAATAAGATACGCATTGTATTTTAGTTCAATTGGTTTACTTTATTCTTATTTGATCAAGAATTGGAAGTTGGATCAATAAAGCATTATCAGTCGACACCCTTTAACATAAGGTAGGTTTGCCTCTTGTTTACCTTCAATGTGAGACTTTTCAATATAAATTCAAATTTAGTCTATTCCTACTAGGAATACCGAATATCGGGTGGGGAAAAAAGTAATTACAATTCACTTATATGTATTTTCATATGGGTATCTATTTATCAAGGTACGTACCTTAATTTGTTTAGAAGATTTCTTGTTGAAATTGAAAGAAATGAAGTGGTTTGCATAGGTTGAGTGAGAAATTGATTAACATGTAACTTAAATGATTTGAGTGATAGTTAGGGACTGATCTATAGTTCATGTGAACTTATTAGGTTTAGTTCAATTTTTATATATGGATTAAAATATCGATTAAATATTTACAAATATTTTATGGTGCCTAAATGATCATTTGGTAAGTTAAAGTGTCACACTGACTGTTAGAGCCAAATTTGAGCGTCTACCCATCTATTTTGCCTCTACATTTTGTACAAACTTTGAAGAAACTTTTTTTTTTCATTCCATGAATTGTCCAAATCTTAATTATTTGATTTTTTTTTTATAATATAACTACGAATATTAGAACTCTTCTTAATTTCCAGTATATCTCTGTCTTATCAATCTCTCCAACCTCTAAGAAAATTCAAGAAAATCTAACTATCTGATCTGTATCGAATTTGAAAACGAGTCAGAAGAAATGGTTGGAGCCTCTTATTTTGATTTCTCAAATAAAGAGATCCCTGAATTGGGATCCTGATGCATATTGATACAGATCCCAATTTTTCCCAGCATTTCTCTTAGTTATAATGATTTTCCGGTTTCGTTTATGATTCAGGATTGAAGGATCCCCTTTAATATCATCTGTATATATATTTTTTTTCTTCTTTTTGCATGATTAATATGTTATTTCTTTGATCATTTTGCATGTTACTAGTCCTTTCTCTCCTTTTGTCATAAGGCATCGTCTGACTCTGAAACAAAAAAATGTTTATATGTTTAGATCCTTATTGAGCATTTTTTGAATAGTTTTAAAGTTGAAATAGGAAAAGGGACAAGCACCACTAGGCCTGGTCATCGGTTGGACATTAGTAGTAAGGTCTGATATTCATTCTTTGCTCAAATAGGAAGGTGACAGTCTCTATCTAGTGATGCAAATAATGGATAATAATAATAATAAGTCGTCTTCATCGTCAACATATCCATATAACACAGCTCCTCCTCCTTCTCCTTCTACAAATCAAGCATCATATAATAATCCCTCTAACAATTCTAGTCCATATCCTCCTCCTGGTTCTGTTCCATATCCATATCCTCCATACCTTCATTATCATCTGCCTCCTTACGCTGCTCAACAATCCGGTCATGTTAACTACAATAGTTATCCACAAGTTCCACCAGCATCTCCATCAGAAACAACACCTAGTAGACCTCAGCAGACTAATCCCCCATTAGAGTATAGTAATTATCCTCCACCATCACATATTGTGCATTCTCCTTATTCGTACCACGCGTATTACCCTCCTCCTCCTCCTCCTACAATATCGTCTTTTAGACCTGTACTTCAACAACAAGGGAGTTTTCAATATGGTTCATCTCAAGGTCCTCTAGAGAGGCAAAAATCCAAAGGTCATGATCAATCTCCTAGCCTCCAACACCAAAATAGTTTGTCGTCTGTTACTAGTTCCGCTGCAAGTAGTTTATCAGATGCAAATAGTTCATTGGCAAGCTCTGATCATGGTAACAATGGACCTATAGATGATCACCTAGCAAATGTGCATTTGTATGAAAATCCTTCCCCTGCCACTGCTGCCCCTGCATCATGTCACTCAGGACCGAGACCTCATGTAGCGAATAACTATAATGCCCAAGGAACAATATATGGACATCCCAACGCCTCGTTTTCTAAGGGGGAGGCATCTTCTGTGGTCCAATCCGAGCCGTGTCATAGACCAACTCATTCAAGAACATCAAGTGGTGAACAACAAAATAATTGGGGTATGCAAGTAATGCCATTTATGGCTTCTAAAAATGTTCTGCTATTACATGGGAATCTTGATATTTGGGTATTTGAAGCAAGAAACCTCCCAAACTTGGATGTGTTCCACAAGACCATAGGGGATATGTTTAACAAAATGGGAAACAATGGACAACTCGGTAATATGACAAGCGATCCATATGTGACGATTATACTAGCAGGCGCAGTTATAGGGCGTACCTATGTCATAAACAATAATGAAAATCCTGTGTGGATGCAACATTTTAATGTACCAGTTGCACATTATGCTTCTGATGTGCAATTCCTTGTGAAGGATAATGATATGGTAGGTTCTCAGCTTATAGGGACAGTAGCAGTCCCTGTGGAACATATATACGGAGGGGGAAAAGTCGAAGGATTCTTTCCAATCTTGAATAATGGAAAACCTTGCAAAGCTGGAGCTGTTTTAAGGATATCAGTTCAGTATTACCCAATGGATCAATTAAGCTTTTACCACCATGGAGTTGGAGCAGGTCCTGAGTATTATGGTGTTCCCGGGACTTATTTTCCACTGAGGATGGGTGGATCAGTTACTCTTTATCAAGATGCTCATGTGCCTGATGGATGTCTTCCAAATTTAAAGCTTGACTACGGGATGATGCAGTATGAGCATGGGAAATGCTGGCGCGACATCTTTGATGCAATATGCCAAGCCCGACGGTTGATATACATTACTGGATGGTCAGTGTGGCATAAAGTGAGACTCGTTCGAGATGATGCTTCTGTAGAAGATAGCTGTCTTGGGGAGCTTTTGAAGTCAAAATCACAAGAAGGAGTCAGAGTGCTGCTTCTTGTGTGGGATGATCCCACTTCAAGAAGCATCCTTGGCTATAAAACGGTAATTTCAATGTATTTATGATGAACTGCTTATTTATTTTAGGCATAATACATAAACAAACACTCAAACTTGGCCCCAACTCATTCTCATTATGTCTACTGGACACTTGACGCTGACGTGACACATAAATATTGGAGGTGTCTAGATGATCATTTTGTAAGTTGGAGTGTTCAACAGACACAGTGGAGATGAATTGAGGGCGTCTAGATGTGCATACTCAAAGTTGAAGTGTTTACTTGTAAGTTGATTCCAAGTTTGAGTTTCTGTTTATTTATTATGCCTTTATTATATGTGAGCAATTGCTTACTTAAGAATCTTCGAGGGACTCACACGCTATTGACACTTCAGTTGTAATAAATTTGACAGTTAACATTAAGCTACACCATGAGTGAGCTTATACCGCTAGACGGTAAAACTTATACATATACTGATAATATTTGGCTCATGCATCTGTTCATATCATCAGTTCTAATCAGATTAATGTCTGAAGTACATCTATTTTAGGATTTCCTTAATTATGGTAATATTATATGTTATGACTCTTTAACCTTCTGTTCCTTTTGTATTAGCATTTCGGAATTTAGTTAATGTTCTTCAGGGAATGTAATGTCATTTTAGTTATTGAAGTTCAAATTTGAAAAAAACATGCAGGATGGCCTCATGGCAACCCACGATGAAGAGACTCGTCGTTTTTTCAAGCATTCTTCTGTGCAAGTGTTGCTTTGTCCTCGTGTGGCAGGAAAGCGTCACAGCTGGGCCAAGCAAAGGGTATATTAGTTATAAATGATTTCTTTTGTTTTCTTGATTGTCAGTTTAAAAATTGCATGTCATTCCTAATGTTTGTTTCCATGACTAATGTCTTGTAAATCTTCTATTCAGGAAGTTGGAGTAATTTATACACATCATCAGAAAACCGTGATTGTGGATGCTGATGCAGGAAACAATCGACGAAAGATCATATCTTTTATTGGAGGACTTGACTTGTGTGATGGGCGATACGATACTCCAGAGCATCCTATATTTAGAACACTGCAGACCGTGCACTCGGATGACTATCATAATCCAACTTACGCAGTAAACCAATATCCCTGTTTGCTTGCATTTGTATAAACATGGTTCTTAGTGTTTCTTGGGTAGTAATCCATCTAATGTACTTAACAGGGAAGTACTACTGGTTGTCCAAGAGAACCATGGCATGACTTGCACTGTAAAATTGATGGTCCGGCAGCATATGATATTCTGAAAAACTTTGAGGAACGCTGGTTGAAGGCATCAAAGCCCCAGGGCATCAGAAAGTTGAAGAAGACGTATGATGATTCTTTGCTCCGAATAGAAAGAATGCCTGAAATTCTTAGTATTGCTGAGACTTCATCTACGAGCAGCACCGATCCTGATAATTGGCATGTGCAGGTAAGTTATTAACTTAATACTACTAGTATTGGAGGATTAGCATTGGTGTTACAGATACATTTTCTTTCCATTCTTATACAGATTTTCCGCTCTATTGACTCGAATTCAGTCAAAGGCTTTCCAAAGGATCCGAAAGAAGCTACAATGAAGGTGAGAAAGATGTGTAAAAGGGGTGTCATGGAGGGAAATGTGTTCCAATCTAATCTCTTTTTTCTTTGCAGAACCTGGTATGCGGAAAAAATGTACTTATTGACATGAGTATTCACACAGCATACGTGAAAGCCATTCGTGCTGCACAACATTTTGTTTACATTGAGAATCAGTACTTCATTGGTTCCTCATACAATTGGAGTCAATATAACGATGTAGGTAAGAAATTATTCGTCTCTATGTAAAGCATTATTGTCAGTATATGATGAATAAGTATACCTAAGATACATGTTAATCTTATAGGAAATGCCATAGAGTATAGTTTTAAGATTTCACGAATCGAGCCATATCTGCAACTAGGCCAAACACTTACCTGATTGTTGGCTTAGACTCAGATACCTGAGCATTCTGTTTTATGCAGGAGCCAATAATCTGATTCCTATGGAAATTGCACTTAAAATTTGTGAAAAGATTAGAGCACATCAAAGGTTTGCAGCATATATTGTCATCCCAATGTGGCCAGAGGGTAATCCAACTGGTGCTGCTACACAAAGAATTCTCTTTTGGCAGGTAAAGACTACCTAAACTGCTGAGTTGATACCGATGAATCAAGTTGTAGTCACTAGTCATCATGATACATCTTCTTTTATTAGTGAGATCAAAATATGGTGGATATAAAGTTTCCGTCTTAGCAAATTATTAACTTTTCTGCTAACTGTAGTAGTTTGTGCAAGTGAAACTTAAGACTGTATGTTGGTTGGCAGCATAAGACGATACAAATGATGTATGAGACTATTTACAAGACTTTAGTGGAGGTTGGCCTTGAGGATGCTTTCTCTCCACAAGATTATTTGAACTTTTTCTGTCTTGGTAACCGTGAGGTCGATGTAGAGGAAACTGAGAATTCTGGTGCTGCTAACACTCCTCAGGTACTTCCCTACGACCTCCATTTTCCAACCAAAGAACCAAAAGAATGACGAATTCCAATGGACTTGTGCAATTTTCTCTTTGCTTTGCTCATCTTTTGTTGCCTAAATATCATGTCATCGTAAGATGAAACTTTTGCTTATGCTTTTCTTGAAGGATAAGATTTCATAATACACCGAATATTAAAATCTTTGTTTTCTATGTTTGTTGTAAAATTCTCTGCCTAGACTCTAGCCTGCAAGGTTCATATTATTTATCATTTATGACGTTGTAGGCACTGTGTCGAAAATACAGAAGATTTATGATATATGTTCATTCTAAAGGCATGATTGTGGATGATGAATATGTCATATTGGGATCTGCAAACATCAATCAACGCTCACTTGAGGGTACCAGAGACACGGAGATAGCGATGGGAGCATATCAACCTCATCATACATGGGCAAGAAATCAGTCAAGTCCCAGTGGACAGGTGATCATTGTACCTTGTACCTCGATTATAGTATTGTTATGTTGTACTTTATGTTCTGTTACTACCTGTTGCTTTTTGTTATTATCTGTTGTTTCTTGTACTTCCGCTCCACCTGTAATAGGTGGTTTAGATTGATTCTTCTAATTTTGTAAAAAATCAGGCTATGAGTACCAATGCTACTATCTGATCCTTTGCTTTTGTGTAGATATATAGGTATAGAATGTCTCTGTGGGCTGAGCATCTCGGAGTTGTTGATGACTACTTCATCCGACCTGAGTCTCTAGAATGCGTAAGACGCGTTAGATCAATGGGTGAAGCAAACTGGAGACAGTTTTCAGCTGATGAAGTAACTGAAATGAGAGGTCACCTCTTAAAGTACCCTGTTGAAGTTGATAGGAGAGGCAAGGTGAAGAATCTTCCTGGATTTGAAGAATTTCCAGATGTTGGTGGAGATATAATTGGATCATTCCTTGCCATTCAAGAAAATCTTACTATTTAAATTTTGCCCATTCCTTTCCCAACTTGTATTTTTGACATTAGTAATAAGACACATTGGTGGAGCAGAGTCTATATTCACGGCTTGAATCAATAACCTCCTACTCACATGGCAACAAATGTTGCCGTTGTGCCAATGCTCCCTTTTATTTAGACACTACTTGTACAATTTTATATTAGGGCTCTCAATAATAGAAATCTGTGTTCTATTCATTGTTAAAGATTAACATATAGAAAGAGGTAGAGAGAGGATGCCAAGAATGTCTATTTGCAACAAATTTTAAATATGTGAAAAATAAATTAATCATAAATAAAATGTGAAGAAACAAGAATATTATTGATTGACAAAATCTGTACAATTTTGTTCCTCTCTCGATTTTTCTCTCACTTAAGATTTGTCACGACCCAAAAATGGGTGTGGTGTTCGTCTTATCCCACCAAGACGAGAAAACCTAAAACACAAAATCATAACGATAGAAATGCGGAAATAAAAATATCAACAACATAAATGCGGACAACTTAGTCAACTCATAAATACTCCCAAAACCTGGTTCTTACGTGTACAAGCCACTAATATATTACAACTAAATTGAAATAAATTACAATTCTCAAATGCCTTTGTTTCTAGATTAGAACCAGAACATAATAAGGAACAAGATGACCCACTGAGATGACAAACATCTACCTCTTAAGTGTCCACAAAAAAGCCTCAGACGTAGTAGAGAAGAAGGATAATCACACAGATCCGGGCTTGTAACCTACACAAGTGTAGAAGCAAGGAGTGAGTACTGAACAACACAGTACTCAACAAGCAAATCATTGAACACTAAGGGCCTGTTTGGAAAGCTACCCTGGTAATTGAATTTGGTGTAATTGAGTGTAGTTACATTGTCTGTCCTGTTTGGTGGGAGAGGTAATTACTTGGTCAACATGTAATTGATGTAATTGACAGGGGTAATTACACTCTCCAATTCACAGGGAGAGACTGTGAACTGCTGGTGTAATTACTAGCGGATTACTTTTTAATTTCTACTTTTTATTTCTATTTTTATTTTTTTGTTTTAATTTATTTATTTATATTATTTTCAGATCTTTTTTTTATTTTTATTATTCTAAAGATTTCTAAGAATTTATTTTTTATTTTATATTATTATATTTCATTTTCTTCTTATTCCCAACCTTACTTCACGTGATGCTATGCAATTTTTTCGTATTATCTATTTTTTTATGCCATGCTTATTTTCTCATTAGCATAATTTTATTAGTATTTTAATTTTTAAATTAAAATATAATTTATTGTTAAGTAAGGTTATAGACATACATTTTCTATTTTTTTTTAAATAATCATATTTACGTATGTTATGTTGAAATTTGCAATAAGAATAAAGACATAAATTCCCCCTTGAACTTGTCACGAAAAGTCAGTTACACGCTTATACTATTGTGACGACCTATTACACACTTAAATTACTTAATAATTTATGACATTTTATTTATATATTAATCTTTTTATCAAACATGCATTTCACAATGTTCGTAGAAAGTTCATACTTTTAGTTTTTATGATCAATTCAATTGAAATATATTAATTTGAAAAAATATAAATCAATTATTTTTTTCATAATATTAGTTAAGAACATATGTTTATTAATTAATATATATCTTAAATATTTAATTTAATATCGTTTATAAAGTTTCTTATTTGTCTAGTATAAATTTTAAATAATTAATTTTTATTTTTTAAATTTAATATAATTTTATGATTGCAATTGTGCATCCAAAGTCCAAACAAAACATGTGTAATTACATTGTGGCATCCAAACATGACATGTGTAATTACAACAAACAGGTCAGTGTAATTACTAGGCTGGTAATTACTACCCTAGTAATTACACCAATTCCAATTACCATGCGGCTTTCCAAATAAACCCTAAGTAAAGCAAATTAAAATACAAGCACTCCTTTCATCCCAACAAACCTCCACAAACTATAATTTGCATAAAAATCAGCCCAATCTAACAGTTAACAAATCACGAAACATATAGTTCAATAGTGTCACGCCCCGAGCCTACACCCTGGGGGGACTGGCACTCGAAGACCATTGTAGGCCTCAAGCGAACCCTTGGCCTAACTTACTAACTCAACGGAAGACTCTAAACATTATTACACTGATCAAATGAACTTACTCAAATAGCTTGGTAAAATAACTTCGAATGTTTTAAAGGTCAACATTCAACTTGGCCAAATGGCAATTCAAGTCTTAACATATGAAATGAAATGTAAAGACAACTGAACTACTAATTGTCTAACTATCTATGAAGCCTCTAAAACAACTGAGATGGATGTTGGGACAAACCCCACAACATCCTAAAGAACTGATAATAAACTGAAAACAATAAAGGGGATCCTCTGGAATGCAAAGAGGCTCACCAACAGACTCTGAACTGTTCACTGGATTAACAATGCGCTGGATGTTGATCCTAGTTACCTGCATCTGCATCATAATACGATGTAGGCCAACTGGCATCAATACATTGAATGTACGAGTATGCGAGTTGGAATGCTAAACATAACTTAAGCTTGAAAAAGATCTGAAAGAAACACTTACCTTAACTTTACTCAACTCCTGAATAACTTAACTCAACTTACTGAACTTATTTCAATATAAAGCAGTTTAAAAACAAGTGCAATATAAAGAAAAGTTGTTTAAAACATGATGTCAACTCTGTGTGTATGCAAAGATACAAATAACTCTGAGATGTATGTAAAAATACAAATAAACTGATGTATATAAAAATACAAAGTACTGTTGTGGGAGTTTCTCTAACCGACAACCATCACATAAGAGCTATTGTGATGATACAACGATCTCCCTCACGTTGCCAGCGCATCCTATACCTTGCCACACTTATAGGACCTGAATTACTAAGTGGATCCACTAGTCTATGTGAAAAGAATTCATCTAAAAAGTATGACCCTTTTCGACCCATGATGGCTACATGGTTTATGGAGATGTGAGTTATCTGAACTCAAGTTCGTCCCCATATCGGTGCTCAATACTACTCCCAAAATATACTAGCTCTTCATGTTTTAAAAACATACTTCTTTTTGTGATTTGAGATTAGTGCTCAAAAACTTAGCTCAAAGGCTATTTTGGAAATCAAAGTTTCCCCTCTTGCTTCATTTTGAAAGCGATTACTCTTTTATGAAAACTAGCCCAAAGGCTCTTTGGAAATCTCAGTTTCTGTTCTTATTTAAATGTGAAAACATTTTAAATCTCTTTGGGAATACTTAATACCCATATACTTTTGAAGAAATGAAGTTCGACTTTACTCTTTACTTAACTCAAAACTTAAGTCTTAAAACAAAGTTAAAATGTTTGCAAAAGACGTTTGAAAACCTTTAAGGACTTCTCTTAACTTGACTCTTAACTGCTCTTGACTTGATTCTTAATTGGTCCTTGAATTGAATTATGGATTCAAGGATTGTGATTTGTGATTGGAAAGATCTCATGATGTTTAGGAATGATTTTAGATAGCTAAACATGAGAAAAGACCGAAAATCAATATTTGAGGGTGGGTCCGCGATGTGGAGAAGCTTTTAAAAATTAGTTTTGAAAATAATTTTTGAGGCAGAAGACTCGATGACGGCTCCGTGACGCGAAACAAAAATTACCAAAATTGGGAACCAGCTCCGCAACGCGCCACTGATGTCAGATTTCGTCCGACGAAATCTCTTTTTCGTTTTTCAGCTCTAAACTCCGTTGGTTTTTTTACCCAACACTTAAAATAGATTAAATGTTCAAAGTACATCAGATTCTACTCAAAATCGAACCTAAAATCACAGATTAGGAGCGAACAACTCCTCAACGAAACAAAATTCTAATGAAACTTCAACAAACCCATTCAAGAACTCAATTTCTAAGCTTTCAAGAACTTAAATTCACTAAAATAAATCATGATTGGCGCGTGGGCGAATTAACCCAATGCTATGTGATCTCACATACCTTGTAGGGATCACCCCCGACGAAATCCACAAGCCAAACTCGACGAATCTTGAACGTTCTTCTCCTTTCTCCTCTTTTCTCTTCTCTCAAAACCCTAACTCTTTTTCCAAAAGTGTCAACTGACTAAGTTTAGTTTAACCCCTAAGTAATTACCAAAAACGAATTAAAATAAAAGGGTAAGGAAAAGACCAAACTACCTTTCTAAAATCTGGATTGGGCATTTTCTTAATCAAACATCCGAACTTTCAAAGGGCATATCTCACTCATACGAACTCGGAATCGCACAAACTCAACGGCGTTGGAAAGATCATTCCAACCATATCTGGAAGTACACCTAACTCATCCTGAGCTAGGAGTTATGGCCGTTTGAAGTTGACCAAAAACTCACTTTTCCTAACCTAAACAAATTTCCAGATTTTCAATTCTTTCCAAAAATGACTATTTCCAATTCTTAGCTTCTTCCTAGCTATTTCAAATTGCGAGATGTTACAAATAGTAGCATCTCAACATGTACAAATCAATCACAGTCAAGTATCAATTACACCAATCAAAACTCCATAAAGACGATCACAACTTTACAAATGAAAATGACGTGCAATACAATGATATGTCAAGTAAAGTGATGCATGTCTATCTTACAATACTCATCTGTTGAATCTCAACTCAGAACCCATGAGGAAATTCCTAGTTCATGCACCTTCCACAGGTGTGTGGCCCGATCCAGATTCATCTCAATGAATCTGCCACAGACGTGTGATCCGTTCCCTATTTCCACTCAATGTTTCCCCCACAGACGTGTGGTCCGATCCCTATTTCCTCTCATCCTCATCAATATCATCAAAATAGTGGTACAACATCAATGCAAACATAATAGTGCAATGATCAAATATAAGGATGATAACGCAACATCAATATCTTATAACAGTCAATCTAAACCTATCATCATGTGATTCATCTCATTAGGTCAATTTCCCACAACATAATCAACTCACATAAATCAACAAGATTCTCATTTTAACCCATGCCATTTAGCAAGTTCACATCATCAATTTATCGTACACAATTATTATATGAATTCCTTCATCAATTTTCATTACTCTCCAACACATACACCAAGGAAGTACAAGATTCTACAAGCTTAATAAAAATCTAGAAGTTCACTTGTCTCAAACAATCACTCCGACACTTGAGCTTTCCCCCTTCGAACGACATCAAAATCAACACAATCTATTCAAGTAAGTAATCACACTAAGAATTCGGAACTATCAACACTCATATCATTATTTTAAAAAATTGGGCCAAGTTGGCCCAAAATCTCAATTTAAAAAATAAAGGTCAAATTTGAAATTTAGTATAAAATTAATGTTACCCAAAACATTTGGAAACTACCGATGAAAATCATTTTGAAAACAGAGTTGTATTCCATCCATAATCACTATTTTATCAAAACTTGAAGTTCTTGAAAATCTCCTTAGGTTTGAATCCAAAATAGCAATTTAGATGACAGAATCTTGCAATAATTAATGAACAATATAGAGGGGGAGTTGAAATTTGTTATCCAATCGCAGGGCCGACTCAACAAGTTTTGGGGCCTAAAGCCAAACCTTAAAAGGGCCCTAATATTTTTTTAATTTTTTTTTAAAAGAAAAATCATCATATATACTTATATTTAAAATCTATTTTTCTAATTTTTTTAGATGTGAAGTCATTAATTACTGCTTACAATCGATTTTTTTTAGTAATTCCTTTCAATTAATTATATAGTTACTCCATTCATTCTCTCTTGAGACATTGTTGATCTTAGATAAGATTTTATCAATTTTAGTTTCGAAAAACTTCTTTCAGCAAGCAACAATTACAAAAATTGTTAACATTATTCTATAAAGAAATATATGCATTAGGAAAAGAATCAAGTCTTTTTTATTTGATTGAGTATTTCCATTAGATCATTATGTTCTACTTGTATTATTTCTCTTAACACTTTTAATTCAAAAAAAATAAATCTAAACCATCAATATCAAAAATAATTATTATGTGTTAAAGAAAGTTCAAGGTTAAGACAATGTCTTTTAAAATCCTCATCATCTAGTGATCTCAAATTTTTACCACTAAATAAGAAATCAAAAATATTTTCATATGCTTCAAAGTGTTCAAAAAAGAATATATATACTTATGAACTAAGAATATCAACAATAATAAGTTTTCAAGAAAAAAACTATAAAATAAAGTTAGAATAATTAAACCTGACTCACAATTTGATTAGTTGATATAACAATATCGAAATAATGTTGCCTTCCTTCAATATAATGGTTGCACTTCTTGAGATTTTGAAAAAGACACTCAAAAACAGTTCTTTTGTAACTTGTAAGCAATAGTAAATCAAAAAAATTTGCAGGAGAGAGTTCAATATTGAGAGCAAAAATAATAAAATATAAAATAAAAAAGATGATTATAAGGTAAATAATAATATAGGGTCAAATTCTTTAAAGATAAATAAGGAAGCACAATTTCCCACTTAAGGAAATTATTCCCCAAAATTGTTCCATTCCCTTAGAAAAGTGGGAAAACTAAGCATTTTTTTTTACTTCTTACATGTTTTTTTTTAAAAAAAATTAATAGTACATATAATTTTTTTTTGTAATAATATGTATGAGTACTTTTTTTTTAAAAAAAAAGAGGGGGGGGGGGGGGGTGCTAAAATATGAGGCCCCAAGCATGGCTTTAGAGGCCTAGCGGTTAAGACGGCCCTGTCTAATCGATAAAACTCAAAAATCCCCTTTAAAATCACCAAAGCCGAGCTCTCAAAGTTCAAAAATTGAGAAATGGGGTTGAAAATCCAATTTTGGAAAGACATACTGCCATGGGTCCTCCGTGAACGCAAACCGACAACTCATTAAAGCCTGCGAACGCAGCCCTTTCCTCCGCGAACGCGAAGAGAAGCTGCTCTGACTCTCTGCGAATGTGACAAGACCCCATGAACGGTGAGGTCATGAACACTTTCTTCTCCTACAAATGCGGGGGTCCCAAAACTCTACCCTCCACAAACGCGGTCCCAAGCTCTGTGAACACGGAGGGTTGGCAGTAGATACACATATCAGAAAATCTGCCAACACCTAAGTCTCCGAATGGACCCTAAGGATTTTTTCAGGACCCTGTACACACAAACCAAATATGTTACCTAGCTAAACTTGATGTTCCGAACTCAATGGAACCATCAAAACAAGAATCCAAGGTCTCCTTGACCCAAAATCCGTGGAAGTTGCATAAACTAACATAACGCCTAAAAAGACTAAACCAAGCTCAAAACCTCTAAAAATTCAACCAACACCTCACTACGCTTAATGTTTCTCATATTTGCACTAGTTTCTGTATCCTTTCTCAATATCAATTAAAGTAAACCTATTAAATTAATATAGGTGGGACTAAGACTGGGCACCGGACCGGAACGGAATCACCGGATCGGAATGAACCGGTACCGGACCGAAACGGGATGGGTTGACCGGTTTGTTGACTGGTACCGGGATGAACCGGACCGGAATTACCGGTACGGATACACGGTTCCGTCCCGTCCCACTATATACCGGGATGAAACCGGAATGGAATGGAACGGGATGGGATAAACGGAACGACATTTCAAAAAATGATAAAAAAAAATTTAGTTATTTTAATTTTTTGAAGTACAAAAATATTAATGTTTTTTTATTTTTCTAAGTTTAAATTAATAGTTTTGAAATTTATAACGTAGTTTTACTTAAGTTTATTTTTAAAATATTTTTTTTAATTTTTACTTATTAAGTTTGCAAGTTAAGTTTAATAAAGTTTTAAAAAAAAAAATGTTTTTGAGCTTAGTTTTAAATATTTGAATCTTTTGAAGTATGCAAGTTAAGTTTAATAAAAAAAAAAAAAATTTAAATGTTTTTGAGCTTAAGTTTTCAAGATTTGAATCTTTTGAAGTTTATAAGTTATTACTTATTAATATGTTATAACTTATAAGTTATATTTATAACTTGTAATTTAAATAACTTAAGTTTGTATTTTAAAAAATTAAATAAAAATAAGGATAAAACAATGACACAAAGTCACAAATTAAAAAATATCAATCCAATAGTCCAATTTATTTAAATTTGTATTACAAATTACAATTACAACTATTAGTAGAATGCATAGTTTACGCAATCACCTTCTAGAAAGGGTTCTGTTTCAACTAAGCCTCAAATGTAATACTAATAGTTGTATAGTCCCGTAAATCCTTTCTCTAACTCAGCTATAGATTGACCGTAATCAACTACTGGTCTTGGTAAAGCTCGTTGACGATCTTGAAGTTCCATGCCATCGTCACTACCACATCCAATGGCTGAATCTATGAAAAGTTCAAATTGACTATCCAACTTTGGAAGTCCTTGATTTCTCCGCTCAGCATTTATCCAATCTCTAAACAACACCGATATCTCCAAACTGTCTTCTGCTAACGAATATCTGTGGTCTCCAATTTGAAATCTTGCCGCGCTGAAAGCTGCCTCCGAAGCAACTGATGATCCTTGAATTGCAAGCACGTCCTTCACCATCCTACTAAGTTTTGGAAATTGAGTTCCACGAGCCCTCCACCAGTTCAATAATTGTGGTATACCTTCATCGTTTGTAATATTATCTAAACCCTGTTCAAGATATTTAACAAATTCACATTTATTAGAAGAGTCAAGACCAAGTTTATGTTTCACTCTACCATGGGCACCTACTTGAGGCATAGACGTTTGAGGATTTTCAACATTATCTAAGGAACAATATTTATCATACATTTCTTTAGCATGTAATTTTATACTATTTTGACATGTTACCAAATCAGGTGTTTCTTCTGGTTTAATATCTAAATTTTGATAAATGCATTCAACTAAAGCTTTTGCACCATATTCTTTATATTCGAGGTTGAAAAGAATTGCAGTTAAATAAATTTGAGGAATAGGAAAAAAATATTTCTTAAATTTTGTAATCATAACGTCAATAGCAATGGTAAATAATTCATTTGTTTTATATTCAGCAAAGATATATGAAATCTCACATATATGTATTAAAATTTCAGAAATAGTAGGATAATACATTCCAGAAAAAAATTTAGTAGCATCATAAAACGATTTCAAAAATATTCTAAGTTCATTTACTTCATCCCAATCACTATCATTAAGTTTAAATTCAGGATAAGCATTATGACTATTAAATTGCATAGTAATAGGCTCTTTATATGTATAAGCAACTTCAAGCATTTCATAAAAGGAATTCCATCTAGTTTTTACATGCTTTGGAACTTTTCTAAACGGAAGTTTACATGCATTACAAAGCTCTTTAAATTGATTAATTCTACTACTACTATTCATATGAAAAATATAAAAACAGGCATTATCAACTTTATCACAACTATTTTCAAATAATTTCACACCATCACTAACAACTAAATTTAATATATGCGCAGCACATCTAACATGAAAAGCATATTTACTAATAGGACAAAGTCTAGGTTCTAGCATATTAATAGCATTTAAATTAGCAGAAGCATTATCTAAAGTAATACTAATGACTTTATCACAAAGGTCAAAAAAATCTAAAATTTCCAACACAGTAGTAGCAATATACATTCCAGTTTTTTTCTTTTGACAAATTTTATAGCCAATAATTCTTTTTTGTAAATTCCAATTATAATCAGTCCAATGCGCAGTAACAATTAAATAATCAAAACCATTAGGACTACGACCCATATCAGTGGTAATAGCAACTCTACAATCCATTATTTCAAAATAAGCACGCAAATATTGACAATGTTTTTCTTGAAATTCAAAAATATCTCTTTTTACCATACTTCTTGATAAACCTTTAAAACTAGGATTATATGTATCACGAATATATGCAATAAAACCCGGATGTTCTCCAAAACTAAAAGGTAAACCACAAACAACAACCATTTTAGCAAAATTTTCATGATCACGATCCTTATTATAGGTTCGTTGTGTAAGAGGACCACTTGGGTTCGAAGTATTTAATTCACCTTGAACCATATTTGACCCTCTAACCGATGTTTCAATGTTAGAATTTTCACAAACATCAAGAGAAGATATATATGCAAACCACTCTTCACTATGCTTATTAATCAAATGTTTTTTTAATCCCCCCGTTGAACCTCCACTCCCACCAGATGTATACTTAAAATGTTGTTTACAAATATTACATATACTAAAAGTTTTTTCTTCATTCAAATAACAAAATTTCCACACATGTGATTTTAAAACACGTTGTACCTTGGTCTTACCTCTAGTTGGAACAATAGGGGGACGACTAGTTCCAACCGAAGGATTGTCCTCCTGAGGTGAAACTTCAGTACTATTGAGGTCGGGACTAGTCGGTGTATCATCTAAATCTTCTTCATCAATTTCTACTTCTTCATTTTCTTGATAATTACCATAATGTCTTTATAAACCTCTTCGGGAATTATAGGAGTATCCGAATTAATTTCTATAGGACCGGGACAAGAAAAACTAGTTTCATTCACATGAGTAAATTCATCAGTATTCATTCTAACAAGAGGAAAATTAGATTTAGAAGAACTAGAACCCTTCTTACTTTTTGTAAGCATATTTTTTACTCCGTGTACAATACCTTTTTTACCTCCACTTTTTTTAGAAGACTCCATGATAAAAAATTATAAATTATGAAATACAAAATTTAACAAGAACAAATAAAATATAACAAGAACTTACAAATAATAAATACAAAAAATAAATATAAGATTAGAGAGTGGAACGAAGTTACCAAACGCTTGTGTAAAGAACAAATGATTATAATCGAAAATTGAAAAATTGATGTCGAAACTTGAAGTTTGAAGAAGATTCCTACTCCAAAATTTACCAAATGATTGTTGAATTCTTCACAATTACAAAATAATATGATTGAAATTTGAAACTTGAATATTAAAAGTATGAAACTTTGAGAAAGATTGAGAGTTGAGAGAAATTGATTCTTAATTGTTAAATACTGTAAATATATAAACTGTAAGTAAAAATATAAAAATAGGGAGTATATATAGTTTTTAGAATGTGTTGGAAACTTGGAATTGGAAAATATAGAATTATAAGTTTATAACGTTGCTTGTTGGAGTTTGGAAATAAATCCGTTGGGAGTGGGGGGCTAGAAATTTGGATAGTGCTTGGCTTAGTTGGCTGCTTGCTATTGGTTAGTGGGGAGTGGGGAGTGGGGACCGGGGATGGGACTGATCTGGCCGCAGGGGGCAGGGGGCAGGGGCAGCAGGCTTTTCAGCCTTTGCTGACCCGCCTGACCCCTGACTTTCAAATTCAGTCGTTGCCTTATTTGCCTATATATATATATATATATAAAAAAAAAAATTAATCGAAACCGGACCGGACCGAAACGGAACCGAAATAAACCGGGATATACCGGTACCGGTACACCGGTATCAAATTGTGATACCGTTCCGTCCCGTGTACCGGTTCACGGTGTCCCGTTCCGTCCCGAATACTTCCGGACCGGGACGAACCAGAATGGTACCGGACCGGTACCGGTACAACCCGGTCCGGCGCCCAATCTTAGTTGTGTTATTTCTCTTTTGTCAATTTTTATCTTTCCATTAATCCTGTTATTGGGTTTTACAATTGTTTGTTTTACTGTTTATTTTATGTTTATTATTGTTGTTGTTGTTATTATTATTATTATTATTGTTGTTGTTGTTGTTGTTGTTGTTATTATTATTATGTTATTTCTCTTTTGTCAATTTTTATCTTTCCATTAATCGTGTTATTGGGTTTTACAATTGTTTGTTTTACTGTTCATATTGTCTTAGGTTATTATTTTATGTTTATGATTTACGCAATTTTATTAAGTTAAATTGGCCAATGAGAAAATCTCTCCATCGATTTTGGAGGCCTCCCAAATCTTAAAAGACGGAAATTTAGTTTAAGTTCATATATTTTGTTTATTAAAATTGACCGATGAAGAAATTACCGTCGATGTCACGACCCAAAAATGGACGTGATGGCACTCGTCTTATCCTACCAAGACAAGTCCGCCTAACACTCACCCATTACAATAAAATGCGGAAATTTCATAATTAACTCGAAAATACCCCAAAATTTGGTTGTCATGTGTACAAGCCTCTAAAGCATTACAATAGATTTGAAAGAAAACGTAAGTCTCAAATGATGTTGTCTCTAAAATAGAACAATATCATAAATAAGAGTAAGAAGGTCCGCTGAGATCACAAACAGCTACCTTACAAATCTCCAAGAAGCCTCGAAAAATAAGAGAATGGAAAGTATCACAAAATCCAGGCTCGTAACCTATAAAAAAATTGTAGAAGCAAGGGGTGAGTACCAAACCACACGGTACTCAGCAAGTACACCTCTAAACACAAGCTAATGGAATAGAATACGGGTACTCCTTACACCCCAACCAAACCTCCATAACTACAACCTACATAAAACCAGCCCAACCTAACAGTTCACAATTTACATAGCACCCAACTCAACAACAATCACTTTAACAAATTACATAGCCTCAACAACAAACTCAATATTCATCAATCACACTTTCACAAAAAGGCACTCACAAATATCAACAACACACAAGATCAAGTTCATCAAATAGAGGTAATCAAACGTCAAGTACTTTTCAACCACCAATAAAACACATAATCATCAAGAATAAAGGATATCATGGGATGCAATGCAATATGACACCATGAAATGATATGCCTCAGAATACCAAGTACTCTCTCAACCGTATATACATGATACTCCTCGGAAATACATCGAGAGTTCATGACCCATGGGGGACTCGCGAGGTCCATATACCGACACGGACGATCTCCACGTGTCTGTGCGAACGATCTCAACGCACTATCATAAATCAAACAAATTTCGCACGGACGATCTCTACGTGCCCAAATTATAATTTTAACATCTCACCATCCCTAGCATGGACGATCTCCCCGTGCCTAACTTATACTCAATATCATGTCAATGCATGTGCACAATATGATTTCAATAAAAGGGATGATGCATCTCAATCAAATATCAATATGATATGTAATCACCTCAACTATCACCAGTATACGGGTTCAATAAAGAACACAATCACACATAATAAATCAAGTCAATAATATATCAGCTAATGCCCATATGCTTTGGCATTCTCGAATTACAATCTGCATTCTATAGTAATAAACTTTCCCTTTATAACACTGGTACTCGTACCAATGTCCGTCACAAACAATTCTCAACACATCACACACAAACAATTAATCATATTGCCTTTTGTTACCCATTTTTCATCATTAGAATTAATCAATGTGGACAAGTTAACCCATCACCCAGTCTCATTACCCCCAAACACATACTACAAAGAAATACACGAATTCCATACACTTAACAAGGGTTTAGAAATTCACTTGCCTCAATCAATCAAGAATTCACTCCCGGACTTGAGCCTTCCCCTTTCGTTGTACTTCCAACTCAAAACAATCTATTCACATTAATGACCACAATAAGATTTCAAAACTAGCAACACTCATATTGCTATATGTTTAACCTTGACCCAAAAACTCACCCAAGCCAAAAATCAAGTTCTTAAATTTCAAGCCTAGGATTAAGTTCCAATTTTTCCAATATCAACTCTAATAGTTCTCGTATGATATAATACACCAATAATTACTTTCTTATCTTAATATAGCCAAACTCAAATTATAATATAATAATAATAATAATAAAAATAAAGAATCTGGAGAAGCACTAAAATCAACCTACGGACTAACATGTATATCAATTAAAGAACAGTAACATCATTCAAACTTATATGAAAGATTTGCAATATTTTACCTTATAATCATTCTAATAATTACCTAAAACAAGTACCCACTAAAACTTGTCCCCCAAAGTCAAAGAACCCACGTGCAGCAACATTAATTGAAAGTAGCAATAGCTTCTAAAATCAATATGCTACTCCTTATCCTCCCCGTGAAAACATATTAATTGCTTCATGAATTAACAATTCATTACGTGTTTAAAGAGTTCCAATTTGAAATCTCACTGGGATGCAGTTCGCAACTTGCGATGCCGAAACCCTTGTCCGTTCCTTCTTTCCATTTTTACTTCTTTTCTCAATTAATTATGTACTAAAAGTGATAAATTTAACTCACTTATTTTATTAAATATAGGCTAAATGGTATAGGGTCTTAAATAAATTATCACTTTAGCCCATTAACTATCGATTAAGTCATTTATCTACAATTACCCATCAATTAATTAACTCAAGTTAAACGAATAGTTCAAAATTCTCAAAAATAACCTACCGGGTCATTACAGTCGATTTCCAAGGCCTCCCATGTTAATAAGACGGGTTGTCACGACCCAGGGGTATACCCTAGAAGTAACACGGCATACTTGAGCCCGAAGGGATTGCATACAAACCCTTAGCATATCATGAACATAAGATATATAAAATACGGGAAAATTTAAAAATTTTACAATCGAAGTCATTTTCATAAAAGCAAGCGAAAGTCTTTATATACTTTGTCTCAAACCATCTAATACACTTTAGATTAAACTCTTGGGACACAGCCCATACAATAGTCTCAAAACATAAAGAAATGACATAAAGGAAATAATGGGTTTGTCCTCGAAGCTATGAGGACTCACCAAATCTTCAACTATTCTTGCTCCTTAGAAACCTAGCCTCCAAAGGAACTCAATCTCTGAAACCCTACATTTGATTAGAATGCAGGGGTGGACCTACAGTGGTTCAATGAACCCACTTCGTTGAAAAATAACACCATATATACATGTATATTTAATCAGTTTTTAATATTTTATATGTATATATTAAATTTTGACCCCACTAACACAAGTCTGAAGCTTTGCCGAGTGGTTGAGGGTGTTCAAATTTCCCAACCAACCCGGGATCGAATCCCTATTGCCACATTTTAGTTTTAATTCATTTTTTTTATATATAAAACGTTCACACACAGTTTTGTCCTCTATTAGGTGTAACTTTTGTCCTTTTAGTTACTTAGAAACTATAAAAAGTAGAACAACTTTTTACTTTTACATTTAAAAGTCCAATAGTCAACAACTTTTGTCCTTTTTGTTTTTAGTTTTTTTTTTTTTTAAAAAAAAACTCAACCAAAAAGGTACTAATCCCTATTATTCTCAATTCTAAAAATCCTTTGTCTTCTTCTTTGTTGAACACTTCTTGAGCCTCTCTTACTTTTCCTCCCCAAAATTTTGAGCATATTTTTTTGTTGAAGGAAAAAATCTCTTCCCGTCTCTCAAATCTCGCATCAATAGTCAATATCCATCAAGTATGTTTTTCTCTCCTGATTCTAGTCTTTATATATACATATATGATTATTGTGGTTATTTTTTATTTCTTCAACTAAAAAATCCCTTATCATTCTAAAATCAACAAAAAATTACAAATAATATTAGGTATATTTCTATGTATTCGATTATGAAATTAAGGTTATAATTATTTTGTTTAATATTTTGTTTTTATTTGTTAAATGTTGAATGAAGAGAAATCATTCATAATATTCTTTTATCTTCTTAGTTTATATTGAAGCCTAGTTTTTCGTCCATCTTGTTATTTACCGTCTAATTCATAAGTCAATGAATTATTTTTTCAAATGTATTAAAATTGTTTAGTATAGTCAGATATGTATGTTGTTAGCCTCATAAAAGTACATTGTCTAAATTGTAGTCTTTTGTTTTATTGATCTAACTTGAGGAGAATGCTTTCGACATAGTAACGTCAAGTTAATAAGATGCTATGGCAATTTATTAAAGTTAACCAATGCAAATTGCAAGATCATTTAATTGAAATTCCATTTATTTAACAACGCTTTGTTTAGTTACTTTCTAATTAGAATTTTAATTTGGTAATACAGGTTGAATATCAAATGAAGAGATTTTTCTCTCCTATATCCTCCAAGTTGCCACAATCAAGTTCATCTGCTCAAAATGCTCCTCGGGTGGAAGAAAACTTGAACCAATTAGAAGAAACTCATCATTCCACTAAAGGATCGAAACAAGGAGTAGATTTGGATTCTTTATTGGCAGATGCAAAGAAAAGAATACCCATTCGAGACTATCATCCGGATAAACGTGATGAGACTAGACGAGCATATATCCAAAGAGGTCCTCATCAACCTCAAATTCGCGAGTTTCCTCAAAGTGATATTTATGGATTAAAACGCCGTTTTAATCGCAAATGGTTTTAAAAATATTATGATTGGTTGGAGTATAATGTGTCTGAAGATGCAGCTTATTGTTTGTGTTGTTATTTATTTCAAGATGAAAGCATTCATCAAGGTAGAGGTGAAACATTTTCAAGTATAGGGTTCAGGAGTTGGCACAAAAAGAAAAGATTAGATACGCATATTGGTAAGTCAAACAGTGTTCACAATCAGGCAAAGAAGAAGTGTGAAGATCTAATGCGACAAGAACAATCAATTCAAGTCGCATTTGTTAAGCTATCCAATCAAACCAAGCTTGAGCACAAAATTCGCTTAAAGGCTTCAATTGAAGTGGCGAGACTTCTCTTGAATCAAGGATTGACATTTCGTGGACATCGTGAAGATGAATCATCGCTAAACAAAGGTGAAACTAATCAGATTACATGACCCAGATATACATGTTTTTGTCTTTATTAATAATATAATAAAATGTAATTAATTAATCATAGATATAATCCTTGAGTTTCGCCTTATTAAGTAAATTAATTGATTTAAATTTTCAAAAGGGCCGATTTTTTAAGTATACAACTTAACAATTGTATTTACACCAACATAGCAATACTTTTTTTTTTCAATTATATAGCAATATTTTTTTTTCAAAAGTAGAATTTAATATTTTTTTAAAAATTCCAAATCAGCCACGCTTATCCCGATTTCCATAAATTTCTCCAATAATTTTACCTTCCCTAAATTATTCAAATATGTTAAAAAAAAATAATCGGAACAATAAAATAAATAATAAAAAGAAAAAGAAAAATCGGAAATTAAAGCATGACAGCCCACAATTTATTTTTTAATTCCTTAATTTTCTCCCCCTCTTTTATTTACCTTCCATAAATATCTCTAATATAGTTATTGCTTCTCTCTCGTAATTCTAATCAAAATCAGACTCTATACCTTCACTATTCTGAAAGTGTGTTCAATGCATTTTTTTCAGCACGACGGGAGATGGAATGAAACAGGTATTCACCATAATAATTGCTTCGATTATGGTTGTTTTAAAGTATATTTATTGGTTTTATTGATTTTTTTTTATAAATATATATATTGTTATAGCTTTATTGATTGGTATTTTTTGGATGGAATTTGTAAAACATAAACTATATTGTTCTCAATTGCTTTGCACCATACGTAGGTACTCGCCTATAGTTAAATTATTGGTTAATTAGTGGTTTATATATTGGTGTAGTCCATAAATTTTGATGCATATGTTTTTTAGTTAGTGGCGTATATACACCAAAATATTATGGTGTATTTTTGTTGAATTTTTATGTTATTTATCGGGTTATTCTACTAGGCACTATTATTTATTTTGTATCTACCAAAAACAAAACACCAACAAATATAAAATAAGATTTTATAAAGTTTTGTTATATGACAGTGGTTAGTTTGTTTATTGGTATTGTTTGGTTAGTTTGTAGTTCAAATGATGATATATATATCAATTTGAAGTGTACACAAATTTTTAATCCTAATATACACCATAATAATTGTAAATACTAAAATTTATACCAATTCTGCATAGCATTTAAACCAGTAAATTAATTTTAGCATTCTTTATCATAAATTATACCACTATAATACACAAATATAAGTTGGATTGTTTTGAAGTATTTTATTGGTTTTATTGATTAAACGTTTTTATAAACATATATTGCTATAGCTTTATTGATTGGTGTTTTTTGGATGGGATCTTTGTTGACACCAAATTTTGTCTCTCCTTTCTTCTAATTTATTTCGGTGAGCTTGTAAATTAGTAATAAGTCGAATACTTTATAATTCACTATTATTTTCCATTTATCACTATTGCTATCGTAATTATCTATATTACTTTAACTTTTATTATTTTTTTTGATTATCTTCTTTAGTTATCATTTTCACTATTTCAAAATTATATATATATATATATATATATTTTATTTTTTTTATCAATGTTACTATTAGTACTTTATTGTCGTCTTCTTTAAAATAGATTGTCGTTACTTTATTTCAAAAATTTTACTTACTAAACTTTTTACGTAATATGTATTATACTAATTATTGAATTAGAAGCTCAATTGAATTAATTTAAAGAAGAAAGAAGGCCCAAAATGCTCCAACAATTCAGTAAATTCAGCTATATTCCAGCCCATTTACAAGTCTAAAATATTCAGCAATTTGGCTACACTCTAGTACAGACCAACGCAGCAGCCCAACTAAAAGAACAGGTCCATTACACTTAACATCGTAATCTAGCCCTATTTTTCATACTATGGATCAGCCGCTTCAAGTTACAAACGTCATTTTTCTCCCTCTTCTATTTTGGTGAAGAAACGCATACAACTTTCAACAATGGCAGACTCCAGCCATTCCTTTTTCGTGCAAGTCTCGACAGCTTCCTCGCCTTCAAAGATTCAGTTAAACATGAGTCCAAAGAACTTTTAAAACTTCTGATTTTTCTACAGAGAAGGCAGATTCAACAGCCTTTTCTTTAAAATTTCAAACGGGTCTTTTGACTCAACAAAACCTTTCAAATCCCGC
Source organism: Solanum commersonii (assembly GCA_029007595.1). Lineage (NCBI taxonomy): Eukaryota > Viridiplantae > Streptophyta > Magnoliopsida > Solanales > Solanaceae > Solanum > Solanum commersonii. The sequence goes on along the minus strand of JAJTWQ010000162.1, from coordinate 194,848 downwards.
CCAAAATTTCAGCTTTCATCTCCAATAAATATGACCTCATATCTTCAACAAAAAGGGGGGATACAGACAAGAACACCACCATATAGGGTCGAAATTACACATATCATTTAGCTACCATTACCCTTATTGGAACTCTTGTATTTTTCGTTTACTTTTTGAAGTTTGAATCTGTGCATAACGAGAGGGTAGATTCAAAGCCGACGACCTCAGTTCACTGCCCCACAATCGGTAATCTCAACTGCCTTTCTTTGTTATAATTTTTACCATTTTTGTTCAGCGTATTGGTGCTAGTTTGTGAATCCATGTTAGTCTTTTGTTATCCTGTATGAAAGCTACAAATGTTTATATATAGTTCAAGGCTTGTGTTTCATCATATATATATATATATATATATATATATATATATATATTTCTATTTGAGTCTGTTGATTCTTAGTAAGTATTGTCACTTAGAAATCTATTGTAAATCGATATTTATCATTGTTTTGGCTGAAAATATTCCCGGTTGACTCTTAATGATTTTATTTGCCTAAATGACTAGTTCATAAGGATTTGATTTACAAAATTACTAGGTTGAATGTAGTTGTGTTTCTCACTTTAGTTCACTGTTTTGGGCCGTCTCTTTCAGTTCATAAGTGATCAAAAGTTGAGATTTTATCAAATGTTAGATAGGGGAAATGTTACCAGAGAACTTGAGTTGTATTCAATACCTATTCTTGGTGTTGAAAATCACTTTTGTTAATATCAAACTATGTCAATATGTGTTGGATCATTGTGGTCTTAAGTTTATTTTTTAAATACATGTTGAATGTGGAAGGAATTCTAGTTTTACTTTATTTACAATTTTGCTTAAGAGTAAGAGATAATTTATTGTCTAACTCGTGTGTCTCTTTCTTTTCTTTGTTTACATGTACACCACCGAGTCGAAGAGTCTCAACTCTAAGACTCGATGTCCCCGCAAGACTCAAAACGTGCATTACATCTATGTGTATTTCTCACACCCTAGAAACTCCATCGAGAAGAAACACAAGAGAAAGTGACAAGCGCTCGACTTTACTCTTCTTTTAGTTGCTTATTCCTAACTTTCTTTATGTTATTTACTATGAATACTTGTGTGTTTATTTTGATAACTTTGTTTGATATATTTAGAAGTTAAACTGATTTTTGATAAAAAATAATTTAGAAAGCATTTAGTTACTGATGTGGTCAAACTTAGAGTTGAATATTTCTAAGTTAGTTTTGGGTTAATCTTGGAGCCTTAAATTATTAAAAATAATAATTTGTTTGCAAATTGTAATAAGTCGAAAAGATTGTTTTAACTCAATTTGCCATACTGGATCACTTTGATGATTTACTTGTTCTTTTAAAATATAAAGATCTTTTCAACAACAAATTGTTTTCAAATATGTAAAACTACTACTTTACGCTTTTTAAACACTATTTTATCTTCTTATTTTAAATTAGTCAATTATTTTACGCTTTATCACTCTTTTACACTTAGCCTAATTAATTATTTAAGTTCGGTCGGTTAACCATTTTTAATGGATCTTAAAGGATGCCTAACTCCTTCCCTTTAGATTAGTTGAACCCTTACCTAGAATCTTATGTTTAGTAGACCTTAAAATGAAGTTTAACTTTAGAAAATAATTTTAATCAATTTAGGTGTCCTAATTCACCGTAATAATTGGGTGGCGACTTCTTAAGTTAGTTATTAATTTGGAAATCACCAAAATGTTGTACACTATTTTGACCCGGTTAAAATGGGGTATAACAATCTTAAATATGGAGTGTAACAAGTATGTATTAGTTTTTTAATTATTATTTTTTTAGTTTGATTGCTAAAATATATAGTTCATTTTTTTTTATTGTTTTAAGTTTTTTTTTGTTGTTTTTCTTGCTTGATTTTTTGTGTAAATAGATATGTTAACTATGAAAAATATTGCTTGAATGAATGCTTCGTATATTGTTTGACACACAAATTTAAATTAATTTGATTATATAAAATGATTGAAAAATTTTGGGTTAAATTATGGTGTATATCTTGGTCTAGTTTATGTATTTCGTACTATAATGCACTATACACCAAAATTTAATCATAATGTACAATATTGTTCAAGATAGCAATGTTAAACTATCATGTGCACTTTTTTTTTTAATTAAGTTGAAAATGGTAATTTCTTGGTTAGTTTGTGGTGTATATATTGGTGTACATCATATATTATATATTAGATTGAACTGTACACCAAAACATCACCATATTATACACCAAAACGTTACCATACTGTACACCAAAGCGTCACCATATTATATATCATTTCTAATTAATTTGTAATTTAAAAAATTATAAATAAGTGGTTGTATTATGATGTTACATTCTTGTAGGTTAGTATGTATCTAACTATTTATCGAAATGTATCGCAGGAATGTATGTGGATTTCAAGATTGAAGGAGTGATATATGACACAAACACCAAAAAGACGTTTACCAAATAGATACAATACTTTGTAATTAATTTTATTTTTTTATGAATGGAATTTTTACTAATACTAGTGATTTTTTCATATATATATATTGGTATAATTATTTATTAATTCGATGATAAATATTGATAGATAGTTGATAATATTATGGTGTAAGGCAACATATAGTTGAAATATATAACAAATACTAATGTTATAATCATGAATTTTTACTTCATGTGCAATTTAATTATTTGTTGGTGTAAGTTATTCATTGTGATTAAAAATAATTGTACACCAAACTTAATCTACAATGTACATTATTTAATATACTTTTTTTTTAAAAGTTAAAACTATTGAACGGTGCTATGGTTTATAATAGGAATAAAATTTGATTATATTTTGGTATAAGTTATTTATTATAATTACAAAAAAATGGTCAACGATATAATACAAATTCTATACCATTTAATATACTCACCCCCCACCCCACCCCTTTTTAACTAACATATATAAAATTGAAGAGAGAAGTAAAAAAAGATCTTCCCATAATAGTTGAAATGAAATTAAAGAGAGAGAAAATAAATTCAATAGTAATTGTATGAAATTAATGAGAAACGTGTTTAAGGATAGAAATCATATTAATTAGATGATACATTTTTACTCCCTAAAAATTAGTGTCAAAATCTAAAAAGAAAATTAGAAAAAACTAATTGAAGAGAGAGAGAGAAAATTAGCATCAAATTCTAAAAAGATAATTAAAAAAAAACGTAATTGAAGAGAGAGAGAGAAAAAAAATTAGCATCAAAATCTAAAACAGATAATTTAAGAAAAACGTAATTGAAGAGAGAGAAAAATATTTTTTACCATAGTAATTGTATCAAGTAAAAAAGAGAAAAAAAAAATTTAAGTAAAAGAGAAATGTATGCAATTATAATTGTGTTGATAATCTAAATGGTAAAAGTAATAAATAATGAGTTCCATCAAATAAGCCACTAAGGCACAAAAATAGGTATAAACACGAGTGAAGATATATATATTTAATAAGCTGTCATATGTATAATTAAAATGTTATTGTTATAAACAAAAAGAGTTTGAAACTGTTTAGGAGAGAGAATATTTGATAAATATTAATATCCTAATTATACTCCATATAAAAGGCACAAAATATTAATAGTATGAGAGAGAAAAATCTGTAAAACAAAATTAAATTAAATACAAAAATTAAATGTTTGTTATGTATGTAATTTAAAAACTTAGTTTGTAATTAAATATAAATATATTGATATTTTGTTAATAAAAGTCTTAAGGAGTATATTTTTATAATTTTCACTTTTCAAAATTAATCGTTCATGTATTTTGAAATTTATCAATAAATCCCTTAATTAAGGAAATCTGTTACAACCAATTAATTTAAATAAATAAAATATGTATCTTGATTTTAAAATTTTGCAGATACATGTATCTCGCGAATTCAGACTCATGTATCATAACCACAAAATATGGTAGAGGAAGTAATATTTGAAACTATCGGGAATCTTAGTAATTAGGACGTAAACTAGTGGAATTTATGTAGTTTTCCCATTTTAATAATCAAACAATGCATCAAAAATAATCTATAAATAACTAAGACAAGCATAATACACTCTAAGCAAACGATCCTAGTTCTCTTTTCCCAATATTTTAGGCTTTGAGTCACCCCAGTAAAGTGTAGCCTAAACTAGCAAAAAGTGTGGCATTTTATCAAAGGCCACACTTTTGGACTTTAAGCAACGCTTTTTAGGGGGTGGCCAAAAGAACCATAACCTTTGACATCAGGCCATGCTTTTTAAATCTTGTCATAGAAACTACACTTAAAAAGCGTGGCCAAAGAGGTATAAGGGCACGCTTTTTAGTAATTCATTAGCAACACCTTTTGTGTGATTATACTACACTTAAAAGCATTGCATTTGCTTTGTTATTGGGCACACTTAAAAAATGTTGCCTTTTATATCTCATCCAGAACATCACTTATAAAGTGTAACTTTTCTTATGTACAGTAAGCCACACATTGGACGTTCCTAAAGCAACACTTTTGAAGTGTGACAATGTTGTGTAGAATTTTTGTAGCCACAATTTTTCATTTTTAAGAATAATAATTTTTATTTGCATATATTCAAGGGATAAGGATCTGAAAAATACCGCAACTTTGGTCAGATTTACTGTTGCGATACTAAACTTTCATGAGGACCTATTACCTCCCTAGACTATTTAATATCGTATTTTAAACATATATATTTTCCCACGCGGACATAAAAAATAATGCAAAATTATAAATAGTAATGTGTCCACGTGGGCACATATATACCTATAAAATACACAATTAAATAGTTCAGGGGGTAAAAAATATGGCATTAAATAGTCTAGGGAGGTAATAGGTCCTTATGAAAGTTTAGTATCGCAACAGCAAATTTGACCAAAGTTGAGATATTTTTCAGACCCTTATCCCTATATTCAATAATCACATATAATAATTAAATATATAAGCGATCTAAAGCACAAAATTAGCTAATAAATAAATCGAAGTTATATATTTCAAATAAACTTCGATAAACATGCCTTGTACAACCAATACTTAGACAAACATGTCTTGTACAACCAAACTTTGACAAACATGTCTCTACTATCAATAAATTCCACAAAACCAAATGAATTCAGACATATATATATATATATATATATATATATATATCAATAGTACAAAAACTCTTCATTGTTCACTAAAATAGATCGAGTTTACTTCACGCCACTATTCAAATTCAATTAACGGCATTTTCCTGCATATTCAAAATAAAATTATAAGTTAGTGAAATAAATCATGTGTATTTAATATGCTCAAATTCACAGTAACCCAAACCAATCCATAACAATAAAGTCACAGCATAAACTGAAGCTCTCCTTAATACAAATCAAAATTTCCACAGAGGCCATTTGGAGTGCTGAATTTCTCACATCATTCTGAATCAACAAAATAAAGTTCAACACATTATAGTTTGAAAGAGTTAGCTTTAGAAGACCAGAAGCTTGAAAGTTACATTCTACCCAGTACCCACATAAAATAGGCACAATGGAGCGCCAAAATAATGTAAGCCACTGCGGCTTTATCATGATAAGAGAGAAATATTTATATATAATTTTAACTCATGCTGGAATTTGATACCTGTTTCTTCTCCTCATCAAGATTTCGCTTTTCTCGCTCAGTTAAGGCTTCACGTTTATTCAGTTCTCTGCCCCAAGAATCAAGCTTCTTCTTCTTGCTCTCCAGCTCTAAGCTTAACATTTCTTGCTCCATCAGGACCTTCTGTACATGCTCACGTGCAAGGCGTTGCATCTTCCGTGATTCTGCACCAAGTACGCTTAAGTTATACTTTAGAAACAAGTGGAACTTTCTATTACCTGATGAATATCCAAAAAAAGAGCTCTTTAGCTTGTGATCTTTGTCAATCAAGGATCTAGTGACACCTTACTAGTTCTCAAAGCAAATGTAAGATGCATAAAGTTAGTTACATATTAAATAAAACTATTTTAAAGAGACAAGCTCTAGTGAATCCCTTTCGTCCATGTAACAAATGAAACAACCTAATTATAAAGTAGATGAAACAGAACTGGCACTTTACAATGTCAAGTCTAAATATTTTACCTATCAGACACATGGCAGGGACATCAGATAAGAAACATAAATTTCATACATTATCTTTTGAAATTTAAAGCAGCTATGAATTAGGCAAAAAAAATCTTTTGAAAAACTACAACTGGATGTTAATCAGGATTTAGAAGAGGAAGTTTGATCATTTTCACTGGAACCAGAACCGTCCATTAACTGAAACTCTCTCTTGTCATAAATCTCCAATGAAAAATCCCTAAGCATCTGTGTAGTACTTGTTGTTGTGGAACCAGTAGAACTCGAACTTGGAGCACTGGCTGAAGCAACAGAGCTTAACTTGTCTCCATTCCATCACTTTTTGACACACAAGAGCTGCTCAAATGAACCTCATTAGCAGCAGCAACAGCAGAGACCCCTCCTGCTGCATATCGGTTGACGGTGCCAATTGACTAAAACTTTTCCCTTAGGAATAAATGGACTACTGGAAGACAACTCTTTATAAATTTCAACATTTTAAAGACAAGAGACATCTAAAAGAAACAAATAATCCCTTGCAAATCTAATCCATCTTGAAGGAGAGGCTGGTAGAACTGGTTCTCTTGTTTCTACTGATCCAAATGTTCTGGTGAGGCTCGAGTGTCTAGAGAAGGAGAACACAACTCTCAAACTTTACCTTTCATCTTGTTCAGAGGAGTTGCAAATTAAGACAATAGAGAGGGACTTGAGCACCCAAGCAGCAGAAACTGCTAGTAAGCAACAGTTAGAGAGCATAAATAATGTGACCAAGCTTGAAGCGGAGTGTCGAAAACTACAAGCATTGGCTCGCAAATCATCCCTACTCAGTGACCAAAGATCTACTGTTGTTTCATCCTTCTCTATTGAGTCCTTCACCAATGGTCAATCTGGTAGTGAAGATCAACTGAAGACAGTCCACTCTAATAGTCAAATGATGCGCAAACTGGAAACAAGTGAATGTGATCAAAGTTGCTCTGATTCATCGGCATCAACACTAATTGCTAGGCTTGATCAATTTCAGCACGAAAAAGTTATGCCTAAAACTCTTGCTACTCGGTCTTTGGAAATTGACATGATGGATGGCTTCTTGGGAGGAGAGACTCGTTGCAATATCTGAAACTGTGAATAAAGGCTCTTCACTTACATCGGATGTTGTTGCTGATGACTCATCAAGTGAAGAGAATCCCCTGTCAGCAGAATATGGACCCTTTCACAAAGGGTGGTTGAATTAGAGCAAAAGCTGGAGAAGATTGAAACAGATAAAGTTGAATTGGAAAATGCTTTAAGTGAGAGTCGAGATGCCCTCAAGGTGTTCGATTTGAAGACCCTTTCACAACAACAAAATTCATTTTCAAATCAATTGTTGCTACAAAACTATAAATCTAGTAATCTATGTGTTCCACATGAGACTCTTTCGTTAAATATGAGTATAAAATCTGAGGAAAAAGAAAAAAACAAATAAATGATCACTAACAAACTACTTTTGGGGAACCCCGTATCCCAGTCAAAGTAGAATGTAGATACAAATGCCATAAGCAAAAAATCTTGAATAACTTCATCTATCCTTTAATTCATTTCCCCTTTGGCTCAATTCTTCCTCCATTAAAGATTGAAAAAATAGCAAAATTATGTCTGCTCTAGGGCTACTGCCACTTGTTAATGATTTTTTCCCTAAATGCTTATGTAGAAATAATTAGTTAATACTTACCAAATGAGACTAACAAAATCAAATCTTCTCTACACATGCAACTAACGCTACTCGAAAACATAACTTATTAGTTGTTGATCTCACATGCTTTGCTAGGTTGAACGGGATGTATTTGTATTTGATCATGTGCAGAATTTGTCGCTTCATTGTAAGGGCACAAAGAATGATCCAATAGCAATGATATATAGGCCATAACACGGAAACATCAAATAGAGAAAATAGAGTCATGATAAATGCAATACAAAAACCTTGGTTATGGAATACCTGAGATAAACAAAACAAGCATAAACACCCAATAAATTTGAGAAAGTAGTGAACGAAATGAAACAATTACGTAATGTTCGGAATTAAACACATGTTCTGAAGTTGCTGCCTTATTTTTTCTCATTTATCTCCCTTATTTGAACTCGTAAATACACAAGATGGAAGGAGCTTTTTTAAGGTGAGAATAGTCCATTACTCCGAAAGAAATAACCTACAAATGTAAATTATTTAATAAAATTTACTTGTTTGAAAACATTGGAAAAGAGAACAACAAACATACCACAAAGTCAAAAAGAAATTAGCAGAATGGTATCATTTAAAACACTACCTCCTCGTATAATAAAAGGATCTTTGAGGAACTTTTGCAGCGATATGTTGTTCAAGACACTTGGTCATTCTTTAGTAATGTTTAATGCAATGAAGCTTAGAGCTTGAGTGTACCCAATTTTCTGGTTATAGAGGACATACAAACTACAGAACCAAACAAATAAAAAGACAATACCAAAGATATATTCATCCACATTCAACAAACAAACAAGATACATAACTAACCATGCAACTCCCAATCCGAACAAAAAAAAGGCATGTTACTAGGAAAAAATAGTAGCTACTCTAGTTGTACATTCGAAATTTGAACAATTGTATATCATACTCTATAAAAATAGTTGCAATAATTGATGGAGAAACCTTGAGCCACATTCATGATGAAACTATTGAAATGCCAAAATTATCACTCCCTCTGTCTCACTCGATGGATGGAGTAATCTCAGCCTTTATTAACTTCTGTAATAAAATGACCACATCAAATGTAATAGATTATGTTTCCAGCACACTCCAAAGATAGTCACAACATATCCTTTGCTTGGACAGGACCAAAAGGATGGTATTGACCTATACAACTCTTCACAATTCCAAATTATATTAAAGGTATTTGTTGATTTAAATACTTAAAATGCACAGTGAAAGGGTTTTCTTTTCCTTAAAGCCGCCTTCAAGATGGGGCGTTAGGAATGACCCCTACATCGTATGTTAATAACAAATAACAAAACACATGTACAAGAGGTATGCAATGCCTACCCTATTCAAGAGTTTCAAGATTAGACATGTCCAATCTTTTACAAAAATTATATCGTGATTAAAGTTGTGTTTGATGCTTATTGTAATATTTCTTTCTAAGATTTTGTTGGGTTCGAAATAGGGCGTGAAGCTACTTCTTCCTTAAAAGCTTACATTTATTATTCATCTCCGTGGGTTGTCACTTTGTTTCGCTACTTTCCGTTCTTGGCATGCCTCAATTCATGGCTGTCCGAGATCCCTATATTATTCATCTAAGCTTTGGTTTGGCTGCTCAATAATTCAATCTCGGTTCATCTCAAATGTCGTCCTGTTCCGGGTTCAAGCATGCCTGTCTATTGTTTGTTTGAATGCTTCAGTTGGCTTGTACTCCCATGAAGATATATTTTGAATTTTAGTCCACTTTTGTCATAGTTTATGTGATCTATTAAAGAATTGTTTCTGTCTGTTAAAGGCCTTTCTCACACTTCATATTGCCTTAAATCTGAAAGAGTCTGTTCCTCATGGTCTTTTTTTTTCTTTTCGATTGATTTATTTATTTTCCCATTTAGATTTGCTTTCTTTCCATCTCTATTACAGTCATGCTTAATGTTTATTCCTTTGTCAAGCTTTTATTATATCTGCATATTTACTTTTGAGGAAAATCAAATATGCTAGCATTTTGAATCAAAGCAGTATCTTCTGATTTCCAGCATCCGTCCATCTCCAGATTTATATTTAAGCTTTATATTGGCTGGTAAAAGTGAAAAGTAAAGTACTTTTCTTTCTTTCTTTCTTATAGCATAGTTCTTTTGGAAATTTACTCTGAAAAACCAGGTTGATTGTCGCTGTGAGAAATAGTGAGGCTGGGATTCTTGAGATTAGAATATATGTATGAGGTGGCTCTGGAAATAGTTAGGTTTTTTTTAAGGTGGTTGGGATGGGTACATCACTTTGATTGTAGATGTATCTAAAGAACAGTCCCTTCAGGCACATCCGATAAAAAATATATCTAAAGAACACAGAATGGGCAGTAGACCCTTTCGAAATTTCTGGTTGCCCTCCACTTGGAACACATAGATAATTTCAAGAGAACTCAGCATTAGCCAGACAAGATGTGGATGCTTCAGTTCCTGAAGGTAATGGTGTAGCTAATAGCCAAAATGTAAGCACAAGAACTTCCCTAGAAGTTTCTGATGGCTTGGTGCTGGATGAAAAGATCTGTCCCAGTTTGTCTGAGCAGTTCACTGGACTCGACCATCAAGGTAAGCAGTACCACTTCTGATGCAGAGTTGCAGATAGTGAGTGTTGCAGCATCATATGTTGCGCCAGAAGATGCACTGGCTCTTGCTGTGCCAACGCCGATCTTATCCGAGGTGTCCCTGTCTCACATTGGAAGCAACCAGTGCAAAGAGGGAGCAGTGGATACTTGAATTTCTACAGGTGTTTTTATTTGCCCATTCTTTTAAGCTCTTCTGTCTGTTAGAATATTGCTACAGATAAAAGATCACAAATATATTTTCTTTAATCAGGAGGAGAAGTTCCTGGTCAAATCAGAGCTATACAGACGGCTTCAGGATCTTGAGAAGGAGAAGACAGACACAAAGACCTTAGATCGTTGTCTGAATAAGCTCTTGCAAGGAGGACATTGTAAACTTATCGTTGTTTATGTCCCTGTTCTAACAAATTGTAACCACAGTCGTAAGATACAGGTTGTTTTGCACCCTTCAGTTTCTAGCGTATCTGCTGAACATATTCATGAGAGATTCAGGTCTTTTGAAACATACATCCGCACTCAAGCCTCTTCTCAATTGAAAAAGGGAGAACCATTTCCTCAACTGAATGATCTCACCAGGACACATCAAAGCACAAAATTGAACCAAGCTGAGCGAGCTGAAGCTATGTGTACAAATGGATTTGTACTAGATGACTATAATCATTGATTGACATTTTGCGACGTTTGAAGGTACAATGAATTTTACTTTGAGAATTTAGATTTTTGATGCTTGGAACCGTGTGGTTACTGGAAAAGCTTAGAAGTATAAAGAAAGGAATGTTGCTACTGGAAAGAGGAGTTCATTGTTTTCCCAAAAGACGAATTTTCTTCTATATACATGCCTTATTTCTAGAGGAGCTAAAATGTTATCCAGCTTTGACTGGAGTTCACTTACAATCTCCATTATCCACTAGATGTATTATAGATGCTTTTTCAATAAAAGAGGATGATCCAGTGGCTATTGTAGACACCCTAGGATCCTTATAAGATGGAGGGGGGGGGGTCTAGTGATAGTTTTGCTTTTTTTTTTTTCTTTATCTTTTTGTTTGATAGGAACACTCCTGTGGATGTAGGATATGCTGTAAATTTTTGGTTACCAGTTTTGGGCAGATGATTGATATACAAAATGTTACCTTTATAAAAAAGAGAGCATAGTGTCGTGTAGTTCAGGTTGCTTGTAGAGAACCTGATACATGAAATTCAGTCACCCATAGCTCTTGACTAATTCAAAAATTATTTAAGGAAGAACCTTGATGAGAGTGAAAATTGTTTTCTTTGTAACTTTCCCAGCAACGTCTTTTTTCTGGTATTTCTAATGTATAAAGTTACTCTTTTCCGATAAAAAGAAAAGTTGTTAGCTTCCAGAATATTTAGAGCCTGCAGAGTACTCAAAGAAATAGCAGTTTTTGTAGTTGAAAATTGTTTGCAACACTTGTAGGACTGTCTAATAGGTATTGAGTTTCAGGATAAATATTCCTGATTATGCTTTCAGTTTGGTGTTTTGTGGTATACCCCCTCCCTCCAAAAAAGAAAAGAACACAAGAGAAAGAGTCAGAAATTATAATTGGTGCTAACTGCCTGACAACATATCTATCCCTGTGATATACATTCTTACTGGTCATTTCTATAAGTAAACGGAATGCCAAAGTTTCAATAACTAGTGCAAAAGCTGGCTATGTTGCTTGGACCTTTAAAAACTGTCAACGGGTGCGTGTTGAATTCTCCAAAAGTAGTGAGTAGTGCATTCTTGGAGGATCCGACACAGGTGCTGCAACATTTTTGAAGAGTCTGAAAAACATAGAAAACTGGTAATCGTAATTCACTCTCTAAAAGATAAAAAAGCTTCATATATTGGAAAAATTATGCTTTCTGACTAATGTAATAGTGGTCTTGTCTGACAATGGGAGTCTTCATTCTGAATAAGTTGAATTTAGTTCTAGCAACTTTTGCTTCAATTTTTGCAATATGTTGTGATTCTTTTCTTTTACGAAAAAAGAACATGCAAAGTTGTTTAACATGTCATTTTCATTGTAGGCTACTTGAATTCATTTGCTCTGTTCGCAGGGAGATGATTCAGCATCGACCTTACACCCACAAAGTTGATGGTTATAGTTTTGGCATCGTTCAGTGGGAATTGTTAACAAGTATGCTTCCGTTCCAGAAAATGACCGCTGTGCAGGCAGCTTTAGTTGTAGTCAATGAAGGTTTTCGTCCAGAAATCCCCAATGATTGTTTGCCTGTTCTAAGTGAAATCATGACCTGCTGCTGGGATGCAAACCCTGATAATCAACCACCATTCTCTCAGATGGTCAGAATGCTCGAAGTTGCAGAAACAGAGATCATAATAACTGTTAGAAAGGCCCGTTTTAGGTGCTGCATGAGTCGGCCTATGACTATTGATTGTTGTGGTAAACGGAAACTAGAAGCAGTAAAAGCAGGGGTAAAAAAATTGGGAATCCAAAAAAACAGTTGATTTTAACTCCTATGTATCTCTATCAAGCATAATTTCTTTGTTCAGATAGGAAAGGGAGTAAGTTATAAGTATTTTTTTTCTTTGTTGCATCTTTTTTTTGTTCTCTTTGGATTTAAGATGTTGATTAGTAGTAATAGAGAGGACTGATGTGTATCCCTGGACCCTTTGTTGTAAGTTTGATAAAAATTATGATGTCCTCAAGATCTTTTTTTCTGACCCACGCCCAGACCCTCATCTTTGTGTTATAGCCCCTAAATGTTTGATCATGCATTGCATGAATATGCTAGCAGGAGTAATATATTTTGTTTGGAAATTGAGGGTATATTGAAATCAATTAGTATGTATGAAATGCTAGCAGGAGTCTTTTGCGTGCTATTCCTTACGCCCTGAGTGAGAAGGAAGCTTCTCACAGATATTGACTGTATCCGACAACCAACGGGTGTTTTTCCAATGACCAGCGTGGCGTGGGTCTGGCTCAATTCATGCTTCAGTTTTGTAAAGGTATGTTATATTTCACATTAACGAAACACTTAAATTCTGAACTTTTAAATGTGAGAGGGTGCAAGAATGTTGTTGACCTTTAGTTTGATACTTATTTAAGATAACTGATTTCATTTGAGTTGAACACATGATAAGTTTGTTTATATATGTTAAGGTATCTCCAATCCAAACACCAATTTTTACACCAAATTTGGTGTCAGCACTATTTTTGGTGTAATCAACTCCAACCCACTGCATCAAATTTTACATCAAAAAAGAATATTTTTCTCTCTCTTTATTATTATATTATTATTTCTTATTTCATAAAACAAATTCTTTCTAAAACATTCACCATATATAATTCATATTATTTCCTTTTATAATCGTTTAATATAAAATTATTTTGTACCATAATTTTTTAAATAATATAAATTGCTAGCAAATATTATACATTATACATAATAATGGATAATACAAATAAAAGTAGTAATTGATGAATGTTACTACTTTGTTGAATGTTTATTATTTTCGGTTATTTTTAAGTACATTGTATTATTTGTTTAAAAATTTATATGTTTGCATTTTTTATTTTTGTGAAGGTTAATTGTAGTTATATCCAATTATAATTTATATTAGAATTAACACAAGTTTAGTTTTTATAAAAGTCATATATAGAAAAATTAATTTATAAAAAAACTAAATTTTATATCTAAAATTAATATTATAACAATATTACATAAAAAAATAATTAAATATACAAGAGATTTAATTGAACATACAATTTATATAATATTTAATTAAAAGTTTGTATAATGAAATATAATATTAAAATATTCAAAAAGTGAATTGGTGTGATGAATAGTGTTACACCAAATTTGGTGTAACACTATTCACACACCAAATTTGGTGTAAAAATTGGTGTTGGTTGGAGCTCAAAACATCAAATTTTACACCAAATTTAGGATTCGGTGTAAAATTTATTGTTGGGTTGGAGCTGGTCTTATATTAAGTACTGACAACTTTCTTATTTTTAACACTGTTAAAATTCTTATGTTGGAGTAGTGTTTTTCTTCATTTCTTGTCATCTATTTGAATTTTTTTGAGACTAAACCTGATTTTAGGAACTTGTATGTTGTCTATATTAAGCAATATTTGCTTCTTCCATCATAATTCATCTTGTTCCTCCTTTTCCAAAGCTCTCATAGGATGATTAACCATGACTAGTGTCGAGTGTGAATTATTTTCTAACATTTAATTTTCTTTTGAATGTGTAGGAAAATGCAGGAGGTCAACTCAATATATTGGAGCGAACGATATAGTGTATTTGAACTATTATTATATATGTTTGAATACATTGTGAAATTTATTGCTAGTACACCTCTTTAAGATATTCCTTTCTAAGTATGTAGTACAAGACATGTTTTTTGAAGTTTATTATATTGAATTATATATTAGCTTATTTGATGTTTGAGATAATTTATATGATACAATTATGTGATAAGTGAATCTATCAAAACCAAAATTATTATTTTTCAATTAGAAATTGTGGCTATAAAAATTCTAGACAACATTGCCACACTTTTTTAAGTGTGGCTATAGGGATGCCAATTGTGTGGCTTATTGATTATAAAATGTAGTATGTACGTTAGAAAAGGCTACACTTTATAAGGGTTATTGTTGAAGAGGTATAAAAAGCTACACTTTTAAAGTGTGGACAATAACAAAGCAAAGGTCACGCTAGAAAATGTAGTATTATCAAATAAAGGTGTTGCCAATGAGATGCTACAAAGCGTGGCCTTGTAACTCATCGGCCACGCTTTGTAAGCGTAGCTGCTACGGCAACACTTGAAAAGTGTAGCCTAAGGTCAAAGGTTGCGCCTTTTTAGGCCACCCTCGAAAAAACATTGCCTTATGTCTTTTTTGCTAGTTTAGGCCACACTTGTAAAGTGTGGTTGAAAGCCTAAAATGTTGTAGCCTAAAATAATCTAATCTCTCGTTCTTTTTCTTTCCATGTAACAATTTATCTCTATTGCGCTACCATTCTTAAATCATAAACTTAAGCAGTTCCCTCTCAGGATTAAAAAGAGTTAATGTTTGAATGTATAAATTTGAAGTGGGATTATTTGCAAAGAAGAGAAATACAAAAATTTAGTTGATATAAGTATATTATAGGACATCCTCGTGCATCAAGTTTCTTAATTTAAGATATAGGAAACTTGAAGCATGGTTAGCAAAAGTATTCTTGATACCTCAGCCATTTTCAAGATGGATTGATTTTGCTGTAATAAATTTGTATTTGTACCCAAAAGAATATCGACAAAGTGCTATTTAAAATATTTTCATTGGTAGTTTTTGAAGCAAGTACCATTAGAGAACAATCAGACATTAAAGTATCTATTTCTATAAATACATGTGAAGATTAGATTAAAATAAAGGAAAATTTGCTCAAAAACAAGAACATTAGAGAAATTAGTTGGAGAAACATTTACCATAACAGAGAGCCCAAATTAGCCACAAGATATATGAATTTTGAAAAAAATTCAATGATAGAAACTTTGATATAGCAGAGACCTAGAGAGGGTTTGAAGGAGAGACATAGAAGCAAAGGGAAGAAATGGCTAATTTGTAAACAACGAAAGGGCCACACATCAGTTATGTGTTAAACCATGTGGAGTATATTAATAGGTCAGTTCATAAGTAAAATTACTGGAACACCCTTGGTCCTCAAAAGAGACCCTCTCTTAGAGCCTGTTTGGCATTGCTGTTAAAAACTACTTATTTCTAGATGTGTTTTTTTAAATAACTTTTCTGAAAAGTGCTTTTTCAAAAAAAAAAATTTGTGTTTGGCAAATTCATTTGAAAAGTGCTTTTGATAAGCAATTTGTGTTTGACTCTTTCTTTTTTTTTTAAAAAAAAAAATACTTTTGAGAGTCAAATTACGAAAAAAGGTAAGTATAATTGTGCTCTTAAGATTATTTAAATTATGAAAAAGATTTTTTTTTATTTGTTACCTTTTTAGGGGAGTTGAAATATTTAATTATTATTTTTTAAAATTTTAAAAAAAGTATTGTTGAAAAATATTGAGAAGAAAAAGCTTTTTGTTATTTGTTACGTATTTTGTTTTTTAATTCAATCTTTAGCTATTTTTTTTTGTCATAATCCTCTAAAGTAAAAATATATATAGACATAAAATTAAAATAAAATAATATGTAAATTAAGAAAAGAATTTTTTTTATTTGTTACTTTTTTTTTTTGGAGGGCTGAAATCATTAATTGTTACTTTTTTTTTCATTTTTAATCATGCAAAATATGATTATTACCTATTTCTAATGATGGGTAAAATAATATAAAAAATATAAATAATAATATATAAACATAAATAAAATAAAAAGTTTATCATATAAAAATAAAAAATAATTTTTTTGAATGAAACTTAACTGAACTTATGAAATATATTAATTAATTAATAAGAGATATATTGATAAATATGTAAATATGTAAGAGATATTTTAGTCTTCAAAAATATAAATTTTTTTCTTCTTCACCCTTTGGGGTGGCCCAGTGGTTTGGACCTGGGACTTCCATGTTGGAGGTCTTAAGTTCGAAACCCATTGCCAGCGAAAGTAAGAGATTTGTCTTCTGGGTTGAGCTCATCGCATCGGGCTTGCTTAGTGCGGATTACCTCTCCTATGTGGTTTTGCCTTCTGGGTTGAGCTCGTCGCATCGAACTTGTCTAGTGTGGGTTACCTATCCAATGTGGTTTGCGTTTGCGAGCTATTGCATAGAGCGGAGGTAGTAGGTTTCCCTTGTCATAAAAAAAAGATATAATTTTCTGCTTCTTCTTGTGCTTTTCTTTTTTTTCAAGGAGAAATTTTTTGTTTTATATTATTTTTTCCAAAAAAAAGAGAATGAAATGATGATGAAATAATAAAAAATAGTAACAGTTTTTCTTTGCTCGCCATCCCTATCAACACCAACAAAGAGAAGCAAAAACTCCGAAACCCTAGACCAAAAGTCGTATCAATATCAATGGTTCATCCAGGAGTGATCTATTTCGTCAATGGATTGCACGAATATTTTAAGATTGATTTGGAGTCGTTGCCGGATAAACTTTCTCCGATTGCCAATTTCACTACTGAAAGATCTCCAGGGTGGACCGTTATTGATGAATGCATCTACTGCATCGGAGGAATTAAGGAGGTAAACGAAACAAAACATTTCAGCGTCAGTATGAACTTTACTAAATATAATACCACAAACCCT
Source organism: Solanum commersonii (assembly GCA_029007595.1). Classification (NCBI taxonomy): domain Eukaryota; kingdom Viridiplantae; phylum Streptophyta; class Magnoliopsida; order Solanales; family Solanaceae; genus Solanum; species Solanum commersonii. The sequence continues at coordinate 177,214 of JAJTWQ010000162.1, read as the reverse complement.
AATTCTACCTGGGAACTCATATCACATAACAGAAATCTTCGCTGGTACAGGCCATTTGTGTTTGCCTACGGTAGGAAGATCTATGTTATCAGCGGCTATCGGTTAGTATCAGATTACTACGATCGTGACGACAAGGCGGATTGGACATATTGGGGTGAATATTATAATCTGGACTCCCAAACATGGCATTACCTGCCCAAATTGGTAGGTTTAGAAACCTTTTCTGGTTTTCAGACCGCCGTTATAAATAAAACAACAGTAGTCTTTTATTCAGTGAGCGGCTCTGTTTTGCTCCTTTACGATGTCGCTAAGGAGGAGTGGATTCACAAAGAACATCATCATCCTAACATGTACTTGGCAAATATGGTGGTTCATCCGAATGGGCTCGAACAATGTGACTGTCGTCCTGCTCTATTCTCTGTTGCCAACAATACAACCGCAGTTGTATGTCACTCAACTTTGTATTGGCTCAACAATGACCTGTGCTTATATGGGTATGATTATGTTCGGAAGAGATGGTTTCAATCAAATAGTCTTCTAGCAGAATTAGATTGGTCACTTTCGCTGGAACCTCATGAATTAGTTTTTGCGCCACTTTTGTTTTACCTGGATGACGAAAATTTTGTAGCCATCTGTCGTGTAACTCATAAAGAATTGGGAATTGCCATCATTGAAGTTGAGAGAAAGCCGCTCTTTCTAAACGTGTCTTTGAAATTCTCCGGAGCACTTCATATTGACACTAAATGCTTTGGGATCAACCTCTTCAATGGGATGGCTATGTGAGTGCACTTTGTTGTTCATGCTAGTTTTTTACCCCTTTTATATATTAGTCTGAATTGGTTTATTTATTTCTGCATTCTTTCCTGCTCTGTCACATCTCCTTGTTATATGCACTTAGCTTTTTAGGGGTTGTACTAGGTAGATGCAGTTTGCCACTCTTCTGTTCATTTGTATCCTCTAATCTGAAATAAGTCCCCAATCTGTGTATACATAAAATAGGCCCCCGCTCTTCGACATGGATGTGCAGTGGTTTCCATTATCATCCCCACATGATTTCCTAAATTCTATTCGTGCGAGGACCACCATATTCTTGTTTTTCCTTTCCCCTCCTCGAATGGTTGCCTCACAACTCTAGACCCCTGTTTATTTGATGGTACACTGGGTGATTACTTTAAACCCTTAGTTTTTTGCAATTCTTTCCCTTTATGTGAGTTCAAATACATAAGAAGATAAAGCAAGTAATTTAACAAGCAGACCCAAAATTACATCAAATAATATACAAGAAGATAATTAAACATGATGAAAATTCAAGCAAACAATTTGGAAATCAAAACAAATAGCTCACGTAAGGAACATTAAAGTAATCATGTTGAGAATCAAATAATCAAATGAATATGCTATTCACTAATCCTACTGCTGGACAATAGAAATTTTACAATGGAGCCAACAAACCACAGGTTTTAATAAAGTCGAGCCAAATTGATTAAGTTTTTGACAGTATCATCATAGCCTCCCTCAAACTATTTTTAGAGGGTCATATTTAGCAAAACCAAGTTGTAAGCAAAAAAAAAACAGGGAAATATATTTTAGCAACAAACAACATCAGCATACCTAGAGAATCCTGAAAGTAGGGTATGGGAAGGGTAGGATATCAGCAGACCTTATCCTTATCTTTGTGGGGTAGAGAGGTTGTTTCCGTTAGACCCTTGGCTCAAAAGAAATGTATCCTACGTAGGATTGTAAGAAAAGAGATAGCAAAATAACATAATACTAAATAAATGAAGCAACAGATAGTAATACATCAAAAAAAAATATAGTCTGGTGTGCTTACTTTAGGTCCAATATTTACCATGAGTCTGTTTAGATATTTGTTTGTCAGTAAAAATGCAAAACTAAAAATTAGTATGTTAGAGAGTCTTAAATTGTTGAATATTGGAACAAGATTAGTTTAATTGGAGCAAATTGGATAGTTATGATTCAAATAGTTAATCCCAACAAGTCTTGTATTTAAGCATAGTCAAAAGAAGATAAAGGTCCAAATAAAAAAAACAACAAGTTAAGATTAAAGATTAATCAGGTTGGAATTCTTGTGTATAATAAGTCTTAGTTGTTAAGAAATTTGTTAGTAGAAAATAGAAAAACCTTCTAATGTAAGTGAACACCAATTTACTGAATAATGGAATCACGTCCAAATAAAGTGAAATGAATAGTGTCGATTCACATAGCCAACCCAACTACACTATGTGAATAGTGTCGATTCACATAGCCAACCCAACTACTGAGGGATTGAACCATACTTGAATTATCACTAAATTCATAATTGGTGAATATAACTGCTTGACATCTCATCCAGGTCAAATATAATGAAACTTCATATTTGCAATGTAAACATTTTAACTCATTTAGTCATTTATGCTTTTGCTTTGATATATTAGAGAAACCCTTGATTGAAAGCAATCTTAATAATCATAAGCATATCAAACCGTTAAAAGTAATGGAAAGATTTATGTTAGAATTATTTTTAATTATAACATTGTCAACCTATAATAATAATTATGAGAATTGGTAATTGCATTCCTTAACATTAAGGGGTCGTTCGTTAGCTGGATATATAAGAACCAACTTATTCATTTATTAATCTAAGGACTATGCTGGCCTCCTCCAAAAAAATAATTCCATATATTTGAAAAAATCGACCAACTAGACAACACCCTCTGTGTTTCTTCTTTACACCAGAAATGGGAATTAACAAAATAGTTCCCCTCAATTTTCTGTAGAGAGCTAACTCTATCCTCAAAGCACCTTCCATTCCTTTCTTTTCATACTATCCACCAAATACGTGTAGGGATTGCTCCCCACCATCTCTTTTGTGACTTGCTACTCCCTCTCCTAATCCAACAACTAAGGAGGTATGCAGTGTGTTCTGGCATAGTTCACATGATACCACTGAAACTAAAAATTAAGCTACCACAAGTGGCCAGTCAGTCACCTTGTAGTGCATAAATAAATGACTATTTGTCTCTGTGTACTCATTACAAGAAAACACGTTGATGTTATTTGGATTCCTCTGTTCTGAAGGCCTTCATGTGTTAGGCATGCTTGTCTAACTATCAGTCAAGTGAAGCATTTGATTTTAGTAGGAACCAGGCAATTCCACACCTTTGAACATAGATCTATACTGCCTCTCGGTTGCCCCAAGATTACCTATAATTATGTGTTATCCTTAATATACAATTACTTAATTTTTTAACAAGTTTCAACTTTAGATTCAATTTTATCATGAAACTCTTTATTAGATTTGACTCCTATAGACAACCCAACACAATAGTTTCATTAATTGTCACTTAACAGATTAATTGTCTTTAATTTAATTCCACGACTAAATCAAGTGTCAAGTAGAACAGAGGTGAAGATCTCAAGCAAGTGAAAATAGTAAAAATCTTGAATTCAGTACTTAACTTTCTTTTTCTTGTCAATTTGAAGGTAAATAGTGAATGAACAACATATGTAAGGAATATCAATTGATACAAAGAATAATCCGAGACATTAAGAGAGATCTATTATCTGGGTAATAATTGTTAGTATGCACATCTAGAGAAGAACAAAAATAAAATGTAGCAGCATGAAGGTGAAGTGTAATCAAATTTACCCCCAAGGCCTAGCTTGAGTGGTAACAGGTGGAGGATTTGTGCTTAGGTCGCAGGTTCAATCCCCACACCATGCAAAGCAAAGCCCGGTATTTAAGTGGAGAAGGGCAGAGGGGCGGGTCCATTAGCCACCGAGTTTAGAAGGCTGTGATTGGTCCAAAGGGCGGGTCACAGACCGATTTCTTGGTTAAAAAAAAAAAGTGTAATCAAATTAAAAATAAATACCACTTACTAGCTATACCTTACTCAAACAGAGAAAAGATGAGGCTGTTTTGTAGTCTCACCAGAATGTATATACCAATTATCCTTCAAAGAAATATTGACTTCATACTTGTCCTTAAGGGCAAACTCATGTTCATGTATGCAAAAAGGATACATATATCAACTTCACACATCGTAGACAACTTCGAAATGTGAAGACTTCTTAATCTTTGGCCACTAGACAAGCTCCATGCGTCCAACTACTTCTTTCTATGACAAAAAGTACGAGATAAATTGCTTTCAACTGATAATGAATAGATATATCGTGTTTTTCAGTCCGAATAGACATTCTTAGAGCATATTGTACCGACCTTTGTAGGAAAATTTTAATTCAATAAAAATGATACATTTGAAGCATGGGCTTAGGTTAGGAATTAAACTCCTTGTGGAAACATTCAATGGTTGATTCCTGTTTCATTATAATGAAGCATGCATCAATACAAACTGGTTAAGCTTACTGAAACTAATATTAAGTATAAGTCGAGTTAAAAACAGGCATCAGGACTTAAATCTGGCCAAAATTAGCTATGGCCAAAAATAGGTTACTTCCAAGTAACTATTTCAATCTGCTATATTTCCCAAGTAATGAACTAAAACTTAGAATTCGTTTTTGAGAAAACACACCCGAAAGAAATGATAATGAGGCACAAACGTTCAAGTAAAAGAACAATCAGCAGACATACAATATTCTTTTAACACGCTTGATCAGGAAAACATAAAAAATGATCACCTAAGACCTCTATTCTACCTTGCCTGAGATATCTAAGGCAAACAAGTATTAAGCTAGCATATGATTTGTTCAAGCAAGATATGGACTGGAACACATAATTCAGTAAGGCAAAAACTCCAACATCAAGATGATACCTAAACTCAATAGATACCTTTATATGATCATTATTTATTAAAGCGTAAATTCAAAAAGCAACAAAATCTTTCTTTGCTTAAAGTATGAAGTGAGAAGCGATATGCTCGCTTCATTGAAGTAAAAACTCAAACAGAGAGAAGAAGAAATAGAAATTTTAAAACAGATAGATGACAAAATAAAACCCAGAGAAAAACTGTGAAGAAAGAATGGAACAGTGAAAATTGTGAAGAAAGAAAAAAAGCAGCAGAACAACTAAGGAAAAGGAGGAGGAGCAATACCTGGATTTGACGAAGAACAAAAGTTATTTCTTTCTACCTTGCTTCAAGCTTCTGTCCAAGAAGCGATCGCTCCATCTATGTCGCATTGCTGCAGACAATGAAGCACCAGATGGTCGTTTCGCCTTGCTACATCACTTTAAGCGGTGAAGTGGTCGCTTTTAATAACATTGGCAGATATCTTTGATATAATTAAGAAAATTGAAATTTTTGGCGAAATTCAAGAAACAATAATACAACAATGCAGGGACACATTGACATATTGAGTCATTCACTTCAATGATACACAAAACAAGATAAAAAGATTTTTATTGATCAATTAATTTTTGACGACTGGGTATCATTCTTCTTAGCAAAAAAATATTATCCCCTTTTTAATATTAGCTAAAAATAGGCTTTAACGACTGGAAAAAAAGTCTTATCGCTATAAGTATATTTGTAACGACTGGATTCATGTCCTTTCGTTAATAAGTGGTCGTTAAAATTCATATTTCCAGTAGTGTCTTGTCACATCTTATAAGAAATAATCCTTGTTTGTCTAGCTCTCAGGGGGTTGTACTAGGTAGATGCAGTCTGCCACTGCTCAGCTCATTTATATCCTCTAATCTGTGTATAGTGTCTTGCCCCTCCTCAAATGCTGACCTCACAACTCTAGGTCCCTGTTTATTTGATTTGGTTTGACACACTGGGTGATTACTTTATGCCTTTCATCTTTTGGATAATGCAATGTTTGTAGACATAAGTCTTATAAATCTTAAAGAATTGGAAATGGCAATAAGCTGCAGTAGAGAGAGAGCCAGTCTCACTAAATGTGTCTTTGAAATTCTCCCAAAATTTTCCTTTTGACACTTCAGACTTCGGGATCAACCTCTTCAATGGAATGGCTATGTGAATGCACTTTGATATTCATACTAGCCTTACCCGTTTTAGTAATTAGTCTGAATTGGTTTGTTCTTTTTCACTTCTCATAATTATTACTGATCCTCAGGGCTTTCTTCTGTCACGTCTAATAAGAAATGATCCTTGTTATTTGCACTTATCATGACTGTCTAGCTCTCAGGGGGTGTACTAGTCAGACGCAGTCTGCCACTGTTCTGCTCATGAATATCCTTTAATCTTTGTATACACGAAATAAGCCCCCCAGCGAGAGTGGTTTCCATTATTATCCCCCACTTCAACATGGCAGATGATTTCCTAAATTCTGTTCATGCGAGGACCATATTCTCCTTGTTTTTGCCTCTCCTCGAATTGTGGCCTCACAACTCCAGGCCCCTGTTTATTTGATTTTATTTGATACGCTGGGTGATTACTTTATGCCTTTCATCCTTTTTTTTTTTTGGATGGTACGTTTTATGCATTGTTTCTTGCCTTTATTATTTTAGATTTCTAACCCCCGTTATCCCTCGATCTGTTTTAACCCCCCCCCCACACACACACCCCTCCTTTGGGAGGAAGCAAAGGGGACAAAGAAACATAATTCTCCTAGTAGAGAGGGCAGTTTTTAAATTCCAACTTAGATTTTGGATGTCCGACTTTGGTCATGACATTTTGTTTAAATGGTAGAAAAGATTAGTAGCATGAGATTCTCTTCCACTTGTTTCTTTTTCCTCAGTAGCTCATCATTTAGTTTGTGATGAGTTTTGTCGTGCTGATGGCTTTCTTACTTTTGTGTTGAAGTCGGAAGGATCAAGGGCCTATGCTTGGAAAAAGAAAATCTGCATCAGAGGACTAATGGTAAGACGTTTGTTCATTTATTTTAATTGTTGGTTATACATTCCATCGTTTGTTATCCTGGTGGTTTAGATGCCTTTTATTATGTGATGCATTTAGAAATTGCACTGGAGCGTTGTTATGTTATAATAGTTCATTAAGTATCTTTTATGCTGCAGGAATATATCTCTGAACTTTATTTTATTGTTGCCGGAACTTTGTTGTAGGTTGATGTTGTGCAATTTAACGTGTAGGAGCTTTGTACGTCTGCAAAATGTGAGAGACTGCCTCCATTTCCTATCGCTCGTACAACTGACAGTTGATAAGCCTAACTGGTCTTTTTCTTATTAACATCTTATAACTATCTGTAGGATGTAGCCTATCTCCAGGAGGATTTTTCTTTAATCAAGACAACTTTTAGTAACTCAACATAAGCGAAATTCCTTTTTCTCACTGCTTGATTGAGTCTAGGATTATAAGCCAATGAGTGCCTAGGTATCCAAAGAAATAGGATTGTAAGGCATAAACTAAAACTACCGATTTTCTATCATCACAAATAGTGCTAGCAGGCAGCCCACTTACTCATGTTGCTATAAGCTAATGAATGCATACCAAAGATAATTGTCCAGAAACTTCACTTTTCCCACCCAACATTGTTTTAGCCAATTTTATCATTAAATGTGTGCATCACCTTAATACAAAGATATTCGGGCAACGATTCAGTAGTCTGTAGATCCAGAAAACGACTCACATCACTTTGTTTAAATCACATCACCCTTAGATTTTATCCTATCTAGTTTCGTTTGATACAAATTTATCTTCTTAAAATTACTTTCATAAAAAAAAAAAAAAAACCCAAAAGCTCATGCGGTCTAGTACAACATAGACAGCCTTTTTACCGTAAACATCCATCAATCAGTAATTCCATTTCACAAATCATTATGACTTACATACCAAGCAAATACCGACGCAATAGAGAAAGAAAAATCAAGTGATAAATCGCAGATTAAAATCAATAGCTTAGATTACCAGGAAAATGCAAAAAAAAAATGTGCAACGAAATATAGATCCTCTGGTGTTGACTGTTGATGAAGGAAGCAAAAGAACTAAGAACTAATAATGGAGATCTGTAAACGATAAACTCTCAGAATGAAAAGGAGAAAAATCGAAGACTTCAGAATGAAACTCTGAGCGAAGAACAAATGGAAGCAGTCGACCAAAGGTCATAAATAGTCGCATTACTATACAAGTAGGTCTAAAATGATACTTTACCTATATGTTTGTTGGATTTAGTCTTCTAACTATTCAAAAACTTGTTAGATTTTGTTCCTTGACTATACATTTATTGATTTTAGGCTCTTAACTATACATTTATCTATTCTAGTCCTTTTAAGTATTTAAAAATTTATCAAATTTAGTCTTTGTCCATTTTTTATACAAATAACTACAATTTGTCTACAAGTTTGATTCAAAAATTGAGAGTTTTTTGAAAGAATTAGAAGAAGAATATTAAATTTTGAATAATGCTAGCTTGTTATAATTTGTCAATTAATGTATCAATCTAAAACCAAACAATAATGTATCTATCTCAAATCAAATAGTAATGTATCGATATTTTGACCAACAAAAATTTCATAACTTTTGTATTGTCCATACCTCATCTCACTTTTCCATATTTTAGAATGTCTTGACAAGATCGACAAGTTCATGTTGTATTAGTACAATTTGTCGACAAGTTTGATTCAAAAACTGGGAGTTTTTGGGAAGAATGGGAAGAAGAATATAGTCAATGTCGATAGAGGAGAAAAGTGCCATAAAGGAAGCAGCGGTGTGAAGCTAGAGGTTGAGAGTCATTGTCGATGATGCACTAATAAACTCAGATGATGGAACAACCTGCAAATATTTGAAAAGGACAGTCATTCGAAATGCACAACCTGCATACATTCAGAAGCCTTCATTCTTCAGCCACAATCATTCGAAAAGCACACTAACACATAGTTGTACATATTTTTTATCATATTAATGCACACACCAGATACATTTGAAATACATAATGGTACAGTGATTCACAATATCTCAAAGAATGATATACATTAATGTATCATTCATAATAATGATCGCTACAACTACTTGATACATCTTAACTATTACATTGGTTGTATGTATCATATTCACAGCACTAGCTTGATACACGTTACAGAAATCTGTGTTACTCTTACATTAGAGATACAAAATGTATTTGATACATGTTAATTCTTAGTCTTTTGTTGTATGTATCACGTACAATTCATTACATGCATTTACTACTGTTTCATGCTTAACAGATAAATACGCATTCTCTCAAAACGATTTATGGCATACCACCAAAAAATCTGTAGAAATACCAGATACAAAATTAATTTTACACTATTGACAATTTACAACTAATGTATCATGAATATCTTAGCAATATTAGATAATCATCAAAAGCAAAAAACAATTATCAACATAATACATCTGCTAATAATAATAATAATAATGTATCATACAAGATTAGAAATATAGATAAAAAACTTCACGTACCTTTTTCTAGTAGATCGCTTTACCAAAGGTATGTCTCCACCAATCTTCTCAGTTATATCAATACATAGAGGATACATTGCAAATCAAGGCTCATTTTTTTCACCACCAAATACAATTTTACACCCATGTCGTTCTTAATATTCAATGAAGAAGAGTTATTACCTTCTACGATGTATCTGATTTCCAAGATTTACCTAATCTCATTGATATCCAACTCGACTGAAATGACGGCTTTGATATTCATAAATGAAATCGATTGTCCAACAACAATTCCATCACTTTTGTAACCTTCATAACTCATCTCGCTTACCCAAATTCCTGATTCTCTCAACAAAATCGATATATATTAATATTGTATCAGCCAATATTGTTAAGTAATTTGAATTCTTCACTATTTAGGCTGCAATGACGGCTTGATGGAGATGATGGAAATTTGAATTTTGAAAGGCATGAATCTGTTACAGATTGGGATGGATTGATAACAAATATCACTTATGCTTGAATAGTGGGATATAGAATCAATTTTAGGTTAATTTTCCTAATAAAGTGCAACAGCCAACTATTTTCCATAAAAGCTGCAACTGCCAGCTTTTGCAATGTATCACATATGATGTATCCGAATGAAATTTTTGTATCCGAATGACTTCTATTTTAAGGGATTTTTGTAAAATAGAAAAAAGTAGGGATATAATGTAACTTAGATTTTACACTATGAAATTTATGTAAGTTATACCTAATATAATGTATATTACGTAAAAAGTTTAGAAATTAAGAAACTTGAAATAAAGTAACGACATACTATTTTAAATAAAACGACATTAAAGTAATAATAGTAGTATTGATAATAAAAATATAATTTTTAAAATACTGAAAATGATATATAAAAGATGATAATCATAAAAATAGTAAAAGTTAAAATAATATAGATTATTATGATAGCAATAGAGATAAATGGAAAATAATAGCGAATTATAAATTATTCGACTTATTAGCAATTTTGAAGCTCAACGAAATAAATTAGAAGAAAGGAGGGACAAAATTTGGTATCAACGGCTTGCCCCTCTTTGACCGGAGATGATGAAAGAGTCTTTGGGCAAAGAAGTTGACTTAGTAACTAATTTTGTCTCGACCAACAAATATAGGCACGAGAAGAGTTTGAGAGGAGTGACACCTAAAAAAAATAGCCTTGAGGGATCATGAAAGGAGTTAATTGAGTTGAGATGCAACAGTGGTTATGAAAGAAAAGTTTAGATAACCTACATTTCACATGTTCGTGGAACATAGGTGAAGATGAGTTCAAGAGTAGATCCTTAACCTTTTGCTAGTGAGTTTGATATTCCTCTTCAGCAAATTTACCCCAGTTCACTGCTAAGAGAAAGTTCCACGTTGTGATGCGTCTTTAGTTGTTTTAGACTGTTTTTCCTGAAACTCATATTAAAATTGTCATTAAAGTCGGATATAGTAACTAAATTGTAAGAATGTATAAATAAATAAAATTGTAATATATATGTGTTAGAATGAGAATGAAGTCATGTGACTTATGAAAGACGTGTTCCTTGGTTGTTCAATACATTACAAATGATACATTACTTACTGGAAGGGATGTATTCGAGATAGAATAGGGATATAGAGGGGATAGCGATGTATCTAAAAGAGATTTTTACAATTTATCTTAAAATGATAGAAATTTTAGAGATTATCATATCTTAAATTGTGTATTTATGTAATTTTTCCATGCAATATAAGCAAAATTCCCTTTTCTCACTGCTTGATTGAGTCTAGGATTATAAGCCAGTGAGTGCCTAGGTATCCAAAGGAAAAAGAAAAAGGATTATAAAAACCAAAGTAGAAGACTTGACTTTAGGTGAGGTTTATCGTGATCAACTATAGTTCAGATTAATTAATAAGCAAACTGCTCCGTAATTTCAAAGTGAGATGTTATGTTTAAATTGGGTCGTCCGTCTTTCGAAGAGACATGTTGGGTTGTCACCTCACTTCACGTGACCTGCTATATTCAAATTGGGTCGTCTGTCTTTCTAAAGACACATTGGGTTATCACATTTCTCTAAGTGACACGTTAAGTTCAAGTGGGGTCGTCTGCCTTTCAAGAGACAAGTTAAGTCGTCACCTCGTTCAAAATGACACGTTATTCACATCATCCTCCTTTCAAAGAGGTACACTACCTTCATTGTGCAATTTTGAAAGTAACATCGAAGGTATGTGAATGTTTTTCAGTTTACAATCAATCCTTGCCTTTTGTTTGTTATTTTCAGCCCATTCACGGATGTAGAGTATTGTTCAAAATCTCTACTGACATCTTATATTGTTTTGTTCAAATTTTATCAAACCAAATTTGGGTTCGTCAACTTTGTTTGACCAGGATCTCTTTCATCGATTCTAATCAAACAAAGGGGCAAGTTGTTGACACCAAATTTTGGTCTGATATTTCTAAAGCTTATACTTTTTAAGTATTTTATTTTTTAAATAATTTAAAATACATGTTTTGCCATTTTAATGCAATTTGTTGAAAATTATCCTTATTCTCCAAGTATTAGGATTTTTATCGATTAATTCTCTTTATATTATTTTGTCATAGCCGGTTGAATACGTTCAAATATTTGTTCATTTTTTATAAAATTATTATTTCTGGTAAATAACATTTTTTACATGTCATTGGTTACGTTTATTACATTTTTTTCATATTCATTTTATCTGTTACATTTGTTAATTTTCATTTTGATATTTTGCACAGTCCAGAAATTAATTGTAAGATTTCATACACAGATATTTTATTAACCGATAGTTTTGGCCCACAATTTTAAGATAGTGGTATTGTACTATTGGTGGTTTTCAATTCTCTATTTAAAGAATAACTTGCTCATTAAGTTAAGGGGTGGTGGATAAAATTTTAGCGGTAGTTTTTAGATATTTTCAATTGTTCATTATTATTATTTTTTCGATGATAAGCTCCGCCGAAATCCGGCGAGTCCACCACCATAAACCTCTATTCATTTTTTTTAGTTTCCGACGAAGTCCACCACCAGAATACAACCAACCACTCAATCCTTTCACTTTCCTCCATGCTTTCCGATGAACAGCCACCCGTAACCACCGAAACACCCAACCTCACAACCCACCTCTTCATCCTCCTCTCCAGCTAAATTCATTGTCGGATCAGTCAATAAACTAGCTCAACCAGAGCAGCAAATCAAACCCCAAGCTTCTTTTTCCGCATGAAATCACCCAACCAGACCTCAACCACAACCTTTTTTTTCTCCGACCACACAAAGGCATACCACCATCAAAACCCCGATCCAAATCCACCGCCAACAATGGCAGAACCCAATCAAATTTTGCACCACCAAGCTCTAGTGGACAACTCGAAGCAACAACACAACAAGATGAACTTGAAGCTCTCAGACCACCAACACATCTTTCACTTCTACCATTTTAGGTCAGCTCTTAACCAGAACAACGCCAACTTCGCAAATAGGTAATCCTTTATATTACTTTATTTTGTTATTCTTTCTGCGTTTTAGAGTTGGCCGGAGGGGTTCAAACTCCGGTCAATGTTATTCTCATTTTTGTTTTTGGTGCTTCTCTGACCGATTATGTCGAGTTTCTTTTTGCCTTGAATTGATTTATTTTGGGTATTGATTCACCAATTTTATGTTACCACTGAATTGTGCAAATTTTATCACCATTATGATTTATTTTATTTTGAATTTTTCAGTCACTCTCATGCTAAATTGATTGTGTTTTTTGTTCCGTTTACTTGTTGTTTGTTCCGATTATTAATGTCTTTAATTGATTTTGTTATTTGTTGTTTCTTTGTTTATTTTACTGTTTCTATTTCTTCTAATGAGAATAGTGAATTGTTTTAATATATTTATTTATTTATTGCTAATTTTTACATTGATTTTGTTTGAAAAATTTATCTGTCAGTATCTGTTTCTGACTAATTCTATTGTTTATTATTATTATTATTATGTTATTTCTCTTTTGTCAATTTTTATCTTGCCATTAATCGTGTTATTGGATTTTACAATTGTTTGTTTTACTGTTCATATTGTCTTAGGTTATTACTTTATGTTTATGATTTTCGCAATTTTATTAAGTTAAATTGGTCAATGAGAAAACTTCTCCGTTGGTTTTGGAGGCCTCCCAAATGTTAAAAGACGGAAATTTAGTTTAAGTTCATATATTTTGTTTATTAAAATTGGCCGATGAAGAAATTACTGTCGATTTTCAAGGCCTTCCATGTTAATAAGACGGGTTTTTATTTTTAAGTTATTCTTTGATTCATTTATTTTTACTCATATTTATTTATTACTAACACTTTTACTAAGTGTCTTTATAGGTACCAGAGTTACTTTCCATTGAAACTATTCAAATGAAGTTCGAATTATATTCTTATACATTATTGTATATTATTGATGATAGACAAATTTAGGCCGATTCATATATTATTATTTTATCATATTACTTGTGTATATTGCATGTTTATTATACGTGTACGTTATTGTTATCTCCTTCTCAATTTGAAAAAATGAATTCAATCGGGACCCACAATTGTGGATTTCGAAGGATGCCTAACACCTTTCTTTCGGAATAACTTGAACCGCTTACCTAGAATCTATTGGTTTTGTAGACATTCTTTTAAGTTAATTTATTAATTGGTTTCCTAGTTTATCCTAAAATTAGGTAGCGACTTCCTTTAAACCATTTTACCCTTTTCAAAATTCTTTTATTTCTTAAAAAATTGATAATTATATTTTTGATGAGTCATCGCGACGTTGTGCTCTCTCAAAGGATGTCAACAGAATGACGACTTCGCTGGAGAGATAGAGGTTCTAACCATTATGAGTTCACTTTTTCAAACTGAGGAGACTATTCTTTTATTATGTTATACATTGTACCTTGTGTATTTTGTTGTTTATGTGTTTATTGTATATATCATTCATTTATTATTTGTTTGTATCATATATACATTGACTCATGACAGGTTTCGTAAAATGACATCAATCTTGTATATTAAAGAATGGTTTTGCGAAATCGCAATCGGTCTTTTTTTTATATGTAACCTCTTTTCGGAATGCGTGACAATTTATTGGTTCGTCTGACGTTCAATGGTTGCCATAATTTCCACCAAAGGTGTCCACCTGTGCCCCAATCTTTCCAAAGCCACTCTTGGTCACCTAGTTTTAGAACATTCATAATCTCAATTCATTCTCCATTCAAGTTACAATTTATTGGAACTACGTTTGACCTGATTCCTGCTTCAACGGGATACGTAGGCGTCATACAGCTTGGTCATGTTCTCCATAAGCTTTTCATTATTTCAAAGCAGAAACTGGAATTTTTTTTTTTTAGGAGGTCTCCAAAAATTTCACAAAGGAGATAGTTGTTACAAGATTGAACACCGAAAGTTGTTAAAGTTGAAATAGGGACAAATTTTTTAAAGAATGCCCTCAAAAATTTCACCAAGGTTGTACTCAGACTCCATATTTAGGAGGCATCACTCCGAGTTCATTTGAACATTTTCTATTAACTTTTTCTACATGATTTATATTTATTGTATATACATATCTTGATTTTATTTGTCTTACATTCCATTAAAAATATTCTTTTATTTGACATTTTTAAAGTTTGGGTGGTCCACCCTTCAATGTGACTCATTCATTTTTCATTTTTGTTACTTTTTCTTTAATTAATAAAAAAGATTTTTTGTTAAGTTGGGTTGTCCACCCTTCAGTATGACTCATTAATTTTTTATTTTTGTCACTTTTTTTTTAATTAATAAAAAAGTTTTTTTTGTTAAATTTGGGTGGTCCACCCTTCAATGTGACTCACTGATTTCTTCATTCTTGTTAAGTTTTCTTTAAATATTCAAAAAGTTTTTTTTGTTAAATTTGGGTTGCCCGCCCTTCAATGTGGCTCATTGGTTCTTCATTCCGTTATTTTTCTTTCAAAAAATATTTTTATGTCATATTGAATGAACTACGCAAACCTAATTCTCATCAATGAGATACGTTGGCAGCCCTTCCAAGGTTCGGTATTCTTTATTCAAAAGATTCTTTTTTTTTATTCTTTTTAAAATGTCATGTTATTTTTGACTTGGTTTGTGCCAACATAGTTTGAGTGTGTATGTGAAAAATAATTTTTATTTTTGGTGCTTCTTTAACCGATTGTGTCTAGTTTCTTTTTGCATTGAGTTGATTTATTTTGGGTATTGGTTCACCAATTTTATGTTACCACTGAATTGTGCATATTTTATCACCATTGTTATTTATTTTATTTTGAATTTTTCAGTCACTCTCATGCTAAATTGATTGTGTTTTTTGTTCCGTTTACCTGTTGTTTACTCCGGTTATTAATATCCTTAATTGATTTTGTTAATTGTTGTTTCTTTGTTTATTTTACTGTTTCTATTTCTTCTAATGAGAATAGTGAATTGTTTTAATAATTATTTATTGCTAATTTTTGCATTGATTTTGTTTGAAAAATTTGTCTGCCAGTATCTGTTTGTGACTAATTCTATTGTTTATTATTATTATTGTTATTGTTATTGTTATTATTATTATTATTATTATTATTATTATTATTATTATTATTGTGTTATTTCTCTTTTATCAATTTTTATCTTGCCGTTAATCGTGTTATTGGGTTTACAATTGTTTGTTTTACTGTTCATATTGTCCTAGGTTATTATTTTATGTTTATGATTTTCGCAATTTTATTAACTTAAATTGGCCAATGAGAAAATCTCTCCATCGATTTTGGAGGCCTCCCAAATGTTGAAAGATGAAAATTCAGTTTAAGTTCATATATTTTGTTTATTAAAATTGGCCGATGAAGAAATTATCGTCGATTTCCAAGGCCTCCATGTTAATAAGACAAGTTGTCACGACCCAGGGGTATACCCTAGAAGTAACACAGCGTACTTGAGCCCGAAGAGGTTGCATACAAGCCCTTAGCCTATCATGAACATAAGATAATATAAAATATGGAAAAATTTAAAACTTTTACAATTGAAGTCATTTTCATAAAAGCAAGCAGAAGTCTTTCTATACTTTGTCTCAAACCATCTAATACACTTTAGATTAAACTCTTGGGACACAACTCATACAATAGTCTCAAAACATAAAGAAATGACATAAAGGAAATAATGGGTTTTTCCTCGAAGCTATGAGGACTCACCAAATCTTCAACTATTCTTGCTCCTTAGAAACCTAGCCTCCAAAGGAACTCAATCTCTGAAACCCTACATTTGATTAGAATATAGGCAAAGTATGCGTTAGTACAAAATGTACCAAGTATGATAGCTAGCACAACATCATAAGAGCATCTCAAAATGGTTTGTCAACATAAGACATAAGCATAAGAGATAATAACATAGTCATAGCATAATCTCCAACATAAGCATCATATAATCATAAGTCAACATAAGACATAGTTAATGAGCATAGGAGATGAGTCATAATCGTAATAAGCATAATTTACCCTTAGTCATCTATACAATAATATAACCATTCTCAAGTAACCTCAGAAGCATACAAGTGCAAAGCATGAATAGCACCCCATAATACCACCCAAGCCAAGTATCCCTTTTTGGTCATCTTAATCATAGTCTATATTCATGGTCAACTCTTAAGCTTTTCTTACCATAAGGGCACCATACTTCTAAGTAACCTCAAAGCACAATTGTGCAATGCATGAAAGGCATCCCATACTACCCTTCACACTAAGCATAACCTAGAAGTCATCCTAGTCATATTCACCCTCCTTTGGCCTCATGATTAGCTTACTTCATATAGACAAGAGAACTATCACCTTTAGTCAATCATATCTTAGAAGGAAACTATGGCAACAACCCAAGCTAGACTACACAACATAAGAGAACCCTTCATAACTAGCCTCAAGTCATACTTGTGCCATGTATGGATAGCATCCCATACTACTATCCACACTAAGTACCCCTTTAGACTATCATGAATGCTCACTAGTTGGGGACTAGTCCCTCTTGACTATTTGCCTCTATTCATTTAAGGTACTTCTCTATTAGTACTAGGCAAGCCACAACCCATGAATGAACTCTATTTCTCAATTCAAGGCTACCAAAGAATAAACCCCTAATAGGCTAGACCAATTTATCATCTTACTAACATAACTATATTAAGCTAAGCTAACTACCTTGGAAGACACACTAACATGCAAGTCCAAGCTACTCTAGGAAATGTACAAGTGTCCTATCCTAGCTATCATGAAATTGTCCTAGACCAACTAAGTCATGCTACCCCTTGCAAGTATACTATGATACAAATGCAAGCTATCCTTAGGAGAGTATGATTCTCAATACTAAGCTACCCTTAGGAGAGTATGAGTCCTCAATCCCAAGCTACCATGACTAACCCTAAGTCAAGCTACCCTTGAAATGCATCTTATAATGCAAAGTCAAGCTAACCTTAGGAGTGTATGGATCCTCAATCCTAAGCTACCCTTAGGAGAGTATAAGTCATCAATCCTAAGCTATCCTTGAAATGCATCTTACAATGCATAATCAAGCTACCCTTATAAGCACACCAAGATGCTAATGTAAGCTATCCTTAGGAGAGTATGATTCTCAATCCCAAGATACCCTTAGGAGAGTATAAATCCTCAATCCTAAAGCTACCATGAAATGGTCTTAGCCAAACCAAGTCATGCTATAATGAAGGCATCCTAACAATGCTAGTTCAAGCTTACCCATAGGAGAGTATAAATCCTCAATCATAGGCTACCATGACTACTCCTAACTCATGCTACCATGAAATGCATTTTACAATGCCAAGTCAAGCTATCCCTTAGGAGAGTATAAATCCTCCATCCTAAGCTATCAATCTTGGTCTTATCCTACTAAGCCAAGCTATACATGAAGGGAACATATGTCACAACTTCAAGCTATTCTAGTCTTCCATGCTTTGATTCATTTTAGGTTCTTAAGTTAACCTAGAATCATTCTATGTGAGAGAACCTTGGATCTCCTAGCATCTTTATGCCTAAGTGTGTAAGTTAGAAATAGACTTTCAACAATACACACAAGATCACATTGTATTAGCTTTACTCTCAAAGCCCTAACCATTATGATTACAAGCCTTACTCTCAAGCTTTCTTTCTTAATCTCATCATTATACCTAGATTTCAAGGTATTTCAATCACATTCTTCATTATGAGGTGATTCTAGTCATGATTGATTCATAAATATTCAATTCTAGATTTTCAAGTCATGATCCGTTAATTGGACTATAATCTAATTCAATTCACTTCTATGTGATCCTAACCTTGAACAATTACTACACTTGACATTGATTTAAGAAGATCAACTATGAACGTTCAATTTCACCTCTAATGGCATAAACCCACAAATATCACATTCATCAATTTAGACTAGGGTTTACCATAGAAATCACATGAATTCATAATAATATCATAATTATATTCTAACACAATCATAATTAAGTGTTATCCACTAGATTGGAATCATACCTAAGCACTACCCACAAAATATAAGGAAACCTAACTAGAATTGGGTTTTTGACTTCACAATTAGGAGAAAACCTAGGGGGATCTATGGGTGGAAGAACCCATAGATGATTACGCTAACATACCTCAATCATAGCCCTAATAAAGCTCTCATCAATGGAGGAATCTGCCCTCTTCTCTTCTCTTCTTCCTCTTCTTCACTTCTAGAGAGAGGATTTTTGGAGAGGATTTGAGGTCTTGGATGAATGAGTTAAATGATTTAGTTTAGGGGTCTATTAGGTATTTATAGGTGGTTAAATAACTAACCGACCTCCCTTAACCCCTAATTAATTGCTAACCTAACCCCTAAACACCTCACTTAAAACTAAACTCTAAAAACTGCCTTGACCTACGCCTCACCCACCCAGAGACCATGGGTGGGTCCACGAACCGTCCTACACCTTCGTAGGTGCCGGTCAGTGGCCTAAAGTTGCAGGCCTGCACCGGCCTTAGCCCACGACCCCAACCTTAGGGCGTGGGTCCTATGGCCAGTAGGTGGGCAAGCGTAGTGTAACACCCCGTATTCGAAACAAACCAAAAATGCAGATTTTGAGAAGTTGCAGGTGCAACTTACAGTCACCATCCACGGACCGTAGGTCAGACCATGGCCCGTGCTGGTGGTCCGTGGGTCACCACTGCAACCCCTCCCCAAACCAGCTCAGAAAATTGGCTAAGTCCCGACTCACGGACAGAGCCACGATCCGTAGATCAGACCACGGTCTGTGGATTGAGACTTCCCTTACCCAGCCTCTGACACAAACTATGGTCGACTAGCACGGACCATCATTCAATGCATGGTCCGTAGGTCTGACCGTATATGAGGGTTAGCAGCCAGTTAGCTGAAAATTGTTGATGGATCAACTTCAGATGGTCATAACTTTTAGCACAAAAGAATTGTGTGTCCCATAACCTATGATATGATAGATAATTGAATTATCTTTCCAATGCCAGTGAGTTTGCTAAATTTCGACCTCCGAGTAAAAAGTTATGCTCGTTTTAGTGAAGCCCTGTCGGGTAGACTCGACCTACGGACCCAATCGACGGACCGTATATTGAGTGATGGACCGTAGGTCCAATTCATCAGTCACTCCGACAACAGTTAATTTAGGGGTCTTTTGGTCTTTTCCTATTTCGTTTAAACCCTAAGATACGTCGTATTGACCTTAAATCATGAGGTTTTAGTCAGTTTAAACCTAGAAACATAATTAGAACTTACCTTAGTCAAAATCATTAATCAAAACTTAGAAAATTAGAAGCAAGAGAGGAGAAAAAGGTCAAGAACCCTAGTTCAAGAACGCAACAAGGTTCCATCAGTTCCAGCCTCAAAATCGAAAGATTTCTCCGTGGAATTCGTCACCAGGTATGTGGGATTTCACTTGTGGGTTCCTTTCGCCCATTAGGTCCCTAAAATTCAGTCAAATTCTTGATTCCATGATTATGAACAGACCTAGGGTTTCTAGAATTACAACAGATCATCATGAATTAGTTATTTAAATTTTCCAAATCAGATCATCATGTTATTGCTCAGTTTCTTACATAAACTTCAGAACCCTAGCTATGTATTTCATTAGTTCTTGAATTACACATGCTAGGTCAGATATTTCAGTTATTCAGATATACATGCTCCAGTTTTATGCCACATTATCAGTATATTTCAGCATAAACCCTATTTTGAGTTATAAATCTGGAGAAGCTTTTCTTTAAGACAACACTTGAGTTTTAAACTGAGTTTTTGAGAAAGAGCTTCTAAAACATGATTAGTATGACAATTGAGTAGGTCATCAATGTATGAATAGTATGGTATCTAGCTAGATATACCATCAATGTTTATGCAGTATGACAATTGAGTAGGTCATTAATGTATGAATAGTATGGTATCTAGATACATTGTCAATGTTTATGCAGTATGACTTCCCAAGTCATCAATGATCATAGTATAATATGATGTTGAATTGTTTTCAAAAAAAGGAGTTTTCTAGTATGAGTATCTACATGTTAGTATTTTGAGTTATTCAGTATTTCAGTTATAATATATTCAGTTATACATGCCTCAGTTTATGAATGCATCATTATCAGATTAATTGTAGCATTCTCAGTTTGCATGTTCAGTTTCGAGCTATCCAGTATTTACAGAAACTCAGTCATAATGTGTTAACCACTTAATCTATTGGGAGTAGCATAATACTGAGTTGGACTAGGGTTTCAGCGTACCCATATAGTCCCAGAACTACGAGCCACGTAGGTGTAAGTCCCCTCTATGGGCAACATCAATTTACTGATCACGCCAGTCATACCTCTATACCTTTGGCCGAGTATATTGGGTCCTCTCGATGGGGCGTATACATCGGACTTCACATTTAGCTCATGTTGTTTTATGTCGGTTATTAGTAGCTCCCACAGTTCAGTCAGACTCTATTGCATTGACCATATTTCAGTACAGTCAGTATTCAGTCTCAGCGTGTTATAAATTGGTCATTGCATTCAGTTAGCTCAGCATTCAGTATCTATATCTTGTTCAGATTATTTCATTACTTTATTGCTTTGTTCAGTTATATGTTATTTCAGCTTTACTCTATCCTGCATTCTCAGTACCTTTCAAGTACTGACGTATACGTGCACTACATCTTCTCATGATGTAGGTTCAGATTCCTAGCACCCAGATCACGCTTAGATCGATTCCCGATCTCCAGTTCAGCAGCATCAGTGGTGAGTCCTCATTCTTCGAGGACAATAGTCATGTCATCTTTCAGTTTTCAGTCTTCTAGTTTCAGATTTTCTAGACTTAGCTGGGGCATGTCCCAGCACTTCTAGTCAGTTTATAGGCTTATTTCAGACATAGTTAGATTCAGCTTAGTATTGAGTTAATATCTTCTTTGTATTAAACTCATCAGTTTTCATTTATCTCAGTTATAGTATATGGGTATTCCCCATCTTTTCATCTTATTTATGATTTAGCTTCCGCATCAGTTTATTATATTTAGTATGCTCATGATCATGCCAACAGGGTTAGCTTGGGATCACTTGTGGTCCTAGGTCCCGTGTTCACGTCTCGGGGGTAGCTCGGGGCGTGACAAACTTGGTATCAGAGCATTAGGTTTAAGTGTCCTAGGATGTCTGAAAAGCCGCACTAAGTAGAGTCCTTTTCAGGGGTGTGAAGTGCACCACATCTAATGAGAGGGAGGCTTTGTAACTCCTCGGCCACGCTTTGTAAGGGTAGCTGCTACGATAACACTTGAAAAGTGTAGCCTAAGGTCAAAGGTTACACATTTTTAGGCCACCCCCGAAAAAGCGTTGCCTTATGTCAAAAAGTGTTGCCTTTTATCAAAGGCCACACTTTTTGCTAGTTTAGGTAAAGTGTGGCTGAAAGCCTAAAATGTTGTAGCCTAAAATAATCGAATCTCTCGTTCTTTTTCTTTCCATGTAACCATTTATCTCTATTGCGCTACCATTCTTATATCATAAACTTAAGCAGTTCCCTCTCAGGATTAAAATGAGTTAATGTTTGAATATATAAATTTGAAGAGGGATTATTTGCAAAGAAGAGAAATACAAAAATTCAGTTGATATAAGTATATTATAGGACATCCTCGTGCATCGGTTTTCTTAATTTAAGATATAGAAAACCTGAAGCATTGTTAGCAAAGGTATTCTTGATACCTCAGCCATTTTCAAAGATGGATTAATTTTGCTATAATAAATTTGTATTTGTACCCAAAAGAATATCGACAAAGTGTTATTTAAAATATTTTCATTAGTAGTTTTTGAAGCAAGTACCATTAGAGAACAATCAGACATTAAAGTATCTATTTCTAGATATACATGTGAAGATTAGATTAAAATAAAGATAAATTTGCTCAGAAACAAGAACAATTAGAGAAATTAGTTGGAGAAACACTTAACATAACAGAGAGCTCAAATTAGCTACAAGATATATGAATTTCAAAAGAAATTCAATGATAGAAACTTTGATATAGCAGAGACCGAGAGAGGGTTTGAAGGAGAGACATAGAAGCAAAAGGGAAGAAATGGCTAATCTGTAAACAACGAAAGGGCCACAGATCAGTTATGTGTTAAACCATGTGGAGTATATTAATAGGTCAGTTCATAAGTAAAATTACTGGAACATCCTTGGTCGTCATAAGAGACCCTCTCTTAGAGTCTGTTTGACATTGCTGTTAAAAACTGCTTATTTCTATATGTGTTTTTTTTTTTAAATAGCTTTTCTGAAAAGTTCTTTTCAAAAAAAGCAATTTGTGTTTGGCAAATTCATTTGAAAAGTGATTTTGATAAGCAATTTGTGTTTGACTCTTTCTTTTTTTTAAAAAAAATGCTTTTGAGAGTCAAATTACGAAAAAAGATAAGTATAATTGTGCTCTTAAGATTATTTATGTAACACCCCAGAAATATTTTGAGCTAAGACTTGAACCATCCTTCGTTGTGAGTAGAATTTTACCGAGACATTAAAATTTCTTAAGTTTTAAGGTCACTAGATGTAGCACCTTGAGTTCCAAAAAGAACTAAATTGGAAATAGCAAAATCTGAAATTTTGCAATGTTAAGCTAAGTATGAGTTTTAGGTTGACTTCAAACAACCATAATTTCTAGCTCAGGATGAGTTAGGTGTTCTACTAGATACCGTAGGAAGTATCCTTGAATTATCTTTCCAACTCCGCTGAGTTTGCTAAGTTTTGAGTTCGGATGAGTGAGATATGACCTTTTGAAGTTAGGCTGCCCAGTTAAGAAAAGTTAGCCGGAAATAAATAAGGGGTATTTTGGTCTTTCCTTACCCAATCAGATTTAATTTGTTTTTGGTAATATTTTAAGGGTATAATCTGATTAGGTTCAGTTTTATAATCCTAGTTTACGCCTAGGGTTTTAGTTGAGAGAAAAGAAGAGAGAAGAAGAAAAGAAAAGAGGAGAAAATAGGAGAAAAGAGGAGAGGATCAAGCGTTCGTCGAGATTCTTGCGTCTTGTTGCGGATTTTCGCCATGGGTTTAATCCCTAAGAGGTATGTAAGCTTCCATAGTGTTGGGTTTGTTCACCCACACGCCAAACATGTTATTTTCAGCGCAAATTTCATTCTTGAAATTGAAAGATTTGAGTTCTTGATAGGTGTTCTTGAAGTTCATTCTAAATCTTGTTGTGTTGGGTTTTGGATGATTTCTTGAGATCAAAGTGAGTGTTTTAAGGGATGTATTGAGTAGATTAGAGTGTACTTATGTTAAGTAATCAATTCTAAGTGATTGGGGGAAGAAACCATTCGATTCTAGGCGAAATAGGGTGAGAAAACGAAAAAAGAAACTTGTTGAATTTTCTGGGTTGGGGCCTAGCGCGATGCGCTTGCCAGAGCGCCCCAAACCCACCTCTGAAGTTTAGGGGCTGGTGCCCCACGCCACCCATAGTGCCAAGGTCGCTTGCCCCATCCAGTTTTGTCGTCAGTTTCCCCGTTTGAGTTCATTATAAGTGCACCTTCACTCTTTTTCGATTCTAACTACTCTAAGCTACTTCTAAACACCTAAAATCATTCCTAACATGATCATAACCTTGAATTCATAAATCAAATTCAAGGTAGAGTTGAGAGTCAAGTTTGAGAGTTGTTTCAAACCTTTTTGATAGGGTCCCTTAGAGTCTTTTTGAGGAGTCTTCTACAATTACTAGTAACTTGTTTCAAGATTTGAGCAAGTGAGTATGAGGATGAGGAGAATGTATTCATGAATCTACTTTATCATCATGAGATCCTTCATATCATGAACCAAAACTCTTGAATTCATAATTCACATTCAAGAGAGAGTTAAGAGTAAAGTTCAAGTAAGACTTTGAGTTCAATTGTGAATCCTTTGAGATCAACTATCGATTTGAACTAAGTTCTGAGAAAGTAAGTAAGAGAATGAGAAGATTCGTATACATGAGTCCATGTTGTTATGTAGATCATCGAGTCGAGTTGCTTCATGTCCATAATTCCGCATGAACTTTGTAAGTTGAGCATCTTTCAGAGAAGTGGTATCTTCAAGTTTTAAGCCTTTAAGTGTTGAGTTCCTAAGCCCTTTTGAGAAGTATCTTTGAGTTCTTGAGTTAAGAAGTTCATGCTTATAATTCCGCATGAACCCTTTGAGTTGAGCATTCTTTAAATGAGTAGTATCATTGAAGTTCTTAAGTTCCAAGTATTGAGTTCTATCTATGGTTATTGAAAACCTTGCATTGAGTCATTCATGTCCCTAATTCGGCATGAACCATATTTTAAGGAGTCTTTTACAAATGTTTTAACTTTGTTTTAAGACTTAAGCTTTGAAGTTAAGTAAAGAGTAAGAGTAAAGTCTTTTATAAACGTTTTTAACTTCGTTATAAGACTGAAAGTTTCAAGTTAAGCAAAGAGTAAAGAGTTGAGTTCATTTCTCAAAAGTTATAAGGGAACTAAGTATTCCCTAAGAGTTAATAAATGTTTTTACACATTTGAGCAAGAAAAGGGAACATGATTCCAAGAGAGCCTTTGGGCTAAGCTTTGAGTAATTATCTCAAACTAAAGAAAGAAGTTGCTTTAAAAGCATGAGCTAAAGTATATTTTGGGAGTAGTATTGAGCACCGATGTGGGGATGCGAGTTCATATTAACTCAAGTCTCCATGAAAACCATGTGGCCATTATGGGTATTAACGGGTCATACTTTTTAGATGATCACGTAAGTTAAGCTAGTGGATCTACTAAGTTAAGTAAGGTCCTATACCGATGGCAAGGTCTAGGATGGTCCTTGGCAGCGCGAGGTAAAGTGTTGTATCATCACTATAACTCTTAAGTGATGGTTGTCGGTTAGAGAAACTCCCACAAAAGTTATTGTATTTTTATATACACAGTTATTTGTATTTCTACATACATTTCAGAGTTATGTTGTATCCTTGCATACACATAGAGTTGACATCATGTTTTTAAACAACTTTTCTTTATCTTGCATTTTCTTTAAAAATTACTTTATATTGAAATGAGTCCAGTTATGTTGAGTATTTCAAGTTGAGTACCTTAAGTTGAGTATCTTGAGTTGATTTGTGCTTTATTGAGTCGAGTATCATATCTTTGAAGTTGAGTATCTAATCCTTGAGTTGAGTATCTTATTCTTAAGTTGAGTTGAGTTCAGTGAGTTTGAAAAGAGGTAAGTATGTTTCTTTTTTATCAAGTTCAAGCTTATGTTATGCTTTAGAATTCCTCTTACATGCTCGTACATTCCACGTACTGAGCCGTTTGGCCTACATCTTCCCATGATGCAGACACTGGTATTCAGGATCATCAACAGGAGATTCATTGACACATCCGGGAGTTTGAGTTAGCTATGGTGAGCCTCCTCGTTTCCGGAGGATTTCATTTACTTTTCAGTTTAGTTAGGATGTCGTAGGTCTTGTCCCAACTTCCATGTTTATCAGTTAGAGGCTTCATAGATAGTCAGTATAGTTGAGAAGTCTGTATTATTCATTTATTTTATTAAATGTTTTAAAGACTTAAGTTGCCTATTTTATGGCGAGTTGAATATTATTTTTATATTCAGAGTTTTTCATTTGAGTTAAAATTTTGTATTTTAGTTTCATGAATTTTATTCAATTTTTAAGTTTTTGCATGCTTGAGTTAGTCTTTCCCTTGTAGTCAGCTAGGATGAGGGTTCGCTTGGGGACCAGCAATGGTCTTCGAGTGCCGGCCACGTCTGGGGTGTAGGCTCGGGTCGTGACAATATAAATTATGAAAAAAAAATTATTTGTTACCTTTTTAGGGGAGTTGAAATATTTAATTATTAGTCTACAACATTTAAGTATTGTTGAAAGATATTGAGAAGAAGAAGCTTTTTGTTATTTGTTAGGTATTTTGTTTTTGGATTCAATCTTTAGCTATTATTTTTTTTGTCATAATCCTCTAAAGTTAAAATATATATATACATAAAATTAAAAAAAAATAATACGTAAATTAAGAAAAGAAATTTTTTTATTTGTTACTTTTTTTTTAGGGCTGAAATCTTTAATTGTTACTCTTTTTTTTTCCTTTTTAATCATGCAAAATATGATTATTACCTATTTCTAATGATGTGTAAAATAATATATAAAATATAAATAATAATATATAAGCATAAATAAAATAAAAAGTTTATCATATAAAAATAAAAAAAATATTTTTTTTTGAATGAAACTTAACAGAACTTATGAAATATATTAATTAGTAATTAATAAGAGATATATTGATAAATATGTAAATATGTAAGAAATATTTTAGTCTTCAAAAATATAATTTTCTACTTCTACTTGTGCTTTTTTTTAAAGAAGGAAATTTTTTTAATTTCATATTATTTTTTTCCAAAAAAAGAAGAAGAATGAAATGATGATGAAATAGTAACAGTTTTTCTTTGTTGGCCATCCCTATCAACACCAACAAAGAGAAGCAAAAGCGCGTATCAATATCAATGGTTTATCTAGGAGTGATCTATTTCGTGAATGGATTGCATGAATATTTTAAGATTGATTTAGATTCGTTGCCGGATAAACTTTATCCGATTGCCAATTTCACCACTGAAAGTTCTCCAGGGTGGACCGTTATTGATGAATGCATCTACTTCATCGGAGGAATTAAGGAGGTAAACGAAACAAAACATTTCACCGTCAGTATGAACTTTACTAAATATAATACCACAAACCCTAATTCTACCTAAGAACTCATATCACATAACGTAAATCTTCGGTACATGCCGTTTGTGTTTGCCTTTGGTAGGAAGATCTATGTTATCAACGGCTATCGGTTAGTATCCGATTACTATGATCGTAAGGACAAGGCGGATTGGACATATTGGGGTGAATATTATAATCTAGACTCCCAAACATGGCATTACCTGCCCAAATTGGAAGGTTTCGAAACCTTTTATGCTTTTCGGACCGCCCTTACGGATAAAACAATAATAGTTTTTTATTCAGTGAGCGGTTCTATTTTGCTCCTTTACGATGTCGCTAAGGAGGAGTGGATTCACAAAGAACATCATCATCCTAACATGTACTTGGCAAATATGGTGTTTCATCCGAATGGGCTCGAACAATGTCACTGTCGTCCTGCTCTATTCTCTGTTGCCAACGAAACGACCGTGGTTGTATGTCACTCAACTTTGTATTGGCTCAACAATGACCTGTTCTTATATGGGTATGATTATGTTCGGAAGAGATGGTTTCAATCAAATAGTCTTCTAGCAGAATTAAGTTGGTCACTTTCATTGCAACTTGAGCACATAGTTTATTCGCCACTTATGTTTTACCTGGATGACGAAACGTTTGTAGCCATCTGTCGGGTAACTCATAAAGAATTGGGAATTGCAATCATTGAAGTTGAGAGAAAGCCACACTCTATAAATGTGTCTTTGAAATTCTCCGGAGCACTTCCTATTGACACTGAATGCTTTGGGATCAGCCTCTCCGATGGGATGGCTATGTGAGTGCACTTTGTTATTCATGCTAGCTTTTTATATATTAGTCTGAATTGGTTTATTTATTTCTGCATTCTTTCCTACTCTGACCTCTGCTTATTTGATGGTACACTGGGTGATTACTTTATACCCTTCGTCTTTTGCTATTCTTTCCCTCTTCATCTCTGTTTTTAACCCTCCTTATCCCTCTGTTTTAACCCCTCTCCTTTGGAGGGGCAAAGAAACATAATTAGCCCTAGTATAGAAGGCAGTTTTCAAATTCTTTGATAAAGCTTTGATTTTGGATGTCCGACTTCGGTCATGACATTTTGTTTATATGCGAAAAAAGATAAAAAGTCGTATGACATTTTGTAGCCATCAGTCGTATAAGTCTTAAAGAATTAGGAATGGCAATCGTTGGAGTTTAGAGAGAGCTACTCTCTCTAAATGTCTCCGTGAAATTCTCCCACAAATTTCCTGTTGACACTTCAAACTACGGGGTCAACCCCTCCCATGGGATGGCTATGTGAGTGCACTTTGTTATTCATGCTAGATGCAGTCTGCCACTGCTCTGCTCATTTATATCCAGAATCTGTGTATACGTGAAATGAGCCCCCGGTCTTCGACATGGATGGGCAATGAGAGTTGTTTCCATTATTATCCCCCACTTTAGCGGAGTAGATAAGTTCCTAAATTCTGTTCTGTGATATGGTCCTTGTTCTTTCCCCTTCTCGAATGCTGGCCTCACAACTCTAGGTCCCTGTTTATTTAATTTGGCTTGACACACTGGGTGATTACTTTATGCCTTTCATCTTGTCACGATCCGATTTCTCAAGTCATGATGGCACCTACTATAACCCACCAGTAGGTAAGCCAACCCGTAACCCGGAACAACAAGTAATGGGTCTGAGGGTAGAAACTAAACAAGAGTAGACAAATAACAATATAAACAGGCGGAAGCAAACCAAAACATAAATACAAATAAAGATCCCTCCCAGAACCTGGAAGTCACTAGTACAGAGCTACTAACAAAATGAGTACAAGTCCCAAAAGTTGACAACAGAGACTGGACTATCTCGAAAGGTAAAAGACAAGTCTATATATACAGATGGAGACTGAAATAGTACAAAACGTCGTGTGCTCACTCCCGTCTCCGGATCAGTCTGCTCCAAGCTCGATCAACGCTGGCTACTAGTGCCCGGACCTGCATCACGAAATAGATGCAGAGCGTAGCATGAGTACCAAAACAACCGGTACCCAGTAGGCATCATAGGTCGACTGAACTTGAAAAGTAAAGGCAATAAGAAAAGAAGGAATAACACAAATCGAAGTCAAGAACTAAAATCTAACTAACAAGGGAATGCACACGAGTGTACAAAGAACTAACTAAAGTAATCTATAAGCTAACTACACCTAACTGGGACCCCATAAGCCCAGAAGGTACACTCGTGCGCAAGTTAAATAAAAACCCGAACGGACCCCCATAAGCCCGACGAGTACACAGAATAACTATAACTAAAGAGAATTGCATATACGAACCTAAGAACGAAGAACATGAATCAGAACCTCAACCCTAATTAGTAGAATCTGATAGTACGGAGGCCGGACCTCGAACCGGACGCTCACCAGAAGTACTCAAGTAACCAATCACAAATATCAAGTATATGAGGCCAGAACTCTAATCGGATGCTCTATATAAGTATCTGGGCAATAAAAGCCGGACCTTAAACCGGATGCTCTATATAAGTATCTGGGCAATAGAGGCCGGAACTCTAACCGGATGCTCTATAAAGGTGCCAATGTAGCTGCTGAAAAAGTCCTAATCAATCCACACTCATAAATGTCCATGGAACGCCGTCCATACTTAGCCAATCAATGTAAGTCCTTGGAACCAAATCGAAAATCAATTTCAAATCGCGAAGCAGGACTAGCGTCGCCGATGTAACTCGTGAAGCCGTAACATCGGGGAAAATAAGGATAACTATAGTCGAAGAAAGAGTATCGCCTAACTAAGGCCCAAACTATCAAACTCAAGTCTGCTACACCAGTCTACAGGGATCTAAGCCGATCGAGAGATGTCGGGGCAAAACTAAGGCCTATCGGATCCGAATCATGTATTTCTAAGGCAAGCCCTAGTCAAACCTAAACTAAGGCCCAACATGCTTCAAATAAACAGTAATTAAGCATGCAAGTACTCCACATACTGAGGAGGGTCCATTAATAACACAAAGCATGGTCACAATTACCCGATAATTCCCGAAGTAGGCCGAAAACATGATTCTTAACACCTATGTAGGATTCAATAACTACCCAACCCAAATCTCAACTAATCAACATGCATTCACGTTCTCGAGCTCAATCTAAGAGAGGAAAATCGTAGCCTACTTGTAGGCCGATCACACGCGCTCCAAAATCACTTCTCCGGAGCTTTCCCTTTTTGAACGTCCTCGAAATGCTGCCCCACTATCAAAAATAGAATCACAACGTTAATACGGTCGTTTAGACACTAAAATCACAACAAACGGAGACTGGTCAATTTTGAAGTCAAAACGGGAATCGTGGGACCCGCGCAGGAAATTTTGGAATTAACCCCAAAAGTGGGTCCTAACCAGTTCCCCCAGCTCATGTCCCATAATGGGACACAATTCGGGGCTCGGGAACAACACAATATCAACATGCAACTAAAACCCAAATTTTCTCAAAAATTAGAAATGGGACAGCAGTGTATTTACCAAAAACCGGGCTGTCTACAGTAAAATCTGACAACACGACAACGTTCTCCTCGAAAAACCACTCAAGATAGCCTCAAAAATCACTGAAATCGAACTTAAAATGACTGAAATATCAAGTCTCAAAAATTCCCAAAATAAAGCTCACAAAAAGGGTGAGGCAGCAGGTATTTTACGAAAATTACCTCAAACGGGGACTCCAAATCACTATCCGAGCTCACCAACACGTTGTCCTCGAAAAACCTCACAACTTAGCCTTTTGAATCACCCAAATCGGTTGAGAGATGAGAGAGAGATGAGGGTTTGAAATTTGGGAAATGTTGCTGATTTTCTGCAATTTTTCCAAAACTTATAATTCCGATGGGGTGCTCCGATCTCGTTCGGAACCCCGTGTACGCAAACGAGATATGCAACCATACCAAATTCGACATTCTAGACTCAACGGCGCAGTCAAAATTTCCGTCAGATGTCATCTCGATAAAAAGTGGGTTCCACTTCAAAAAGCCCTTTTAAGTCAAAACCCACAAAAAGGCTCGGAAAGATATCGAAAACCTCCAGAAACAAAAGAAGGGTCAATCTAGACCAAACTCGACATTCCGGAGCTAACCACACTGACGGAATTCTCATCCGAGCGCGTTTACTCAGAATGTTGACCAAAGTCAAACTTAGGCTAAAACGCCTAATCGCACCGACTCACACTGAAAACCTCGGGAGTCATGTCGACCATGCTACTAGCCTAAAATGACCCTTCCGGAGCTGATGGAATCGTCAGAATTGGATTCCGATGTCATCTTCTTGAACTTTTGATCGAAAATGATCGTTCAAGGTTCATAAGCTTCAAAACACAAAAACTCACACCAAGACCAAACGAACGACCAGGTGACCGAACTGTCAGTCCCAGCAAGTCATAAATGACTTGGGGTCGCTATAGAAATGCTCTAAATGACATACAGAAGGCAAGACACAGAAATGACCAAGAGGGTCATTACACATCTTTTGCTATTCTTTTGGATAATACAACGTTTGTAGACATATAAGTCTTAAAGAATTGGAAATGGCAATCTTATCAAAAAAAAGAATTGGAAATGGAAATAAGCTGCAGTAGAAAGAGAGTGAGCCAGTCTGACTAAATGTGCCTTTGAAATTCTCCCAAAATTTTCCTTTTGTCGTGCTGATGGCTTTCTTACTTTTGTGTTGAAGTCGGAAGGATCAAGGGTCTATGCTTGGAAAAAGAAAATCTGCATCGGAGGACTAATGGTAAGACGTTTGTTCATTTATTTTAACTGTTGGTTATACATTCCATTGTTTGTTATCCTGGTGGTTTAGATGCCTTTTATTATGTGATGCATTTAGAAATTGCACTGAAGCGTTATTATGTTATAATAATTCATTAAGTATCTTTTATATATGCTCTGAACTTTTATTTTATTGTTGCGGGAACTTTGTTGTAGGTTGATGTTGTGCAATTTAACGTGTAGGAGCTTTGTACGTCAGCAAAATGTGAGAGACTGCCTCCATTTCCTATCGCTCGTACAACTGACAGTTGATAAGCCTAACTGGTCTTTTTCTTATTACCATCTTATAACTATCTGTACGATGTTGCCTATCTCCAGGAGGATTTTTCTTTAATCAAGACAACTTTTAATAACTCAACATAAGCAAAATTCCTTTTTCTCACTGCTTGATTGAGTCTAGGATTATAAGCCAGTGAGTGCCTAGGTATCCAAAGAAATAGGATTGTAAGGCATAAACTAAAACTACCGATTTTCTATCATCATAAATAGTGCTAGTAGGCAGCCCACTTATTCTAGGTGTCTAGTTAGTTGTGGTAACTTAGATTTTATCTTTTTACCCTATCTAGTTTCGTTTGATACAAATTTATCTTCTTAAAATTACTTTCATAAAAAACAAAATTTCAAAAGCTCATGCGGCCTAGTACAACATAGACGGCCTTTTTGCCGGAAACATCCATCAATCAGTAATTCCATTTCACAAATCGCTATGACTTACATACCGAGCAATTACCGATGCAATAGAGAAAGAAAAATCAATAGCTTAGCTTACCAGGAAAATGCAAAAAAAATATGCAACCCTCTGGTGTTGACTGTTGACGAAGGACGCAAAAGAACTAAGAACCAATAATTGAGATGGAATATTTTCTAGTATTCAACTTCAAACTTTTGATGGACAACAACTCGTCTATCCATCCTTCTCCACTTAAATACCAGAATCAGAGACTTAAGACTTAATAGGATTCAAAATCGTGACATACACCTAATTTAATCAAGCACCTCAAACCAAAATTTAAGGTCAAAATTCGGAAAAAAAATTACAGATCGTGATAAAAGAACGAACACCTTTTCCTAGATATAATTTGATTTGTTGGGGTAAAAACCATGGAGGTTAGTTAAGTACAACCAGCTCAACTGTTTCTAGGGGAAAATGAACTTGGTGAGGCAAATCACATCTTTATATGAGATTATTGTTGGACCAGATCTTTTGAGAAAGGCTCTAAACCTTCACACAAGCAAGCGTGAGAGAAGGAGAGCACAATGGTACTGCTTCCATCTGCCTTTCTCCACTTAAATACCAAACATGATTGACAACAAGATCAGAAACTCATGAAGCAACTAAGGATCATCATCACAAGGTTCATTTAAAGCTGGTGAAGAAGAGAGTTCCAAAATAGAAAATCCATTGGTTTGAAACTCAGCCAACTCAGATAAATCAACTTGTTGTTCACATATGATATTTCCCTTCAAATCGAAGTGCTCGAGTTTACCTAATCAATATCAAATAAAAAGGTTAATGAATCCCACAATTAAATGACACATAAGGTACAGAAAGCTTTTGACATGCATTTACATATCCATGTCAACTCACCTGTCGTTTCTAGTTTCTCAAAAAAATTATAGAAACATACAACATACTCTGTGTAATCCCACATGTAGAGTTTGGAGAGTGTGGTGTGTACATAGTCTTACCCCTACCTTGTGAAGGCAGAGATGTTATTTTCTGTAGACCCCCGGCTCAAGAAAAGTATAATAAAATCAAGTATGGGGGAAGGGGGGAGTTAATATATATATACATGAAGCCACTAGAACCTAATATTGTGCTAAAACGTGAATAGAAAACTGGTATGGATGAGGGAGGGAGTTAATATAAAAATGAAGCCACTAGAACTTAATGTTGTGTTAAAACACGAATAGAAAACTGGAAGTGCAGTAGAAAGCTAAAAGAAAAAAAGTAAAAGTTAACTAAGAAGAACTAAGTTGAGAGCACGAAGCACTTCGAAGATAATCAAACAAACGTCTTCTTCTCATTGAGAATCCAGAAGTTGTATCCATAAACACTTCACTCCTACCAGTAACTTCACCAAGCCCTTATGCATCTTCTTCTCACGATTCTTCTACTATCAATCCATCTACTGCATCTGATAATATTGATTCTACTGTCCTTGCACTTGGTAAACGCTCACGACAGGTTTCGTGTAAGTTGTCAGGGTATGATTATGTTCTGCCCCCTTCTCTTGCTCAGTTAAATGATCAGCCTCTCTCTCCCACTCCATCAGCCAACTCAACGGTACATCGTTTATCTCGCTCTATCTCCCACTCCATCAGCCAACTCAATGGTACATCGTTTATCTCGCTCTATTTCATATTTTAAACTATCATCCAGTCACAATGCTTTTTTGGCGGCCATCTCATCTCTTGATGAGCCAAAATTCTTTACTCAAGCAGTTAAGCACGCACATAGGAAAGAAGCTACGACAAAGGAAATTTCAGCTTTGGAAGCCAACCATACTCGGACTTTCCAAATTTTACCTCCAGGTAAACGGGCCATAGATTTGAAATGGGTCTATAAAGTCAAGTACAAACCTGATGGGAGTATTGAACGCTACAAGGCGTGCTTGGTAGTGAAAGGATACACTCAGATTGGAGGGGTTGATTTTCATGAAACATTTGCACCTGTTGCACAACTTGTCACTGTTTGTTGTCTGTTAGCGGTTGTTGCAGTTTGAAATTGGGAACTTCATCAATTAGATGTCAACAATGTCTTTCTACATGGAGACTTGCATGAAGAATTTTACATGAAGATTCCACAAGGTTATGCCAAATAGGGGGAGAAAAGAGTATGTCGATTACAAAAATTGTTGTATGGCCTTCGTCAAGCATCTCGAAATTGGTATAATAAATTCACTACTTTTTTACTTTCTCTTAATTACCAACAATCAAATGCAGACTATTCTTTGTTTACATTCTCCCACCCTGGAGATTCCTTTGTAGTCGTTCTTATCACTACTAAAAAACTGCTAAAAAACGATGGAAGAAAAAGTGACGGACAGCGTCGCTCCAAAAAAGCGACGGACTAAGAGATGCCGTCCGTCGCTTTTTAATTAAAATAATAATTTTTAAAATTATTTTACAAAAAGTGACGGACTGCATCTCTTAGTCCATCGCTTTTTATTAAAAATAATTATTTACAAATTAAACAATAACCACGCTGTCCGTCGTTTAAATTTATTTTATTTTATTAATTAATTTTAAAAAAAAGCAACGGATGTCATCTCTTAGTCCGTCGTTTTTTGGTCAAAATATCTTGTCAAACATTTTTAAAAAAGCGACGGACAACATCTCTTAGTCCGTTGCTTTTTAATTAATTTTTTTTAATTTATTTTTGTTAAAAGCGACGGACGGCATCGCTTAGTTCGTCGCATTTTTCGGGTATTTTTGCCAATTAATTATTTTATATAGATAGTGACGGAAACCGTCGGTTTTTATTAAAAATAATTATTTATTATTTTAAAAAAAGTCACGCCGTCCGTCGCTTTTTATTAATTTTAATTGTTTAATTATTTTTTAAATTAGCGACGGACAACATCTTTATGTCCGTCGCTTCTTGGTTAAAATATCTAGTCAAATATTTTAAGAAAGCGACGAACAATGTCTCTTAGTTTGTTGCTTTTTGGTCAAAATGTTGGCCAAACATTTTTTTAAAAAAAGTGACAGACATAGAGACGTTGTCCGTTGCTTTTTTAAAAATATATACATTAGTAGACGCGATTTTCTCCATTTCTCCATATAAAAATAACAAAATTGAGAAATATTTTGATTTAATTTTATTTAAATCGTCTTCCGGATAATGGTTTTGTGTAAAATAAAAAACAAAAAAAATTATAATATCGACTTTCAGATGTCGGTAAAATTAAATAGTATGTAATAAATTAATATTTTCAATTAACTTTAAATAAATCGTTCTCCGAATGACGGTTTTATATAAGTTAAAAAATAATTTAGTATAAAATACCGACCTCCAGATGTCAATATTATTTAATTAACATTAATGTGATACCGACCTCATGAGGTCGGTATTTTTTATTATATCTAATTACTTTTAATAAAAGCGACATCCGGAGGTCGGTATGTTTAAAATATTTCTATTAATCATAATTTTGCTATTGTGCATAATATTAAATTTTCATTTTACACCTACGATTAATTGTTCAAAAAGTGTAACAATTTTGTATACTTTTACAAATAAAATGTTAGAATTCGTGAAATAAAAAAAAAAAAATCTATAATCCATATTTAGAGTATGAAACTACGTTGATATGACTTAGGAGATAATTATACTTATATTTATAGAGTAATGCACAAATCCTATCAGTCAGGAGATTTATATATTAAATTTGATATTGATAAACTTTTGTTGATCAATAAAATTAAATTTATATAATTAGAAGGTATATAATTTAAATTTATAAAATTAACTTGATCGATATATATATATATATAATTTAACTACACATTAACAAAAGTTTAATTTAATAAATTTAATTTATCGGTCAAGTTAATTTTATAAATTTAAATTATATACCTTCTAATTATATATATGGCCAAACACATATACAACCCCTCTAACTTGTCCACATTTTTCATTTTGGCACTTTATCTTAGCCTTGTTCCATTTTAACCCTTGAACTACATTTTTTATGTTCCCTTTTAACATGAAATACTATTTTTATGATTTATTTATTTTTATATATATTCTTCAATTGCAACTTCTTATTTTAAATCGACATGTGTCATTTAATTTTAGTTAAAAAATTAAAAATTAACAAAAAATAATTCTTTTTAAAAAATAATAATTTCTTTTTAAGAGTGTTTTGTATTTTTGTGTGAAAAATAACCGACGAAATTGTGTTGATTTTCTTTCTTTAAAATCACTGACAACCTTATAACAAAGTCAGTCGAGTTGTAACATTGTTTAGTAGTGTTATTAGCAATGAACAAAAGTCTTTTTTTAGTAGTGTTATTAACTAAGTCAATCGAGTCTTTTTGAAGATGGGTTTTTTTATTCGTATTGATTTATATTAAAAATTAAAAGTGAGTATTTGCATTAAATTTAGATAGCCTAGATGATAAGAAAAAAATAAATAAGTAGTGTTATTTAATTTGATTGAATGTTTAAGAAAGAAAATCAAAGAACTTTCGTCAATTTATTTTCATGCAAAAATACAGAGAAATATCAAAAAATAATAAATTTTTATGTTCGTTCGCAAATGTTTAATTTTTTGAATTAACAGGCACACGTCTATATGTGTATGGTATATATATATATATATATATATGTATGTATGTATGTGTATATGTAATTTTAATTAATAAAATCAACCTCAAAAGGTGAGTTTATATTAAAATAAATTAATAAATACCGACCTAAAGAGGTCGATATATTTAAATAATTATTTTATTTAGATAATATCGACTTCACGATGTCGGTATGTTGACACCCAATTTTGACAGACCTATAACCCTTTCGAAAGTGCTATTTGGTTAAATACGTGTTTTTTTAAAAATATTCCGAGTTTAAATTTTTAATCGATTTTGTCTAAAAATTATATATTTTAGTTTGCATGCTTTATAAAATTATCGTAAATATTTTTAAAATTATAAGTAAAACTCGGAATAATTATTTTATTCAAATGTTTTAAAATTTAAGTGATTTTTATTATATAAAATGTTATAATATTTGTAGTATTTTAATTGGATAGCATTTCTTTAATTTTTCTCGAAATCATTTAATTTTTAGCCCATTCTAATCTAATTCCTTTCAATTTTAGCTTTTCCCTTATTCAATTCATTGCAATTCTAGCCACCTCAATCCAATTTCGTTTTTCAATTATAGCCTCTTATATCAATTTTAGTTGCAATTTTAGCCATCCATTCATTGAAATTATAACCCTTTTGTCCAAATTTTGAAACATTAGTTTAAATCTTAACCGTCCATCCTTTAAGTGAATCCTAGATCAAATCCTAGCCGTTCATCTTAACTAATCCAATGGCTCAAATTAAATTTACTAACCTTCCTATTTTTGACCTAAAAAAGACCAAACCCTCTAATCCCTCTAATCTCTTCTCTCTAACAGCCCTACTACTACTCCTCCCGTCGCCCTCCCCCCGCCGCCCTCCTCTTCTCATCTCTTCTCTCCTTCCCTCCCGTCTCTTCTCACCGGCGAGACAAATCGGCATATCTCTCGTCTCTCCAATCAACATCAACAGCCGGCGAGGAGAGCAGCATCTCCGGCCAACTGAGCCCGACGTCGATCCACTGCCCTTCTCCTTTAATTGAATGTTAGGGTTTCATAATATCATTTTTAATTTCTTTCAATGTGAGTATTGGATTTGTTAATTAGTGTATTGAGTGTGTTTGGTATGAATCAAAGTATTTCTCAATTTATTTTTTACAATAAACTACTTAATTCAAATGTAGCCATAAAATGACTTGTTTAATTTATGGAAATTTTATTTTGTAGTTCAAATATGCATTTAATTAGTGTGTCTTTCACTTCACTAATTTATATGGCCCTATCTATGTTATTGGCTTCCACATTTTTTGCTCATTCAAATTTTGAATCTATATTTATTAAGGAAAGTATACACAGTGAGGTGACTACTATATAATTATTATTAGGGGTTTTTTATGGTTAGTTTGAATTAGGAATTATTTGATTGTTAGTTTGTGTTTGTTGATTGTGAAATGAAAATTTTAATGTTGGGGTTTGTTTGAATTAGGGTGTCTTAGGATTTGTTTGAAATTTGGTATTTCTTGAGTTAATTAATTCGATTTTGAAATTGTAAGATTAGATTGAATTAGGGTATTTAAGGAGTTGTTTGAATTTAGAATTTTAGCACTAGTTAGATTTTGGGATTTTAGAACTTGAACTTGAAATAGTTTGAATTTGTGATTTCAAGACTAGTTTGAATTTTGAATTTAGGACTAGTTTGAATTATTATTGAAGTTGAACTTAGAATTTGAACATGAACTTGAACTTGAACTTAGAATTTGAAGTTAAACTTAGAACTTGAACTTGAAATTAGAACTTGAACTTGAACTTAGAATTTGAACTTGAAATTAGAACTTGAACTTGAACTTGAACTTAGAATTAGAACTTGAACTTGAACTTAGAAATTGAGCTTGAAATTAGAACTTGAAATTTGAATATTGAATTTGTTAATTAGTGTATTGAATTAGAACTTGAACTTGAACTTAGAATTTGAAGTTAAACTTAGAACTTGAACTTGAACTAGAACTTGAACTTAAACTTAAACTTAGTTATTGAAGTTGAAGTTAGAATTTGAACATGAACTTGAAATTAGAACTTGAACTTAGAATTAGAACTTGAACTTGAAATTATAAATTGAACTTGAACTTAGAACTTGAACTTAGATTTTGACTTGAACTTGAAATTAGAACTTGAACTTGAACTTAGAATTTGAAGTTAAACTTAGAACTTGATGTTGAAATTTGAACTTGAACTTGAACTTAGAAATTGAACTTGAACTTAGAACTTGAAATTTGAATATTGAATTTGTTAATTAGTGTATTGAATTAGAACTTGAACTTGAACTTAGAATTTGAAGTTAAACTTAGAACTTGAACTTGAAGTTGAACTTAGAATTTGAAGTTAAACCTAGAACTTGAACTTGAACTAGAACTTGAACTTGAACTAGAACTTGAACTAGAACTTGAACTTAAACTTAAACTTAGTTATTGAAGTTGAACTTAGAATTTGAACATGAACTTGAAATTAGAACTTGAACTTAGAATTAGACTTGAACTTGAAATTATAAATTGAACTTGAACTTAGAACTTGAACTTAGATTTTGACTTGAACTTAGAACTTGAACTTGAAATTAGAACTTGAACTTGAACTTAGAATTTGAAGTTAAACTTAGAACTTGATGTTGAAATTTGAACTTGAACTTAGAATTAGAACTTGAACTTGAACTTAGAATTAGAACTTGAACTTGAACTTAGAACTTGAACTTGGAACTTGAAATTAGAACTTGAACTTAGATTTTGACTTGAACTTAGAACTTGAACTTGAAATTAGAACTTGAACTTGAACTTAGAATTTGAAGTTAAACTTAGAAATTGATGTTGAAATTTGAACTTGAACTTGAACTTGAACTTAGAATTAGAACTTGAACTTGAACTTAGAAATTGAACTTGAACTTAGAACTTGAAATTTGAATATTGAATTTGTTAATTAGTGTATTGAATTAGAACTTGAACTTGAACTTAGAATTTGAAGTTAAACTTAGAACTTGAACTTGAACTAGAACTTGAACTTAAACTTAGTTATTGAAGTTGAACTTAGAATTTGAACATG
The DNA here is from genome assembly GCA_029007595.1 of Solanum commersonii. NCBI lineage: Eukaryota > Viridiplantae > Streptophyta > Magnoliopsida > Solanales > Solanaceae > Solanum > Solanum commersonii. The sequence goes on along the minus strand of JAJTWQ010000162.1, from coordinate 136,516 downwards.
AACTTGAAATTAGAACTTGAACTTAGAATTAGAACTTGAACTTGAAATTAGAACTTGTACTTAGAATTTGAACTTAGATTTTGACTTGAACTTAGAACTTAAACTTGAAATTAGAACTTGAACTTGAACTTAGAATTTGAAGTTAAACTTAGAACTTGAACTTGAAATTATAAATTGAACTTCAACTTAGAACTTGAACTTGAAATTTGAATTTGAACTTGAACTTAGAACTTGAACTTGAACTTGAAATAAGAATTAGAACTTGAACTTGAAATTATAAATTGAACTTCAACTTAGAACTTGAACTTGAATTTGAACTTGAACTTAGAATTTGACTTGAACTTGAACTTAGAACTTGAACTTGAACTTAGAATTTGAAGTTAAACTTAGAACTTGACACTTAGCTTTAAATTTAAAAATAATATATTTGTTAAGCATGAGTACCAACACTAGTTGATCCTATTTATGACAAAATTGATTTTCTTGCAAGATCGATTTGTGTCCATCTAGTGTTGACACTTAGCTTTAAATTTAGAAATAAGTTGAATTAAAAAATGTGGTTTTGTTGATGGATTTAGTTGTTGGAATTAAGTCAAAACTAAACTAGTTAAAGTTGTTAAGTTGTTTAAATAAGTTAAATTAATTAATGTGGTTTAGTTGGTGGATTTAGTGTTGTATTAAGTCAAAACTAGTTCAAGTTATAAAGTTGTTAAGTTGTTTAAATAAGTTAAATTAATTAATGTTGTTTAGTTGGTGGATTTAGTGTTGTATTAAGTCAAAACTAAACTAGTTAAAGTTGTTAAGTTGTTTAAATAAGTTAAATTAATTAATGTGGTTTAGTTGGTGGATTTAGTGTTGTATTAAGTCAAAACTAAACTAGTTCAAGTTATAAAGTTGTTAAGTTGTTTAAATAAGTTAAATTAATTAATGTGGTTTAGTTGGTGGATTTAGTGTTGTATTAAGTCAAAACTAAACTAGTTCAAGTTATAAAGTTGTTAAGTTGTTTAAATAAGTTAAATTAATTAATGTGGTTTAGTTGGTGGATTTAGTGTTGTATTAAGTCAAAACTAAACTAGTTCAAGTTATAAAGTTGTTAAGTTGTTTAAATAAGTTAAATTAATTAATGTGGTTTAGTTGGTGGATTTAGTGTTGTATTAAGTCAAAACTAGTTCAAGTTATAAAGTTGTTAAATTGTTTAAATAAGTTAAATTAATTAATGTGGTTTAGTTGGTGGATTTAGTGTTGTATTAAGTCAAAACTAAACTAGTTCAAGTTGTTAAGTTATTTAAATAAGTTAAATTAATTAATGTGGTTTAGTTGGTGGATTTAGTGTTGTATTAAGTCAAAACTAGTTCAAGTTATAAAGTTGTTAAGTTGTTTAAATAAGTTAAATTAATTAATGTGGTTTAGTTGGTGGATTTAGTGTTGTATTAAGTCAAAACTAAACTAGTTAAAGTTGTTAAGTTGTTTAAATAAGTTAAATTAATTAATGTGGTTTAGTTGGTGGATTTAGTGTTGTATTAAGTCAAAACTAAACTAGTTCAAGTTATAAAGTTGTTAAGTTGTTTAAATAAGTTAAATTAATTAATGTGGTTTAGTTGGTGGATTTAGTGTTGTATTAAGTCAAAACTAAACTAATTAAAGTTGTTAAGTTTTTTAAATAAGTTAGATTAAAAAATGTGGTTTTGTCAATACTAAACTAGTTTTAGGACTACTACTAGTAAAATTATAATTAAATTTTATTTATAATATAATTGAATATCTATATTTTTGTAGATGGATCATCGTTTATGGATGTCTAATATGCATTATGAAACTGGTGCTGGTTTGAAACCTGAGCTTATTAACGGTGTTAGAAATTTTATTGAACATACAATGACACTTGACATTTTCAAGATTAATGGATTGGTTAGGTGTCCTTGTAGTGTATGTAAGTGCTTAAAATTTTTCAAACCAAATAGAGTTATGGTTCATTTGTACCGTAATGGATTTAAGCCTAGATATTTTGTATGGATTGATCATGGAGAAAGTGATGGATTGGATGGTATCTTTTATAATTCGATGCCTGTTGATGTATATAATATGGTTGCACCACATGGCCAAATTAGGGTTGAACAAGTTAGAGTTGAACATGATAGGGTTGAACATGATAGAGTTCATGAAATGATCAATGATGCTTTCGGGGTTCAAGGTGGGATGGAACCGGAACAATATTTTGATGAAGCTCCTAATGAAGAAGCAAGACACTTTTATGATCAATTAGAAGAGTCTAGTCGTCCACTATGTGAAGGGAGTCCGCATTCTGCCTTGTCAGTTGCGGTTAGATTAATGAATATTAAATCAGATTGGAATGTTCCTAATGCTGCTATGGACTCAATGGTTGATCTTTTGGGTGAACTAGTCAATCCGGAGTTTAACATACCAAAGAACTTCTATCAGGCAAAGAGTTTGGTGTCCAAGTTAGGATTGACGTATGATAGAATTCATTGTTGTGTTAATGGATGCATGTTGTTTTACAAGACTGATAGTGAATTAGAAAATTATAAGTTTTGTGGACATACTTGTTATAAGAGGACTCCGGCTGGAAAGATGGTCCCAGTTCAGGCGATGCATTATCTACCTCTCATTCCTAGATTAAAGAAGTTGTATGCATCGATGAGGTCTGCCCCACATATGAGATTGCATCGTGAATATAGAAGGCCTCCGGGTGTCTTGTCTCATCCATCTGATGGTGAAGCATGGAAGCATTTTGATAATGTATATCCTGATTTTGTTAGTGAACCAAGAAATGTTCAATTGGGGTTGTGTTCAGATGGCTTCAGACCATTCTCTAATAATGCTTCGCCTTATTCATGTTGGCCGGTATTTCTTACTCCGTATAATCTTTCTCCTGAAATGTGCATGACCAGTCCCTACATCTTTCTAAGTTGTGTTATTCCAGGTCTCCGGAATCCAAAAAGTTTGATTGATGTCTATCTACAACCATTGATAGATGAGCTCAAACAATTGTGGTTTGAAGGCGTTTTGACTTATGATATATCAACTAAGCAGAATTTTATCATGCGTGCTTCTTTAATGTGGACTATTAATGATTTTCCTGCATACGGGATGTTGTCTGGTTGGATGACAGCTGGAAAACTAGCATGTCCGTATTGCATGGAAAATAGTAAGGCATTCACTTTAAAGCATGGCAGAAAAAATACATGGTTTGATTGTCATCGCCAGTTCTTGCCAATGGACCATGAGTTTAGAAAAATGAAAAATGCATTTAGGAAAAATAAGGTTGAAAGTGACCCCCCACCTCCATTACTCACAGGGCATCAAATTTGGGAGAGAATTTCTTAATTACCTAAAGTTACAAAAGCTTCACCTTCTAGACTTCCTGGATATGGTGTTGAACATAATTGGACCAAACAAAACATAATTTGGGAGTTGCCGTATTGGAAGGGCAATCTGCTACGACATAATCTAGATGTGATGCACATTGAAAAAAATTACTTTGACAATTTATTTAACACAGTGATGGATGTTAAGGATAAGACAAAAGATAATCCAAAAGCTAGAATGGACATAAAGGAATATTGTAAGAGAAAAGAGTTATGGCTGCAGGAATTACAGAATGGTAAAATAGTTAACCCCAAAGCCAACTTTTCATTCACATTGGATGAGAAACGTGAAATTATTGAGTGGGTTAAAAATTTGAGGATGCCAGAGGGCTATGCTTCGAATTTAGGAAAGCGGGTAGATATGAATGAAGGAAAATTGATAGGTATGAAAAGTCATGATTGTCATGTGTTCATGGAAACTTTAATTCCTATCGCTTTTAGCCATCTACCCGAAAGGATATGGAAACCAATCACAAAGATAAGTCTTTTTTTTAAAGATTTGTTTTCTGGAAAGTTGTTGGAGAGTAGTTTAGATATGATGGAGGAAAATATTCTTGTCACTACTACTAAGTTGGAGAAGATATTTCCATGTGGTTTTTTTTATGTGATGGAGCATCTTCCAATTCACCTTGTACAAGAGGCCCGCCTCGGAGGTCCGGTTCAAACAAGATGGATGTATCCATTTGAGAGGTATCCATTTGAAATATTCACTAAGTTATATATATTCGCCAAGTCTTTTATATATTAACATATATATACATATATGCATGCAGAAAAATTGGTAGTTCGAAGCAAACGATTAAGCAAAGGGGAAGGATCGAAGGATCATTTGTTCAAGGTCATATTGGGAGAGAAACATGTGATTTTTATTCTTATTACTTTGGTCATGATGTGTCATGTAGGAGAAACAGGCCCAATCGCAATGATGAAGGCGATATTGATCCTTTATTTCCACCAATATCAATTTTTAATCAAAATGGTCGAGGATCTAAAAAGCGTAGAAAGCGAGGCTTCACTGATATGGAAATGCAATCAGTTGTGACACATATTTTGCTTAATTGTCCAAAGATTCAATCATATGTCAAGTAAGTGTTAAAAATATGTTATTAAATTACATACTAATAAGTGATCATTCACTAACGAAATACTTAAATGTAAAATGATCAAACTGTTCGTAAACACATGGGTAATGAAGCCATCTATACAGAATTTTCCAAATGGTTGAGGAACTATGTAAGTGTGCAATCACTAAGTATTTAATAATATATTCATGTTATACTAAATTATATTACTTGAAATAACAATCGCGTAGGTTTACGATGAATACTCAAGTGTCCAACATTTGCAATTAGTGAAAGAAATAGCCCTTGGACCTCAATCTGAAGTACTGGCAATGAATAAGTATTATGTCAATGGTTTTAAGTTTCAAACTGAAGAAGTATCTAGGAACAAGAAAACAAATAATAGCGGTGTCTATATACAAGGTGATGTTGATGGTACTGGTCAAACTATTGAATATTATGGTGTCATTCAAGAGATTATTGAAGTGAGGTATTCAGGTTGGCCTAATAAGAAGATTGTATTGTTTCGGTGTGAGTGGTTTGACCCATCACATAGAGGCACAAAGGTGGACCATCAACATAATATAATTGAAGTTAAGCACACCAGGAAATACAGAAGTTATGATCCTTTTATTATTGCACAACATGCTAAACAAGTGTATTACGCTTCATATCCATTGCGTAGAGACAAAGCTGATTGGTGGGTTGTTATAAAAAGTAAGCCTGTGGGAAGAATTGAAATTGACAATGTCTTAGATGTGGCAAATCAAAATGATGTTGCAATTGTTCAACAAGAAGTTGATGCTGAATTGGAAACCACACTACAACATCCTCAACACATATTAGAAGAAGTATCTGATGATGAGATATTGAATGTTGAGGAAGAAATATCCGAGAATGAGGAAAATGAATCATTTGATGACGAAGAATGGGACGATAATGAAAATGAAACAACTGAGGAGGAAAAATGGGAGAATGATGGAATTGAAACAAGCAAGGAGGAATAGTGTAGAATGAAAGCTAGCTAGTACATATGTAAGTGTATTTTACTAATTTTATTTAATTTATGATTTTTATATATATTATACATGTAAATTTGCATACAGATGTCATCAGGCGGTGAGGGTGATAGATATCGCGAGCATCTTGGAGTTGGCTAGACTAAACAGGCTAAAAAGAAGAAGTCTAGGAGACCGATAGATCCTGAGGATATTGCAAGATTTATTTCTTCTGCGCCAGAGCGCATCAGCCATAATACTCATTTATTTGCTGTTCCGTTTGGTACGGCGGATCCTCGGCAATATTATCCTAATTATCGTCGACCAATCGGTGCTTTATCTACTTCACAGGCATTGCCTTCACGATGCTACGAGGACCTACCTTTACAGGCTATTCGTCGAGCACGACCCTTATCAGCAGGTACTCCATCTCCCGCAGGTACATCTCCTCAGTTATCTGCCATGAGGCTTGGAGATTCTAGTAGCGAGCAGTCAGATGCTATGGCCGGTACGCCTCTATTGACTCAGGTTTTGTGCATCCTGATGTATCACCCTCATCTACAGCTGCACCTAGTGCTACACCACATGATACGATGTCTGCTCTAGCTCCTGGCCAGAAGGACAGACTTGGTAGAGTCATGATTGAGCCGGATGGATCATCGTAAGTTTGTTTTGTTATCTATATGTTACTTTATTTTATTTATTTCTTATACTTTAATATATTATTCATGAACTAACATATTTATTATGTGTTTTGCAGGTGCAGGATGCTGCCCGGGCTTTAAAAGAATGTGTTAGAAAATTCTATACACAAGCTTATCACTCTTGGAGCGAGATTCCAAACAGTATACGCCAAGCGATGTTTAATAACTTTAATGTATATATTTTTTAGTTTAGTATACTTTACTTTTTTTTACTATCGATTTAATTAACGTTATTCAATTTTTTTCAGACTATGTGTACTTGGGAGTCGAGGTACAATTTGGTCATTGGGACCACATTTGAGAGGAAGGCATCCACCAGACTGTCTAGCTGGCTAAAAAGCGTTCGGGATAGTGGTGAACGTCCCGGTTGGATGTTGCCTCATGTTTTTGCTGAATTGGGTCAGTATTAGAAAATAGAGAAGTTTAAGGGAATATCAGATCAAGCCAAAATGGCTAGAGACAGTCTTAAAGGTGGCTCATTGCACACCGGAGGTGCAAAGACAGTTGAAACAATTGCACGAGAGATGGTAAGTTCTAATTCAAACTTTTAAATAAATAATTAGTTGATACATATATATTGTTATAAATTTCAATTTTTATTTATAGGAAAAAGAATTGGGACGCACTCCCATTAAACCAGAGTTTTCAAAAAGACTCATGTCAGGAAGAAAGAAAATGAGTCAGATCCGAATGTGTGAGTGGAGGAAAGGACCGAACGAACTTTTGTATGTTATTTAATATGAATAATATATATCAATAGTGAATATATTTATGATATGTATATATATTGATGACAATATTTATATTTAATATACAGAATGACTTTCATAAGTACGTCGCTGAGAATCTAGATAGTTCGGTTCAATTGACACGTGAACTGTCCACTCAGATTTGGAAAGAAAAAGTGGTAGGGGGGACACACAAGGGTAGATGCTATGGTCTAGGCTCTCGCAATGATGTTAGACGCCTTCAGTCAGGCTTAGAAGGTATTAGATCGTCACGTCAAGCTGAGGCACTTGACGGTGTTCAGATTGATGCTATGTCGGATTAAATAACTAAACTTACAGCGGCACTAGCAGAGTCAGAGCGAAAAAGAGTAGCTGAACAACAAAGCATGAGTGAGACCGTTCAGTAAATCAAAGAACAAGTGATGAACCTCGCTCGTCGACCTACTACTTCGGCTCCCGATGACACCAATGACACCGACGACGAGAGTGATGAGGATGATTATGTAGATCTCACTCCCTAGTTTAGATCTCTGGACATTTATGAGCTTTTTGAAATTTTAAAACGAATTTTAAAAGACTTTATAAGTCTTTAATTTATGATTTAAATACTTTTGAATGTTATTTTATGTTTTGTTTTGTTTAGACTGTTTATAATTGTGTGTGTTTGATTGGGCTGAATAGTGTAGAATTGAATTGAATTGAATTTGCAGGTGGGCAGCAGAAGCTGAGATCTGCTACTATCAAAAATATTGCAGAAAAAGCGACGGACTGCGTGGTTTTTTCTGTTGCATTTTTAGGTTTTTTTAAAAAAAATTCCATAAAAGCGACGGACAGTGTGGATTTTTCCATCGCTTTTTTGGGTTTTTAAAAATAAAATTTCCAGAAAAGCAACGGACAGTGTCCTTTTATCCATCGCTTTTCTGGGATTTTCAAAAAATAAATTCCAGAAAAGAGACGGACTCCGTCGCTTTTAAAAAAAAAAAAAAATAGTCGAAAAGCGACGCGGTCCGTCGCTAAAAGAGACGCAGTCCGTCGCTTTTTTAAAAACGACGTTGTCCGTCGCTTTTTAGCGACGCAGTCCATCGCTTTTTGAAAAGCGTCGAGCTAAAAAGTGACGGAAGTGACTGCATCGCTTTTCCATCGATTTTGACCAAAAAAGCGACGCAGTCCGTCGCTTTTGGCCGTTGTTTTTTGACAATTTTTTAGTAGTGTTATATATGTGGATGATCTCATCATCACGGGAAATGATTCTGATTGCACATCCAAGCTGAAAGAGCAAAATTTCATATCAAGGATCTTGGAAAGCTCAAATATTTTCTTGGCATTGAAGTGGCAAGGTCACCAGCATTCATTGTACTAAGTCAAAGTATGTACTTGATATTTTATCAGAGAGTAATTAACTTATAGGTTGCAAGCCATCTAGTTTCCCCATGGAGCAACAATATAAGCTCTATCTTGATTCTGGAGAAATTTGTCATAATCTAGGGCAATATCGATGTCTTGTCGGACACTTTCTTTTTTTAACTAAATGAGGGGTAAAAGGGTAAAAGATTAAATCCCCAATTTTAACTAAAAAAGAAGGGAACCAAAACGAGAAAGAAAAAGAAGAAAAAACTACCATTTTCCCTTTCCTTTTCTTTTTCGACTCAGTAGGCTCCTCCTCAAATTTTTCTTTAGGAGCAGCGTCTGTATGTTCAAGATCTGATACACACATATTTGAAGCATTTCCTCCTCGAACCCCCTTTCTAGACCAAACTAGGGGAACTTCTTCCTCCTCTTATTCACTGTCAACTCCCATAGTCTCAGGAGTTTGGTCAAACATAGGATTCACACTATGAGGGACCTGTTCCGGCGATCTGCATTCTTCTTCCAGGAGACTTGTTTGAGTGTATCCTCTGAGTGAAGCAAGACTATGCACAACCACTAGTTCCTCTACATCCGCCAGTATGTTAGAATTTATACCTTGCCCTCAGGCAAATCCCCTTCAAATAACCTTTCAGACATGGTAGACGACACAGGCCCTGGTTGAGACCCAACTTCTAGATCTTCAGTAGGTGTTTTAATCACAGGTTTAACAACCGGCTAGGCTTCAAAATTTTGAGAGTCCTTACCTAATAGAACTAATGTTGGAGAACATGGCAAGTTGCCTATAGGATTTAGCACAGGAGACTCTAATACTTCAGTGTGGGGTGTGACAGATTCCCTAGTTTCACCAACCCCACACACTAGAGTAGATGGAGTAGGCTCAGAATGAGGAATGGAGAAATCGAATGAACTAGGGTTTTCAATTTCTTAGGAGAGGGGAGATTTTGGAGGAGAAGATGGGTTAGACATTTTGCAAGGAAAGTAAAGAATATAAAAGCAAGGAGAGATTTTTAAAGAGAGGCAATAGGATTTTGATTAGATTAAGAGCAAGAAAAAAGATGTTTTTAAAAAGGTATGGGTCCTTGAACAGTAGCAACCTTTGGTTTTTAAACTGAAGGGGAGTCTGTAACTGACACAAGGAATAGGAGATAACACGTGGCAGTGACCGTTGACAGAAAACTTTGTAGTAAAAGTGATACTAACCTTTTGGGGGACCAGGTCCCTTTCTATAGATAGCGCTGGCTGTTATGGTTAGATCTTCCCTTTAGCCAACATGCCATGAGTGTGTACCTGCAATAAGGTACCACATGTGAATTCACAAACATTAAGCAATACAACAAGTATAGATACCTTCCCTTCCTAGCATAGTCAAATGAGAGGCTTTATGCAAACTTGTTCTGAAATCAAGTAAGCTTGTGCATTCCCAAACTCAATCTGTTCTTGATGAAGTTTTCCTTACTCAATGCCTTGGTGAAGATATCAGCCACTTGATCCTCCGTCTTACAGTATCTCATCACCACATTTTTCTTATCAACATTGTCTTTGAGAAAGTGATGCCTCACATCTATGTGTTTGGTCCTCTTATGTTGGACAGGATTCTTGGCCATGTTCATTGCACTTGTATTGTCGTATATGAGGAATATTATCTGTGAGAACATCAAAATCTTCGAGCTGCTGCTTGACCCACAAAAGTTAAGCACAGCGTGAAGCAACAACCACATATTCAGCTTCAGCAGTGGACAATGCCACTGAATTCTGCTTCTTAGTTCCCCATGAGATTAGTGATGACCCTGGAAAATGAGCCATGTCTGAAGTGTTTTTTCTATCAACAAGAAAACCTGCATAATCAACATCAACATACCCAATTAAATCAAAGGAATCACTAGAAGGATAGAAAAGGACCAGGTCCTGCGTTCCCTTCAAGTATCTCAGTATTCGCTTGGCTGCCTTCAGGTGTGACTCTTTTGGAGCTGCTTGAAACCTAGCTCACATTCCCATGCAGAAGACTATATTTGGTCGACTTGTAGTGAGGTAGAGAAGAGATCCAATGATTCCTCTATACATAGTCTGATTCACATCAGTGACAGCTTCATCTATGTCAAGTTTGACATTAGTACTCATTGGGGTATCAATAATTTTGGCCTCCATCATGCTGAACTTATTGAGCAATTCCTTGATGTACTTCTCCTGACAGATTGAGGTACCCTGTGGGGACTGTTTGATTTGCAAGCCTAAGAAAAAGGTGAGTTCCCCCATCATACTCATTTCAAATTCACTACTCATCAAGGCTGCGAATTATTTGCATAAGGGGTCTGTGGTGGCTCCAAAGATGATATCATCTACATAGACTTGCACTACCAGAAGCTCATTTCCTCTTGACTTTAAGCATAGAGTGTTGTCAATTTTTCCTCTTTTGAACCCATTTTCAATAAGAAATTTTGACAGCCACTCGTACCAAGCCCTGGGTTCTTGTTTCAGGCCATGCAGTGCTTTGTCTAACTTCAGCACGTGGTTAGGTTGGTCGGCATCTTCAAACCCTAGAGGTTGTTTGACATAGACTTCCTCCTTCAAGTAACCATTTAGGAAAGCACTCTTGACATCCATTTGGAAGAGCTTGAACCCCATGTACGTGGCAAAGGCTATTAGTATTCTGATAGCTTCCATCCATGCAACAAGTGCAAAGGCCTCATCATAATTGATTCCTTCCTCTTGACTATAGCCTTGCACTACTAATCTTGACTTGTTTCTCATGATTGTTCCATGTTCGTCCAACTTATTTCTGAAAACCCACTTGGTCCCAATAATAGTTCTGTTAAGAGGTCTGGGACCAGGTGTCATACTCTGTTTCTCTCAAACTGGTGCAGTTCTTCTTGCATTGAGTTCACCCAATCAGCATCCTGCAAAGCTTATTTGATATTTTTTGGTTCAAATGTGGATATAAAAGCTGAGAAAAGGCAACCAAATTTCTTGCCTTGGATTTAGTTTGAATTCCAAATTCAAGGGGAGAAACCAGATTGTCTAGAGGATGGGATGATTGATATTTCCATCTTTTTTTTCTTGTAGTCTCATCATCAGGTTCATTAGCTAGAACATCACCTTCTGAATCTTTAGTTTGAGTCTCTCATTCATGAGCAATGCCTGGAGCATCAGGGGGACCAGGTACTTCCATAGGTTTTTCAGCCTTTTCTTCACTCTGATTCTTTTCAATCACAGCATCTCAAATCAGGTTATCTCTTTGAATCTAAATCTGCTCCTCAACTTCAAGATCTTCCTTTCCTTCAAGATTTTTCAAAGATGACATGCACACTCTCCTCCACACACATGGTCCTTTTGTTGTATACCCTGTATGCCTTGCTTGATAAAATGTACCCCACAAAAGCTCCTGCATCACTTATTGGATCAAATTTTCCAAGATCATCAGCATAAAGCATTTGCATCCAAAGACCTTTAGATGGCTGAGAGATGGCTTCCTTCCGTTTAGCAATTCATAGGGAGTTTTCTAAAGTACTAACCTGATTAGACATCTGTTTGTGACATAACAAGTCATATTCACTGCTTCAGCCCAAAAGCTCTTGCAAGACATGAATCTATGAGCATAGTTCTGGAGATGTCCACCAGGGTCCTATTATTTCTTTCAACAAACCCATTCTGCTAAGGAGTTCTTGGAGCAGAAAAGTTATGATGAATGTCATGGTCTACGCAAAAGCCTTCGATTTGGGAATTTTCAAACTCGATACCATGATCTGATCTGATGCTTGCAATTTTGCAGTTTAGCTTCAGCTCAATTCCCCTTGCAACATTCATCAGTACTCCAACTATTTCATTTTTTGTTCGTAAAAACATGTTCCAGGTGAATCTAGATAAATCGTCGACAATCACCAGGATGTATCTCTTTCCACCTCTACTTTGGATTCTTATTGGTCCACACAGATCCATGTGGAGAAGCTCTAATGGCATGGTGTGGTGACACCTTTTTTTTTCCTTGAAGGATAATCGTGTTTGCTTCCCCCTTACGCAAGCCTCGCATATTTTATTTTCAGCAAATCTTAATTTGGGTAGTCCACGGACTAGGTCCCCTGCAACCAGTTTGTTTAGCAAGGAAGAGCTTACACGCCCCAGTCTTCTGTGCCATAGATTCGCGTTTTCAGATTGAGCACTGAGACATGTGAGATTGTCTCCTTCTATAGAGTCTAGGTCTGCAACATACATGTTCTTAACTCTTCTGGCAGTAAGAACAACTTTGTTGGAAGTAAGACTAGTGACTATACATTGATTTGCCACAAAGCTTACTTCATTTCCTTTATCACACATATTTGAGAAACACTCAGCAAGTTATATTTCAAGCCACTCACATAATACACATTGTCTATGGAGTGCTTCATTGATCTTCCAATGTTCCCAACACCTAGAATGAGTCTCTTCTTCCCGTCACCAAACGACACACCACCGCCCAGGTGTGCCTCCAAAGAGAGGGGAAAAAACACTAACCTGAAGGATCCCATCTACCACCATATTTTATTAATATTGATAAGAAACCACTCATTACAAGAAAATGACGATTATTGAACAAAAACAAATTCGAAGTAGACAAGAGTGACGACTAAGAATATTGTTTGAACAAATTAGACGAGAGAGAATTTTGAGAAGAGAGAGAACTGTTGAAATTATTTTGAAAATAAATCTGTTTGAAATAAATCTTTAGAGATAAAAAAGGAAAACAAATATTCTAGTTATGATCCTTTAATTATCATTAACTTTTTCCAATTGTTTGTTACTCAAAGTTCCGTTTTTAATTATTTTTTTTCAAACTAATTGATTTCACTGCCTCTTAAAATCCTTTTTTAAATAAGTGAAAATGTTATACCCTGTAATTATTTATTGTTATAACTTGAAAGTTAAAGAATAATATTAAACTTATAATTATTAATCCTATAAATGTCAATTATAAAATTTTCACTTTTATGTTTGCTATGGAACTTTTGATTTGTATAATTTGCTAGATACATCCAATTTTATACAAATTGTTCAATTTTGTATAAATTTATTTTGTACATTGTAATTTGTTTAATAAGATCTGTATTTGTATAATCATAAGTGCATAGGATGAAAATATATGTAATTGTATTTGTATATACACTTTTCTCTCGTTTTATACAAACACAAGCGCATTTTATACATTTTACACATTTGTATACTTAATGGGTAATTGTATACCGAAAATGGCTAATTGTATACCGAATCAAATGGCAAAAAAATAGGATGTTTGCTGCGAATTGCAAATAAAATAAACTATGGCTATAGCATTTAATTTGAATTAATAGTTTGTTATTTCATACAATTTTCTCAAGCTTGCAAAGCACGAACTTTTGTTTTTACTTAAGGCAATTAATTTTTTTTTAAATATATTTAAGAAAGATATCATGTATAACTAAAACTGTGGGATTAAAAAAAAATTAAAATAACTATATGAAAGTAATTAATTATCTTGAATGAGTTAAGTTTGAATCCAATTTAAATTAGAGCAAACAACATAAATCTCATTAGTATAGGTCCTAATTACTAGTATTCACAATAATTTCGAATATTACTTCATGTAGCACATTTCATTGGTTGGATACATGTATCTTAACTCGACAGATACATGTATCTGAGGAAGTGACAAAGCAAGATACATGGTTTAATTAAGGGTTATAACTAAAAAGCTTAATTTAAGAAGGATATCACTCCTTTAACAACTTTTAAGTATATCTAATCTAACAACTTCTAATTTTTTTATAAAAATTCCAATTTATTCCATTTAATTCGAAGCAATAACAAAGTAAACAACTTTTCTTTCAAAAAATTTGAATTTGGAGCTTCCTCTTCCATATCTTTGAGGTATAACTTCCTAAAAAATATTTCAAAAATCTTGAAATTCTTTCCGATGTATACATGTGGATCAGATACATATGAAAATAGCTAGATACATTGTAATAACATAAAAATACATATGATAATATTAAGAAACATGATGATAGAAGACCAAGACATATGACAAGACTCTATTATATGATAAAACAAATTGTGTCAGATCAAATCTCCAATATATTTATTAGATACATACACACTTAATCAGGTACGTTGATAAAAATTAGATACATATAATTGTATCTCAATAATGTGTTAGATACATCAATAATGTGTCAAATACAAGCATAAGTCTCAGCTTATTGAAACTTTCCGATCACGTCCGTGACTGATCAGGACATTCAATTAATGTTAAAATAGTTAGCAGCCAAAATCTGATAAAAGAGAATTCCCTCATCAACTTTTGTTGATGACTTATGCTAGACATCATATTTAGTACATGTTTGTACTGACGCATACTATATCTTGTCTACATTCTCATCAAATGTAGGGCCGATGATATTGACTTCCATCCTCGTGGCTAGGGTCTTAGTAGAGCAAGGAGTGAAGATTTGGTGAGTCCTCATAACATCGAGGATTTGACCACCTTTCCTTTAAGTCTTTCTTTTATGTTTAGAACTATTGTGCGGGCTGTGTCCCTAAGACATTCAAGTATTAGATGGTTTGAGACAAGTGTTAAAGACTTCCACTTCGTTTTATGAACTTTGATTGTATTGAAAATGTTTTAAATTTCTGTAAGGACCTATATAGATTTCAAAGTCCAAGTCCCTTCTTCTCACGTCTGCATAGGACTTCCAACGGCTCTGAGCTGTTTTTAGTCTATCTTTGATGAGTTGAACTTTCTCCATAGCCTCATGAACCGAATCTGGCCCAATCAAGGCTGCTTCACCTACTTCAAACCAACCAACCGTAGACCTACATGTACGCCCATATAGTGCCTTGTAAGGGGCCATTTGAATACTAGAATGGAAGTTGTTATTATAGGCGAACTCTATGAGAGGTATATGACCATCTCAACTACCTTGAAATCGATCACGCAAGCTCTCAACATGTCCTCTAAGGTTTGAATGGTACTCTCTGTCTGACCATCCATTTGTGGATGAAATGTTGTACTGAACTACAATCTCATACATGAGAACACAAACCTTCTCCTATTTTTGGGGTGAAAATGATCCCGAACTTTGCTTTTAAAAAATAAACTTTCCCTTCAATTTTGATTGTTTCCTCTTTTTCTATGCAATATCTATTTTATCCTTGACATTTTCAATCCTTAATCAATGTACTATTTTTTTTTATAGTATATATAATACTAGCGAATAAATTTGTGCCTCGCGCGTATTAGACTTTTTTTATATTAAATTTTAATAAATATTTTAAACTTTAATCAATTATATTATTAAAATATATTTTTTTAAATGATTTTTCACTACTTGAGAGTTTAGAGTCTTCTATAAAACTTGTATATAATCTAATATAAGTGAACCAATATTTTCATTTTTTTCTTAAAAGAAGGTAAAGAAAGAAAATTGAAGGAGTTCAAAAAAATCAAAGACTTTCTGTAAGTATCTGTATATGTATAACAAAATTGAACATTTTTTTTATCACTCATTTTCTCTTTTAAAAATTATTAAATAATATTTTCTATTTTAAAAAATATTAAATCCTACTCTTCTTTTTCATTTTTTAACTTCTAAATAATCAAAATATATTTCCAAATTTCAATATAAATGTAAAAATAATAATTCAAGAAATAGTGCATAAAAGCATATTGTAATTTTCAATCCTCAATCAATGTACTATTTTTTTTATAGTATATATAATATTTTATTTTTTAACATATGTATTTATAGATTTTTATTTAAGTTTATTGACATTAGAAGTAGAATCATTCTTTTATAAACTTGTTGCGGAATCTAATGTTTTTTTGTTTTTTGTTTTTGTGATTGTTATTTTAATATTGCATGCATTAAGTATGCATATACTTATATGCATATTATAAGTTTCACTTATCTCTTATTTTATATTGCTAATAAATTTGCAATTTAAATGATAAATCTTTAAGATTTTTTGGTTAAAAATATCTTTATTTTTAA
Organism: Solanum commersonii; assembly: GCA_029007595.1. Lineage (NCBI taxonomy): Eukaryota > Viridiplantae > Streptophyta > Magnoliopsida > Solanales > Solanaceae > Solanum > Solanum commersonii. The sequence goes on along the minus strand of JAJTWQ010000162.1, from coordinate 120,274 downwards.
TCAATTATTTTGTATTACCTTCATCTAAATATGTATTCATGACATTATGTTAAACAAATTGTTAGCTTCATTAGAACCCCCTTAGCTATAAATATTGTGACAAATGAAAGAATTAGATCGAGCATGATTAAGTGCTTGTTTGAATTAACTTATTGACTTTTAAGCTTTTTTTTTTTTTAGTTGTGGAGCAAAATCTGATATCTGGCTATTAGGAATAACAGCACTGTAATTAGCATACGGGTGGGTAAATTTTCAAAATGAGCGACATATAAAAAAAGCTCTTCGATAATAATTAAATTTGCAAATACTGCATGAACATATATTGAAAATTTAGTATTTTCTGAACAAATCCTACTGTAATAAACTTGCACAAGATTATAATAAAACAGGAAATAAGTGGACAATGTAAACTTTTATACACCATCACGTTACATTGATATGAGTACAAATAAACAATAAATTAAACCAGCAAATACTAATTAAACATTAGTGGTAGGTAATCTTGAGAACAAGGCCAGGGTAAATATCATCATCATCATTGATATGAGTATTCTCTAACAATATAAAAAGATCATCGCATTTTTCAGATATTGTTTGAAGTGTTTCTCCTTCTCCAACTATGTATATTTCATCGCACAATACTAATTGTTGATCGTCTTCTTTAAGATTTCGAGCTTCCAAAAAAGAACACTTTGGTGAAAACAACAAAAACATAAGAAAAATAGTTGAGAAATTGAAGTAATTTGTTGAGGAAGCCATAATATTTGTGAAACTAAATAGATTAATGTTGTAGTAAGTATTTATAAGACAAAATAATTAGTACGTGAAGGAAGTGGGGGTTGCTCCACGTTTCTAATATTTTGGTTGGGAGTGGAGCAGTTATTTACTCCATTTCCACAAATTGCCTTTTTTATTTGCTTATTTATTTTGCAATTTTTAAATGCTTTCTAATTTACAACTTACAAATATTTATTTTAATTATAATAGTAACAAGTTAAGCATATGTGTTTTTGTAGGTATTGGCGTAATGTTATATCTATCTAAATAATAAAAAAATGATTTTAGAAGGTTAAAAAGATGTTTTTTTTTTATATTTTAAATTTATTTATTTATTTTGTTTATCATAATTTAAATAAGATTTACATAAAGTCAAAATATTAATTTTAAAGTTTTAAATGTTAGGACTTTTAATATAATTCAAATGAGAAAAAACATTAAGATGTAAGATTTGAGTCAATTTAAAAGTACTAAATATTAAAAGTTCTTATTGTTGTGTAAATTTTAATGATGATTAATGTTTAATTGTAGGAGAACCAAATTACAATGAAAAAAATATATCAACTCAGCATCTAATTTACATGGAATATATTTCGCGAATTCTTACTTGCCTTAAGTAACAAAATATAAAACATACTTGCTTTCAAATTATTATTATTTTGCCACTTTTTTTTCATCCCAAATTATTTTTAGTCTAATTTGGATGCTTTAAAAAGAATTGCAATGTTTAAAGAGAATATTATGTTATAAATATAAATTTAGTAATATGTTTTTTTAAAAGTGGGAGGATTTAAATTTTAGTAATATATTTTTCTAAAGAGGTGGATCCAAATTTATACTCTTTAAATATTGCAATTCGTTTTCAAAGCATCCAAACTAAACTTTTAAAAAAAAAATCAAAGAAGCATCCAAACTAAACTAAAAATAATTTGGGATGAAAAAAGTGGAAATAATATTAATAATAATAATCCAAAGGCTTGCTAAGCACGAATTTGTTTTACTAAGGCAATGAAATTTTTATAAAATATATCATGTATATTAAAACTGTGGGATTAAAAAAAACAATTAAAAAATAAGAAAGTGATTAATTATCTTGAATGAGTTAAGTTTGAATCCAATTCAAATTAGGAGTTATCATGAGTCCAATCCATAGAATTATGGATGGGTTGGACGAATGCCCTATATTTGAGTTTAATTTGACACCCTTAGAAATGATCAGAAAATTCAAAAACAAAATTTTCGAGAACTACTTCTTTTCTTTTTTTATCTCTCTGCTATCTCATCCACAATATTAATGAGAAAAGGGTTGGTCAAAAATATCCTTAAACTATGCGAAAGGAACAAAAATACCCTCCGTTTGTAGTTTGCTCTAAAAATGTCTTTGCCGTCAATACTTTGGTTCAAAAATGCCCTTATTGTTATTTAATGGGTCAAAAATGCTTCCAAATAAATATATTATTTATTTTCTTTAACACAGTCTTTTTCTAATAATGTTTTTTTTTAAAAAAAATAGCAAATGTTTATCTTACTTCAATTCATAAAAAAATAAAAAAATAAAAATATTTCTTCTTTTATTATCATTATTTTTTATCGTTATATAAATATAAATTATGATTGATATACTATGATCTTATCTATATATATGACATATATTATCTGTCGAAAAGGCACATGACGTTATACTATTTAATTGATAAAATGAGATTAAGAAGAAAAAAAATATTTCCTACATTTTTATTTGTTAAAGTGATTTTAGAAGAAAGAAAACAAGAATAGTGTTCTTTAATAATATTTTAATTAGGAAGAAAATGTGTTTAAAAAGAAAAAATATATATATTTATTTGGAAAAGGGGCATTTTTGACCCATTTTGTATTGGGGCATTTTTGGACCAAAGTATTGACTGCAAGAGCATTTTTGAACCAAAGTATTAACGACAAGGATATTTTTGAGCCAAACCATAAACAGAGGGCATTTTTGTTCCTTTCACATAATTTAAGAACATTTTTTACCCTTTTCCCTTATTGATATTAAAGTTCAAAATTATATTAGTACACAAAAATACACTCTAAATAATAAAAGAAAGAAAAAATAAACTACATTATATATGAACATAATAATAATATACAACTATGTACAACAAATTAATAATAACACAAAAACTTAGGACAGCCTGAAAGTTGAAAGAGAATAATTATAATATACTAATTTTTTTCATTTTAGACATGTAATAGTTGGCCATTTAGGAAAAAGAGAAGGGGAAAACTGAAACAAATAAAATATAAAATCAAAAAAGGAAAGAAGGAAAGAAAGAATACAGTAGTATTACAGAATTTTGGAGAACTAATATTTTTCCCCTCTTTTACATCTATAAGTTGTTTTTAGTAAAAATTCAGTCAATTTCACGAACTGAGACTACTCTATGTGATATACAATAACCACATATTTAATATAATTTTATAAAATGGAGAAGGGCTTAAAATGTTCTTCAACTATTTGAATTCGTACAAAATTATTCTCCATCCACCTTTCGGCGCCCTAGTACCCCTGACATCAATCTTTTGGCTCAAGACAATTGAATAATTGATAGAAAATTTATATTAATGAAAAATAATAAATTTTTTAGATGAAAAATCATATGGAGCAAGTATGAATTTTAGTTGAATCCCCAATTATGAGTTGAGTTATAATGAATTGAGGGTTATTTTAAAATAGGTCAATTATAACATATCATGAAATTAACAATTTTTTCGATATTATATTTGAGCTTATCGAGTCAAAACATGAATCATGTGTGATTTTTATTATTTATTTGTGAATAGTTTAAATTTGGATACGTTAGATTAGGTAACATAATAAATAAATATATAATGATTTTAATTTAGGGGACTTTGTTAAAAATAAGGGTAAATATGAGTCAATAAGTAATATCAAGGGTATTTTTGGGCCAAAAAATTGATGTCGGGGGTATTTAGAGGTCAAAAGGCGGATGAAAGGTCATTTTGTACCAATTCAAATAGTTGAGGAGCACTTTAAGAAGCCCTTCTCCATTTTATAAATTAACATTGAAAAGTATAAAATGTACACAAATTTTATCATTGCCCAAAGACAATTCTATGTATTGAAAAACAAGACACTTACCTTAGGTCCCCAAAGTGCTTGAGTCACCCCTCCTCCTACCTCAAAAATAGAGAAGTTGTTTTGAATAGACCCTCGACTCAAAATAAAATTCTGTAATAAATAAAAAGGAAGAAATGAAAGTGAAAAGTAACAAAATATTTTGAACAATAATTACAATTAATACGATAATCAAAGTACAAGAAACAACAAATAGTAGCAAAAATTGAAAAAAAAATAAAATAGAAAACTTGTAATACGATAATTAAAGTACAAGAAACAACAAAAAGTAGCACAAATAAAAAAATGAAATACAAAAAACGGCTAAAACGATAAACGAAATACAAAAAAATAACACATAATAGCGGAAGTCAAAAAACGAAAAAGCGGTATACAAATCCAATTAGGCGCGGGAAATAACAGCCCCAAACGGCCAAAGCTATAAATACATCGTCTTCTTCACAAACCAAACTCCATTTTTTTCTGAAACTGTGATTCTCTGCTCCAAGAAAAGATGGATTCCAGGAACGCATTCAGTCCCAAAATGAAAATTAGTTCTTCTTCCAAACAACCAACAGATATTGGGGGAATATCAACCCAAACGGCCAAAGCTATAAATACATCTTCTTCTTCTTCGTCTTCTCGTCTTCCTCACAAACCAAATTCCACTTTTTCTGAACTTCTGTTCCAAGAAAAGATCAATTCCAGAAACCCATTCACTCCTAGAATGGAAATTGGTTCTTCTTCAAAACAACCAGAAGATATTGGGGGAATAAATACATCTTCTTCTTCTCTTCATCTTCCACACAAACCAAAATTCACTTTTTCTGAACTTCTGCTCCAAGAAAAGATGAATTCCAGAAACACATTCACACCTAGAATGGAAATTGGTTCTTCTTCAAGAAGTGTAGATGCCAAAATTGGTTCTTCAAGAAGTATAGTTGCAGAAATTGGTTCTGATAGAAGCAATATATCAATGGATTTTGCTGCTTCTTTAAATCAACCAAGACTTGAACAAACCATTACTGATCCAGACACCAAAGATACTTATCTTCTCAACTTGAAAATTGGGTCTTTTTCTAATGGAAATTGCCCTGTTTACAGAGCTGTGTTTTCCAAATATACGTATGAGGCTGGCAGAGCCCTCCCTTATGACCATGTTACTTTGAAGATCATTAACATGAACCTCCATGAGAATGAATTCAACTTGATTCGAAGTCAAAGTGATATACGCATTGCTCTTTTTGAGAATCCCCACATAATTCGATGCAAGAAAAGTTTCATTACTGCAAATTTGCTATGCGTTTGTTTGCCGTATATGTCTGAGGGATCGCTTCGTTATATTCTCTCCACTCGTCCCGAAAAGAAATTGCCAGAGCGTCTCATTCCTGTTGTTCTTAAAGAAGTACTTATTGGTCTACGAGAAGAACTTCATGTTTTCTACAGACCGACGCCTCATAATAGTTTGAATGCCGGAGATATCTTTGTTAACATCCACTATTATACTAAAGCTTTGTCGATCAAGTTAGCATTTGAAAGATCTGTTTATGATTCCGAACCCCCAGATTGTAATGGTGAAGAAGCTAGTTCGTTTTTGAATCCGAAGAGTATTTCTATATGGGGTGCTGCACCAGAGGTGTTTGGGAGTGAAAATGAGGATAACAGAGGAGCAAAATCTGATATGTGGTTATTGGGAATAACAGCACTGGAATTGGTGTATGGGAATTTACCTGTGAAGAATCGGACAGACTTCGATTATATAATTAACAAGTTAAGGGAGAAGAAGAAATTTCCAAAATCACTTAAAAAGATGATGATCAAGAGGGATAAGAAATTCAAGAAAGTGGTGGATTTTGCTAAACGAAAGAAAAGGGTGTTTTCGGAAATATCGATATGTATAGTGTGTATTACTTTCATTTAGGCATGAAATGAGCTGTTTTCTTAGTTGGGATCATATGGTTTATATACATGAAATGGAACTTCTGTGGATCTGTTGTCTGATTCTTCCTTCTGTTTCTTTATTTGGATGAAACATTTGTATGAAGTTGATCATTCTCTGTGGATAATGCATCTGTTTTATGAACAGATTTCCAGTTATAATAGACTATTTGATCAAACACATTCCTATTAGGATCTTGCACTTTGAAATTTTTATGTCTTACACTGTTTTTCTTATTAACGGTTATGCTTTCTCCAAACTAAACCTCACTTAGTGGGATAACACGTACATATGATCAACATTTCTTGTACATGACTCGTCTGCATACAAAGGGCTCCCATACCCCGAATTTGAATGAATGAATCCCTATTTCAACAATTTATAGATGGTTTGTTCTTCGACTGTCTAGTTGTTGCCATGATTAGCAACTAAGTGCCTTCATGATCTCTCAAAATTGTTCACTTGATCCAATTGAAATATAATTTTGGACATCATATTAATGACCAAGAAAATCCTCCCACCTAATACTTAAAGGTCCTCCAAATGAACTCCATATTATATATATCCTCTTGGCCAAATAAAAGTATGGATCATAGTTTCTCTTAGTGGATTTTTTCTCAAATTAGAACAGTATTTATAAGCTCTGATAAGTGATAAGCACGAGTTCCGGTAAACAATATTTTGTGGCGATACAATTACTTTGCAAATACTGCATCATGAACAGATACTGGAAATTATTTACTGAAGAGTTGCAGGTTGTAGCTTTTTACAGCTGTCCTTTTCACGTAACAAAACTCTTAGTCTCTCATGGGATCGAGTCCCCTATTAGATCACATAGATTGTTAAATCATCAAAACTACAGAATGAGCTCAAAATAACATTTCTCCCTTTTTTATGATGACAAACTTACTCAACTTCTTTTCCCTTTATCAATACTCGTTCCCCCTATCAACATGACCATGTTCTTTCAAAACAAAATGACTTACCGAACTCAGCCTTAACAATTTTCCCCTTTTTGACATCATAAAAAGTAAAAAAGTAAACCAGGTTGACAGAATGCAGTTCAAGCAAATTCATGGTCGCTTGGGTAACACTGATCATAAGTAAAAATGTATAAAGTAATGAGACACGTCAGTAAACACAAGACCAATATCATTCATTAACAAAAGAACATAGTATTCAAAAGGCATAATACATAAATGTGCCCTTTAAGTTGGTCTCATTTTACGTTTATGTCCTCCAATTTTGGGTATGCACAAGTAGACACTTAAACTTGTATAAAGTTGAACAAGTAGATACATGAGTTCTACATGGCACAATACACGTAGGATAAAAAAAAGACATGTAGGACATGCCTATTTATGTATTATGCCTATTCAAATATTGCAATTAAAAATTACAAAGAGATCTAACCGGGACAATGCCCACTGAGTTTCAACAAAAAGAGAAGTTAGATGAGAATTTTTGGAGGTGAGGGATTGGAGTATGAGGGTTAATCTGGCATTAACCTCAACAATTTTGAATTTCTGGAGAGGTATTAAAGGAGGTGAATTAAAGGGTGTGACAGGTCCCCTGAAAGGTAGTGATCTTTGGTATTCAAATGATGACTGATTACAACGATTCTCATAAGCAATTTAAAGAATGCTAATCTTTGAGACTTGACCAAGTCCCTCTCTATAGTTTAAATGTAATTTGTCTGAGTCTATCCTCATGACCTTCCATATATTCACCATGTGAAAGGTATAAAATTAAATTTGCCAAAACAAACATTACCGAAAATGAGGATATATACCTGCTCCCTAGACATAGTCAAGTAAGGGGTTGATTTCTTCAGGTAGGATCCACTCAATGGAGTTTCAGGATCCCCAACTTCGATCTATTTTCTTGAACAGGTCCCTACTTAGAGCCATCCATCGTGAGAATATCATCAATTTGATCTTCAATCTTGCAAAATTGCATGTTGATGTTTCAGGATCCACTTAGCAGTTATCAAGTGTGATTCTTCTCGACAGGTTTGGAATATTGCACATAGACCAACACCGAAAACAATGTTCGGTCTGCTGGCAGCAGTGAGAAACTTGCTAAACATAAACTAGTTATTGGCCTTTCAAAATTAAACTATATGAACAATCACATTGGTGATACATGTCAAATAAATAAGCAAACTAGAAACTTTACTATTGTGTGTGCTACTAAATCTTTGCAGCTACACCTATTTTGGGTTAACTAAAACTATATATTAGGGGTCGTTTGGTAGGCCACATTAAAACAAATTGTCTATATATTATGTATGGTATTATTTAGTACTATGCTTGGTAGGAATTTGGGCATATGTATGTATAACTAATTAATGGATTAGTTATACATCCTACATGGTAATATATGATGTATTACTAATACCTTCCATTTGGAAGGTACTAGTAATACATCGGATATAATATCATGGGATAAGTCTATGTTAAGACAAAAATATCCCTCAAATCATTTTGATTATTTTCTTGATTTTATGTTTTATATTTGTACTAGTAAATTTATTTAAATAAATTAACTTACAAATTATTTAGAGAGAGTTGTTTGTTACTAAATAAATCCAATACAAATTAATACAATATTTGAAATGTGAGTTGTTTAACATTAACTAATTAAAAAGGCACTATATCACCACATGACGTTTGTATTTTGAACAATTTATAAAATTGCATACATATTAAAACTAAAACTTGCAATTTTTATGTGTAAATGTAGATGGTTTATTCAATTTTACTATTGTTTACTGTCTTTCCAATTTTAAAAGGTGATAGTTTATCGTTTTTAAATTGAAAATTGACATTTTGTAAGTGATCAATTTACTAAGATGACAATTATTTATCCTCAAATAATTTAAGTGAATAAAAAGGCAAACATGACAACAAAATTGTTCTTCTCATAGCTAGTTAGAAGGCAATTGTTTACCTTAACCCAATTACATAATAATTCAAGGTATAATTGAAAAGAAGTTTTGTTTATAAAGTTTTAATTCAAACACAAGATGATGTGGGAAATAATGAACCAAACACTTAATAAAAATAAACCTGCATTACTAATATCTGCACTATTAATTTATACATTACTAATTCCTATATTATTAATCTTTGTACCAAACAACCCCTTAGTATTGAAGGAAAAAAGTACGCTTTTGTTACTGGAGGAAAAGTTGAAATAAGGCTTTTGAGAACTATTTTTTTCCCTTTTTCTCTCTGCTATTCCATCTACTGTATTATTGATATTAATATTCAAAATTATATTGGTACACAAAAATACATTATAAGCAATAAAAAAAAACTACATTATATATAAGCATAATAATATTATACAATTATTTATAACAAATTAACAATAATACAAACAAATATAGTAATAAACAAAAAATGAAAGCCCGAAAGTCGCAAGAGAATAATTTTATAAGGGAAATTACATGGTTAAGTAAACATATACTAGTTAATTGGTCATTATAGTTATAGTTTTAGTTAATTACCACTCCCGACCAACATTCAGTGATAATCACGTGGGCTGGGATTTCGAATTTGTATAATTCAAAATTTGTATAATATAATTTGTATAATTTTTGTATAATGTAATTTTTATAATATAAATTGTATAACTATTTAGAGTTCAGATGTTTGTGTTTGTATAAATTCGTCATTTTGAGTTTATATAAAAATAGCTCAATTATACAAACGTACTCGAGAATTATACAAACGAGACAACTTAAACTATAGCTACAACCCATAAATATGCAAATTATAACTGTGAAGCATAATTAGACATGTAATACTTAGCCATTTAAGAAAAAGAAAAGGGGAAAACTTAAACAGATAAAATAAAATAAAAGAAAAAAAGAAAAGAAGAAAGCCAAATGGCCAAAGCTATAAATACATCTTCTTCTTCTTCTTCACAAACCAAATTCCATTTTTTTCTGAAACTGTGATTCTCTGCTCCAAGAAAAGATGGATTCCAGAAACCCATTCAGTCCCAAAATGGAAATTGGTTCTTCTTCTTCTTCTCTTCCTCACAAACCAAATTCCGCTTCTTCTGAACTTCTGCTCCAAGAAAAGATGAATTCCAGTAACCCATTCAGTCCTAAAATGGAAATTGGTTCTTCTCCAAAACAACCAGAAGATATTGGTTCTTCAAGAAGTGTAGATGCCCAAATTGGTTCTTCTTCAAATCAACCAAGAGATGTTGGTTCTTCAAGAAGTAGAGTTGCAGAAATTGGTTCATTGGATTCAAATCAACCAAGACTTGGACAAACCATCACTGATCCAGACACCAAAGATACTTATATTCTCAACTTGGAAATTGGGTCTTTTTCTAATGGACACTGCCCTGTTTACAGAGCTAAGTTTTTCAAATATTTTTATGACGTTGGTAAATCCCTCCCTTATGGCTATGTCACTTTAAAGATCATCAATATGAATCTCCATGACCATGAATTCCACTTGATTCGACGTCAAAGTCATACACGCCTTACTTATCGTCAGAATCCCAACATAATTCGATGCAAGAAAACTTTCATGGCTGCGAATTTGTTTTGCATTTGTTTGCCGTATATGTCTGAGGGATCGCTTCGTTCTATTCTCTCCACTCGTCCCGAAAAGAAATTGCCAGAGAATTTCATTCCTGTTGTTCTTAGAGAAGTACTTGTTGGTCTACGAGACGAACTTCATATTTTCTACACACCAACTCTTCATAAGAGTTTGAGTGCCGGAGATATCTTTATTGACATCCACAGTTATACTAAAGAAATGTGGATCAAGTTAGCATTTCAAGTTTCAGCTTATGATTCCGAACCCCCAAATTGTAATGGTGAAGAAGCTAGTTCGTTTTTGAATCCGAAAAGTATTTCTATATGGGGTGCTGCACCAGAGGTGTTTGAGAGTGAAAATGAGGATAACAGAGGAGCAAAATCTGATATCTGGCTATTGGGAATAACAGCACTGGAATTGGTGTATGGGAATTTACCCGTGAAGAATCATACAGACTTGAATTATATAATCAACAAGATAAGGGAGAAGAAGAAATTTCCAAAATCACTTGAAAAGATGATGATCAAGAGGGATAAGAAACTCAAGAAAGTGATGGATTTAGTTAAACGAAAGAAAAGGGTGTTTTCGCGAGAGTTTGAGGAGATGGTTCTTGCTTGTCTTAGAGAGAATCCAGATGACAGACCAACTGCTGATGAGCTTTTGAAAACTCCATTCTTTAGTGATATTGAAAGGTTTAAGCAATTTGTGTTGAACTGAGCAGTGAAAGATCAATGTGGTGGTATTAGTAAAGCAGATTCTTGGATTATGATGTATAATGTGTACTACTTTCGTTTAGGCATGAAATGATCTGTTTTCTTAGTTGAGGATCATATGGTTTATATACATGAAATGTAACTTCTGCGGATTTGTCTTCTGTTTCTTTATTTGGATGAAACCTTTGTATGTTCATACGATGCATCTGTTTATGAATAGCAAATGAATTCTGGTTGTCCGAATTGGGCTGTTGATCGATTTCTTGACAACAGTCCAGTTATAGGCAGTGGTCTGGTTATGTCTTACACTTGCTTTTCTTATTAAGAGTTATACTTTTTTCATTGTTTTCTTACACTCCACCCTCCGTAGACGTGACTTAGTGGGATTGTTGTTGTTGGTCTGGTTATGTCCATTTCAATTAGTATCATCCTGATTGCATAACACGTACATATGATTAATATTTCTTGTACATGTCTCGTCTGCATACAAAGGGCTCCCAAACACCAAATTAGAATCAATGAATCTCTACTTCAGCAATTCTACAGATGGTTTGTACCGCGACTGTCTAGCTGTTGCCATAATTAGCGACTAATTACCCTCATGATCTCTCCTAATATGATCACCTGATCCAATCAAACAGGCCTTCTCTCAGACTTTATTCGTCAAATAGAACTGGCAACAAGTCCAAGTCCTAGGTATCTGATCTTTTGGAACAGCAAGAGCAATTGAAGCATGAGCTTGAGGAAATGACAGTCGCTTTGGCTAGCCGCGATGCTGGAATTGTCAGGCTTAATGCCCAGTTGTTACAGGCACAAGCTGAGGGACCTGGTGCAGGTGAACTTGTGGCTTTGAAAGCCCAAAATGAACGTCTCAATGTTGAAGGCAAGAGCCTCACCCAACAGTTGCTCCAGGCTCATACAGAGTGAAATGCTCGAATGATCCTACTTCTCCAATCCTTAGATCCTAAGCCTCCTACGTCCTGAACTCCTAAAATAATCTTCCCTCTTTTTTTATCCCATTGACAGTTCTATGGTTCTTATTTGTAATTTTTTTGTAGTATTTTGGATGACTATTCTCATATATTAATGAATGTTTTTGCCTTGTATTTACCATCTCTCCTCCAAATTCTTATGTATTTTTATTCATGTTAAGTGTTTCCAAGTGGCCATGAATTTGTCTCGACTACATGATAGTGGCTTGGTTTTGCTGCTTTACTTTCTTGTGATGTCAAAAGGGGGAAGATTGTGTTGATGCGGGTTAGTTAGTAGGGATCTGATCACACTACTAGGGGGAATTCGTGAACCAATAGTACAATTGGCAGGGCCGGGGGAACAAGTTTGATATAGTTTGTCATCATCAAAAAGAGGAAAAATGTTATATTGTGAAGTTTTGATGAGTTAACAAACTATGAGATCTGGTAGAGGGATCGGTCCCATGAGTGAGAGACCTTCAAGACAGACCACAGAGGACAACTGTAAAGCTGCCACAACTATAGTGATTGGTGAGCAAGGCAAAAGAGGTGCAAGTCCTTAGTCAATGGCGTTGCACTAGGTTATTTTGTCCATCTTATATTGGTCACCTAGACAAAAAAAAATAACCTAGTTCTTGCAATCAAGATTTTCACAAAAAAAAAGAAAAGAAGCAAAAGACATTCTCATACATTGCAAGGGACCTAAATGAGAGAGATCAAGTGATCTTTAGTTGTTATGTGAGGTTAATGTCTTGTGTTCTAATAGTGTAAGATATATTCCTATACTATAAAGGAATATTGATCATTTCAGTTGTAATCATTATCAAGTTGAGTTCATAGCTAGAGTTAGCTTTGTCGAGTTTTGAGTGATATCTATGTTAACTAGAGATAGTTAATATTGTGGGCAATGGAGTCATTGTTTTGATCGATCTTGTAATAGAGTTGTTACAAAGAGGGAAGGGATTAAGGGTTCAATTCCTAGGTTGCAATTAGTGAAGTTGTTGGTGAAATCCTATGAGACATTCGTGGTTTTTTCCTCCCTTGAACAAAGAGGTTTCCATGTAAACAACCTCTATTTTTTTTTACTAAGCATTACTTTCTATATAGTTCTTGTTTGTGTCAAGGGATCTGGCATGTTGACTTGTGGTGGACTCAGACAAGCCATCAATATCAAACCAATCAATATTTTATTGGTTGACATTTGACTAGTGTACTAGTATATTTACAAACCGATATTCAATAAGCCGAATTGTAATCATAACTACTCTCCCAATAAGTGACCCTACTAAGATGGTAGCTATTTTAGACATGTAATACTTGATCATTGAAGAAAAGAAAAGGGGAAAACTTAAAGAAACAAAATAAAATAAGGGCCAATTATGCGCGGGAAAATAACAACCCAAAACGGCCAAAGCTATAAATACACCTTCTTCTTCCATTTTCGTCTTCCTCACAAACCAAATTCCATTTTTTTCTGAAACTGTGATTCTCTGCTCCAAGAAAACATGGATTCCAGAAACCCATTCAATCCCAAAATGAAAATTGCTTCTTCTTCAAAACAGCCAACAGATACCGATTCTTCAAGAAGTGTAGATGCCGAAATTGGTTCTTCTTCTAAACAACCAATCGATATTGGTTCTTCAAGAAATGTAGATGCAGAAATTGGTTCTTCTTCAAAACAACCAATCGATATTGGTTCTTCAAGAAATGTAGATGCAGAAATTGATTCTTCTTCAAATCGACCAAGACTTGAACAAACCATCACTGATCCAGACACCAAAGATACTTATTTTCTCAACTCGGAAATCGTGTCTTTTCTAATGGAAATTACCCTGTTTACAGAGCTCTGTTTTCCGATTTTTTGTATGGCACTGGCAGACCGTTCCCCCGTGGCTATGCCACTTTGAAGATCATCAACATGAACCTCCATGAACATCGCATTTTTCAACCTCAGAATCCCAACGTAATTCGATGCATGAAATCTTTCATTGCTTCAAATTCGTTATGTGTTTCTTTGCCGTATATGTCTGAGGGATCGCTTCGTTCTATTCTCTCCACTCGTCCTGAAAAGAAATTGCCAGAGAATTTCATTCCTGTTGTTCTTAAACAAGTAGTTGTTGGTCTACAGACGAAGTTGATGTTTTCTGCACTCAAACGCTTTATAAGAGTTTGAATGCTGGAGATATCTTTGTCGATAAGGGAGAAGAAGAAATTTCCAAAATCAGTTGAAAAGATGATGATCAATTTCTTTTGAAAACTCCATTGTTTAGTGATATTGAAAGGTTTAAGCAATTTGTTGGATTAAGATTGATGTATAATGTGTAGTACATGAAATCCTCTGTTTTCTGAGTTTGGGGATTGTATACATGAAATGAAACTTCTGCTGGATTTCTCATCTCATTCTTCCTTCTGTTTCTTTATTTGTATGTTCGATTTGGCTGTTGATCGATTTTGCCATTGTTTTATTACACTCTACCCTCCGCAAACGTCACTTAGTGAATAATATTTCTTGTATTCTCTAGTCTACCAATATAAAAAGGTCATTACACTTTTCAGATATTTCTCCATCTCCAACTACGTATATTTTAAGTTGAAAATTGTAATGAATAGCAGAATTTTAAGTTAATTTGGACTTTAGAGGCCAAAACACTCTCTTTCTCTTTTGAGGGAACAAAACCTTTTTGGAAATTTGAAATGTTATTACAATAAGTAAAATTTACTCAATTTCGTTCATATTTAGTTGTCCATGATATTATTTTGGGATATCTAATAATATTTGTCTAGTTTATAAAATTAATAAATAGCTTATCATGTTGTATCTATTTTATCCTTGCTATAAACTACTATTTATTTTTTAATATTTAGATGACTTATATTTAATAAGGGTGATTTGGTAAAGTTACATTTATCTCTATGTCAAGTTAATAGTGGATAACTATTATTGGAAAAAAGTAATTGAGTAGATGTTGAAGAAGTCTTTTTTGCCATTGATAAAAAGCTAACAATATGCTTCTTGAAAGAAAAAAAAAACGTAAGCAAAATAAAAAAATTCGAAACAAAAACATCTCTATCATTAATACTCCATATTTACCAAGTATATCATTCATTAATTCATTAATTCTACTTATAAAACAACCCATTTGGTCACTACATATAACAACGGGGAACTTTCGCAAATAGCTATTATAATAAACTTAATTATGTTTCATAGTTATAGTTTACATATATATAGGTTGTAGCTACAGTTTAAGTTGCTCATTTGTATAATTCGCGGATTTGTATAATTAGCAAGTTTGTATAATTTGCGGGTACATTTGTATAATTAAGTTATTCTTGTATAAACTCGAAATAACGAATTTATATAATTACAAATATCAGAAGTAAACAATTATACAAATTCCAAATTATACAAAAGTTATACAAATTATATTATACAAGTTTTGAATTATACAAACACGCGAATTATACAAAACTAAAAAGTTGAGCCGCGTAATTATAGCTAAAATTAGGTCGTAATTGTAATTAAGACAAACTATAGATATGTTAACTACTAATTAACTAGTATATGTTTCCTTATACTCGTAATTTTCCCTATAACAATTTGTTTCCTTTATAAGAGAAAAATATATTATTTATATAAGAGACAAGTATTGAAAACACTCTTCAATTAGGTGTAAATTATTAGTTTTATTCCTTAACAATTAACCGTCTTAAAAAAAAAAAATTACTTGACTAACTCCACTTAAATACACCTTCGATCTTGCAACATGGGTGAAATACACCCCTAAATTCTTGCCAAGTTTAAGAGTTTTTCAACACTTCTCTCGACTTTTTATTAAGAGTCGCATGCTCCTATAGGCGTTTGAAACCATTTGCTATGTCATGTGGCTAATCGGGGCAGATCGAGGTGTATCTAAGTTTAGTTAGTCAAGTAGATGAGTGTTTTAAGATTGTTAGTAGTTTAGAGACGAAACTAATAATTTGCATCAAGTTTAGAAATGTTTTCAATAGTTCTCTCTTTAAATAATAATAATAATAAAAGATTATAATTACGTCATATTCTTGTTGTAATTATCAAGGTATATTTTTATATATTTGCATTTTATACTATATATATAATGGGAAAATTGTATATAATAGCAAACTATTAATTCAAATTAAATGCTATAAATATACTTTGATTTAATTGTACCCTATAGGAAACTATTGCTATTTTCGCCACTCTCCCTGGTGGAATCTCGCTCGCCACTCTCGTTGGTGGTAGTCTCGCTCGCCTCTCTCGCTTTTATACAAACACAAATGTATAAAATGTGTTTGTGTTTGTATAAAGCGAGAGGAAATTGTATATATACATATATTTTCGTTCCCCTCTCTCCCCTCTCCCAGATCTCGCTCGCCACTCTCCCAAATCTCGCTCGCCACCCTCGCCTCTCTCACTTATACAAACAGAAACGAAATGTATAAATTGCTTTTCTGTTTGTATAAAGCGAGAGAAAATTGTATATACACATGCAAATATATATATATTTGTCCTATACACTTATAATTATACAATACAAATATTTACCTGCCCAGTTTTCTTTTGCCTTTCTCTCTTTCTCATTTTATACATACACAGATTATATAATTGATCTTTTGTATACAACTGCTTTCTTTTGTATATGTATAGCGAATTATACAAATGTCTTCTTTGTATATGTATAGCGAATTATACAATTGTTTTGTTTGTATATGTATAGTGAATTATACATATATATGTTTGCTATGGAGCGCAATTATGCAAACTTTATTATAGCATACAAATATGAATTTTGTGTTTGCGTGAAAGTTGCTCATATATAATTCATTTCTTGTCCCCAAAAAAGACGTTTAATTGTTTTGTCCTCTTCAAGCAACCTTAACACTACTTAGCAGTGATTTAATTTTTAAATTTATATTGCTTGATATTTTTTAATATATTTAAATTATCATGATAATATTATATTAATATTTAATATTTTATTTAATTTATTTATGTATTATATTGATTAAAATATTAATATGTTTTTAAAATTTTAATTATATAAAAATAAGAACATTAAAGTCCTTCATACGATATATTCAATATTCTCCTGTATAAGAAGTGACAGTGGCGCAGCTGAATAGGCACCATGGAGGTCTTAAACTTTTAATTTTCTTTAAAAAATATATTTTAAAAGTCTATTCTTCTAAAAATTTTAAGATGTAAAGTTGATTAAAAAATATTTATAAATTATTTTTAGATGCAAAGTTATTTCTTTTTTTCTTTCATGAAAAGATTTACTTTTTCTTATAAATAGTATTGGCTTAACCCGTCGGTAGTCTTCTAAAGTTGGCATCAATTTTCACTTAGACACCTTAAGTTCTTAATTAAACTTTGTTCATTTTAGACACTTCATATCATATCACGTTGTGTCATTTTGACACTTTTTATTGACATGACATTATGAGTGTAATACACTCAATACCAGTGAAAGGCTCATTTAATCATTTTTTTCATTTTCTTCCTCATTTTTCAGCCACCATCTCTCAAAACTTGAGCTCCTTCCATGGAGAAATAGTTTTGATGATGCTACAGAAAAAAAAAATGAATTTCAACACGAAGAGATTTCACCGAAAAAAAAAATCTCAACCCAGGGCCACGATTCATGTTATCGCAAAGAAGAAGGGCAGCGAAAAATCTTGAAAAAGACGATGGGTGGGGTTGGAGAGGCGTGGAGAAGACAATGTGGGTGGGGAAGAGGTTGGGGTTAGGGTGGGCAGAGGTGGAGAAGACGCTGGCTGGGTGGGTAATAGTGGAGAAGATGATGGGCGGGGAGGGGTTGGGGTGGACGGGGCAGAGAAGATGACCTTGGTGGAGTTGGGTTATTTTTTAAAAAAAAAAAATTGTGTAATGTCATTTAGTCATTGGCTACTTTTTCATTCTACTAAAATATCATTATTTAAAAATTATTTTTAATATATATATCACGTGTTTTTATTTAATTTGCCACTTTGACACGATGAGCGAGTGTGTTACACACACCTTATATATTTGATTGATTGTTAAAAAGATGTTAAAATGAGACAATGCAATATGACATGAGGTGTCTAAAATGAACAAATCTTAGTTAAGGTGTCTAAGTGAAAATTGGTGTCAACTTTAGGGGCCACCAATGGGTTAGGCCAATCATATTCCACTCATTTCAATCATTTGTCGTATTTTGACTTGACACAATTTTTAAAAAAATAAAAAGGTTTTTTGAATTTTATGATCTTAAATTACATGCATAGGTCTTAAACTACATGTATGTATAATGGGTCTCATGTATAATACACGAAAATATTTTTTAGGCTGAACAAATCGGTGCCCCCCTAAAGTTGGCATCAACTTCCACTTAGACATCTAAACTAAGCTTTGTTCATTTTAGACACTTCATGTCAAGTCTTATTGTGTCATTTTGATACGTTTTTGTACAATTAGCCAAAATGTGTTTCACTCGCGAATGACGTGTAAAATGATGAATTAAATGATGACATATTTTATCTGGAATTGAAATTATCAATCTTTTCAATATTTTAATCTTGAAATGGATCTATTCCTAAACTTTTAAAACATTCTCCATAGTTTTTTCATCATTTTGTTATAGCTATATTCATTCACCATGGTTGAAGTTTAAGCTTTTGAGAAAATGGAGAAGGAGAAGAAGAAGAAGAAGAAAAAATAATTAAAAATTATCTAAATAAGCCTTTCACGTGCGGTCAACAAGTGTATCACACTCACTATGTTGTGTAAGCAAAAAAATGTTAAAATAACACATTGAGACCTGACATGAGGTGTTTAAAATGAACAAACCTTAGTTTAGGTATCTAAGTAAAAATTTGTGTCAACTTTAGGGGGTCACCGATGGGTTCAACCTATTTTATAATCTTGTGATCCTTAAACATGTCATGTGAAATATTAAAATTAAAAATTGACAAAAAAAAATCATTATTTTCGAAAACGAACTAAAAAAATAAGGCAAATAAATTAAAATAAGGCAATACAAATTATTTTTAAAAGGCAAAATAATAATAATTCTATTATTATTAAAAAATGCCCCCCTCAAATTTGATGGAATATCTCAATTAGTTATATTGATTCATTAATTTCTAATTATAAAAGGGAAAATGCATAAGTACCCCACAAGCCTATGCACAAAATCCCTGAGACACATCTAACCTTTACTAAGGTTCTATTACCCCCCGAACTTATTTTTTAATTAACTTTTTAAAACTTTTCGACTTACGTGGCAATATAAACCAGATAGATTGAAAGTTTTGTTCAACACGCGCTAGGCCCCACTTTTTCAACTTTCTAAAAAGTAAGCTATCAGTTCAAAAGTAGCTTTTACACTTTCCAAAATTTCAAAAAGCTATCACTTTATGTTTTAGATAAAAATATTATTTATAATATACTTTGTTAATATATTTTTAGTTAGTTTATAGATTTCAATGTTTATATATTTTATTTCAAATTTGGGCATGTAAAATTTTGTAAATATTATATATATAATTTTATTTTATTTATAGATAAAAATTTTTATTTATAATCTACTTTGTTAATATATTTTTAGTTAGTTTATAGTTTTTAATGTTTATATATTTTATTTTAAATTTGGGCTTGTAAAATTTTGTAAATATTATATATATAATTTTATTTTATTTATAGATAAAAAAATATTACTTATAATCTACTTTGTTAATATATTTTTAGTTAGTTTATAGCTTTCAATGTTTATATATTTTATTTCAAATTTGGGCTTGTAAAATTTTGTAAATATTATATATATCATTTTATTTTATTTATAGATAAAAAGATATTACTTATAATCTACTTTGTTAATATATTTTAGCTAGTTTATAGTTTTCAATGTTTATATATTTTATTTCAAATTTGGGCTTGCAAAATTTGTAAATATTTTATTTTGTATTAAGATCTGAAGTTACAATTATATTGTTATAGTTTTCAAATTTGAAGTTAACAATTTACTTTGTAAATATTTAGTTTTGTATTCAGTTTGACTGTAGCCTTTAATCTTATTAATTTAACATAATGATCGTTGATATTTCAAAAAAAAAAAATTTGTACTCATGTGAATTTTACCGTCTTTATGAAAATTTCTATTCATTTAACATTTCTTAAGTTTAGCTTATTACACAGGTAGGTGAAAATATATTTGATCTCTTTTTCAAACACCGTTAAGTTGTAAAAAACCAAAAAAAACCAAAAAATTGAAAAAACCCCGAAAGAACCGACTAAAACTGAAACCAAAAAAACTGACTTTTCGTGGTTTGATTTGGTATTTAGATTTAATAAACCGACATAACTGGTTTAGGTTTTTTTTAATGAAAAACCAAACCAAACCGACCTATATACACCCTTACTTCTAAGTCATCAAGAATCGTGGTTGAGTTCAAAGGTTAGTTTTTTTCTTGATTTTATTTTGTTAGCGTTTCGAAGAAAGGAGCAATTTAACTTGTGATAATGGAGGTTTTTTTTTTCCAAACATGAAGAACAATAATAAAGAAGAAGACAATTGAGTTAATATTTATTTTTTTCAAGTTTATTTTAACACATGGCCAATTTTTATTGGTCAATGCTGTCTAAAAACTGCACCCACACGCCTAACATAGGTGAAGTCACGGACTCAGCCACGTAGGCTGAAAAGTGGTAAAAAATTAACGAAAAAATAAGTTCGGGGGGTAATAGGACCTTAGTAAATGTTATATGTGTCTCAGGAATTTTGGGCATAAGCTGTGGGGTACTTATGTATTTTCCCATTATAAAACAACCTATTTGGTCACTATATACAACAATCCGTTTCATTTATAAGAGAGATAGAATCGTATATTTAAATCAGATAAAAGTATTGAAAACAGTCTTAAATTAGGCATGAATTATTACTTTTATTTTTGAACTACTGACAATTTTTAAAATATCATTTAACTTGGCTAATTGAACTTAAATACACCCCCGATCTTGCAACAGTGAAATACACCCTTAAATTCTCGCCAAGTTAGTTTTTTTAACACTTCTCTCAACTTTTTATTAAGAGCCTCATGCTCCTATAAGAGTTTGAAACTATTTGTTATGTCATGTGGTTGATCGGGGGTGTATCTAAGTTTATTTAGTCAAATAGATGGATGCTTTTAAGACTGTTAATAGTTCATCATGAAATTAATAATTGCACTAAGTTTAAGGTATTTTCAATACTTTTCTATGTAAATAATTTTTTTTATAGTTACGTCATATTCTTGTTGTAATTATCAAGTTATAATTTTATATATTTGCATTTTACACTATACATATAATTCATTTCTTGTCCCAAAAAAAAAGACGTGTATTTTTCTTGTGCTCTTCAAGCAACCTTAACACTATTAAGTAGTGATTTAATTTGTGAATTGATTTTTAAATTTATTTTACTTGATATTTTTTAATATATTTAAATTATCATGATAATATTATATTAATATTTAATATTTTATTTAATTTATTTTTGTATTATATTAATTAAAAAATTAATATATTCTTTTTAATTTTAATTATATAAAAATAAGAACTTCGTTAAAGTCCTTCATAAGAGATATTCAATATTCTCATATATAAGAAGTGACAGACTATAGTGGCGCAGCTGAATAGGCCACCACTTCGTTGATATGCCTACTTTTAGGGGCGACTCAAATATATGAGTAACCTAAAATAAAAAATGAATTGAGGCCTTAAACTTTTAATTTCCTTTCAAGAAAATATTTTAAGTCTATTCTTCTAATTTTTTTAAGATGTAAAGTTGATTAAAATTATTTGAAAAATTATTTTTAGATGCAAAGTTATTTTTTCCATGAAGAAATTTACTTTTTTTTTATAAATAGTACTCCATCCATTTCAATCATTTGTCGTATTTTGACTTGACCCAAAATTTTAAAAAATAAACAAGATTTTCGAATTTATAACCTTAAATTACATGTATGGATCTTAAGATCTTGAGATCTTAAACATGTCATGTGAAAAGTTAAAACTCAAAATGAGAAAACACCCTTCCCCCCAAACTTGGTAGCACATCTTACTTTAATACTTTAACTACACGAGCTTTAAATACCCCCTTAGCATATTTGAAGTGAATTAATACCGCCCTAAGAATGTAATACCATTCTCAAAATGACAAGTGTATTATTACACACGCCACATTATTGACAAATTCTCTAAAATTTGATTTTGTTTTTTTAAATTCATTTCTTTTTTTTTCTTTTCCTAATATATTTAAATACAAATTAATCCTTAATTCTTAGTAAGTTTAAGAAAAAGTAAGGCTCAAGTACACCCTAGACTATGACTGTCACAATCAAAAAATTTAGATTGTGATGGCACGTACTACATCCCACCCGTAGATAAGCCAAACCCATAGTTTAGAACTAGAAGCAACATACTATTGCGCGGAAGAAATTTTTTTTGGAAGATAAACCATATTAATAAGAAGCAAAGGGAAAAAAAAAGAGAATCAAATCAAATACAAAAACCAACCCAAGACCTGGTTTCGGCCGGTATTTGAGCAACTAATGAAAACAAGAGTACAGAAACAATACAATAATATATGACTATCTCTGGAACCAAAATAAAGACTAGTCCTAGTGTGAAACACAGGGAGAGTGAGGCAACTCCGGACGCTAGGAGCTCACCCAAATCTCCAAATCCCATGAGTTGTTCCGCACGAGACCAAATCAGCGGCGAGAACTCATATTTTGATCTATAGGGTGCAGAAGTGTAGTCGGGGAAATTACAAGTATTAGACATGTAAATACTTGGCCATTTAAGAAAAAGAAAAAGGGGAAAACTTAAAGAAACAAAATAAATTTTGGGCCAATTATGCGCAGGGGAATAACAAATCCAAACGGCCAAAGCTATAAATACATCTTCTTCTTCTTCCATTTTCGTCTTCCTCACAAACCAAATTCCATTTTCTCTGAAACTGTGATTCTCTGCTCCAAGAAAACATGGATTCCAGAAACCCATTTAGTACCAAAATGGAAATTGGTTCTTCTTCAAAACAGCCAACAGATATTGGTTCTTCAAGAAGTTCAGATGCCGAAATTGGTTCTTTTTCAAATCGACCAAGACCTGGACAAACCATCACTGATCCATACACCAAAGATACTTATCTTCTCATCTTGAAAATTGGGTCTTTTTCTAATGGAAGATGCCCTGTTTACAAAGCTCTGTTTTCCAGAAATACATATCGCTCTGGCGGACCCGTTCCTCGTGGCTATGTCACTTTGAAGATCATTGACATGAAACTCCATCAGAATGAATTCAAATTGATTCAACATCAACTTCAAAAACACCTTTTTCAACCTCAGAGTCCCAACATAATTCGAAGCAAGAAAACTTTCTTTGCTTCGAATTTGTTATGTGTTTCTTTGCCGTATATGTCTGAGGGATCGCTTCGTTCTATTCTCTCCACTCGTCCTGAAAAGAAATTGCCAGAGAATTTCATTCCTGTTGTTCTTAGAGAAGTACTTATTGGTCTACGAGACGAAGTTCATGTTTTCTGCCGTCCAACGCTTCATAAGAGTTTGAATGCCGGAGATATCTTTGTTAACATCCACGATGATACTAATGAAATGTCGATCAAGTTAGCATTTGAAGTATCCATTTATGACTCCGGACCCCCATTTGAAGAAGGTAGTTTGTTTTTGAATCCGAAGAATATTTCTATATGGGGTGCTGCACCAGAGGTGTTTGAGAGTGAAAATGAGGATAACATAGGAGAAAAATCTGATATGTGGCTATTGGGAATAACAGCACTGGAATTGGTGTATGGGAATTTACCTGTGAAGAATCGTAGAGACTTGAATTATATAATCAACAAGATAAGGGAGAAGAAGAAATTTCCAAAATCACTTGAAAAGATGATGATCAAGAGGGATAATAAATTCAAGAAAGTGATGGATTTAGTTAAACGAAAGAAAAGGGTGTTTTCGCGGGAGTTTGAGGAGATGGTTCTTGCTTGTCTTAGAGAGAATCCAGAGAACAGGCCAACTGCTTTTGAGCTTTTGAATACTCCATTCTTTAGTGATATTGAAAAGTTTAAGCAATTTGTGTTAATTGAGCAGTGAATGATCAATGTAGGTAGTATATTCAGCAGATTCGTTAAGGCATGAAATGATCTGTTTTCTTAGCTGAGGATCATATGTTTTATATACTTGTGCGGATTTGTCATCTTCTGTTTCTTTATTTGAATGAAACGTTTGTATGTTCGTATGAAGTTGGTCATTCTCTGTAGATAATGCATCTGTTCTATGAACACCAAATTGGGCTGTTTGATCGATTTCTTGACAGCAGAAGGGGCAAACAGATTTCCAGTTATAATAGACTAGTTAATCAAACACATTCCTGCTTTTCTTATTAACGGTTATGTTTTCTTACACTTTACCCTCCGCAGACCTCACTTACACGTACATATGATCAATATTTCTTGTACATGACTTTGTCCGCATACGAAGAGCTCCCATACCCCAAATTCTAATCAATGACTCTCTACTTAGCCCTCATGATATCTCACAGTATGGATAGTTTCTCTTTTTGGATTTCTGCAGCAACTACACCTGTTGTTTAATTTAATAAGAGACATTGTTTCATTTCATGAGCAAATTAAAACAGAATATATATGATTTAATAAGCACGTGTTCCCCGGTAATATTAACATTATTTTGTTGCGATACAATTTTTTTTGCAAATGCTGCATGAACATAAGTAAATTTGTATACAGCATCAGGTCAAGTTACTGACAACATGATAAGAATATCTGTAATTTACTCACTGCATATATAAATCTAAATGAAACTAATTAAAGAGAAATTAACAATAAAACGAAGAATTAAGGGTACACTAGTTAAACATTAGTGGTAGGTTCCTAGAGGTAATCTTGAGAACAAGGCCAGGGTAAATATCATCATCATCATCATTGATATGAGTATTCTCTACCAATATAAAAAGATCGCCAGACTTTTCAGATATTGTTTGAAGTGTTTCTCCTTCTCCAACTACATATATTTCATCGCACAATACTAGTTCTTGATCATCATCTTTAAGATTTCGAACTTCCGAGAAAGAGCACTTTGGTGAAAGCAACACAAACACAAGAAAAATAGTTGAGAAATTGAAGTAATTTGTTGAGGAAGCCATAATATTTGTGAAACTAAATATATTAATGTTGTGGTAAGTATTTATAAGACAAAAATAAAAGACAAATTTAGTTAGTACTAGTACGTGAAGAAAGTGGGGTTGGGAAGTGGAGGCACTTATCTACGCAATGTAACAAACTAAGGTTTGTATTGATCACAAAAGAACTTACAAGCTGATCAAAGATCAAAAGGAAAATAAAAAAGGGAGGTTCATTACAAAATAATTAATTAAAAGAAAATAACATAACTCATAGCATAACCCTAATGCGATAGTTCATCCTCTATATATAGGCATCTTTAGTGTACTTTCTCATTCCTTTATTCTGGGTCCCAAACATAATTTGACAATATATCAATTGAGTCCTGCATCGGGGCTAGATTCATAACAGGATACATAATATTATGTCATGATTCATGAAATAGAGAAATTACTTTCGATAAACTAATAATCTTTTTTTCCCCTTTCTTATATAAAAAAATAATACTTTACTTAGTTACTTGTTGAACCAATTAAGCGCGGGAGAATAACAACCCAAACGGCTAAAGCTATAAAATACTTCATCTTCTTCTTCTTCCTCACTAAACCAATCCCAATTTTCTGCAAATCCTCCAACAAAAAATGCAGAATCCCACAAAACCATTCGATCTTCCCGATGATAACGTTGCTTCTTCTTCTTCAACGATTCGGAATCCAAGAACGGAAATTGGTTCTTCTTCTTCTAGGATTGTGAATTCGAGAAGGCGAATTTCTTTATCTCTACGTAAACCAAGAAATTATTGTCCTGCAAGAGTTGGGAAAACCATAATTGATCCAAACAAAAACCATACTTATCTTCTCAAAAATGAAATTGGTTCTTCTTCTAATGGAGCTTGCCATGTCTACAAAGCTCTGTTTTCCAAATATTCTACAAAAAACAGAGCACATACTCCTTCTGGCCATGTCACTTTGAAGGTCATCAACAGAATCATATTCGTAAACGAAAGCAAAGAGCTTCAACACAGTATCAATGTATCAAAAGGTTATAGTACTACAATCAACTTAATTGGAATCAAGAATAATTTCAATACTGAAGAATTCAAATGCGTTTCATTGCCTTATGTCACATGGATCACTCCGTTACATTCTCTCTACTCGTCCCGATAAAAAATTGCCAGAGGAATTCATTGCTATAGCTCTTAAAGAAGTACTTATCGGTCTACAAGACGAGCTTCATCTTAAAATTGATTCAAGGGTTCATAACACTTTAAATGCTGGAGATATTTTTGTTGATATCAACAATGCTAATGGCGAAATGTTGATCAAATTAGCATTTGAAGCATCGGTTTATGACTCCGAAGACATCAATGTAGAGGAAAACTCAAATGAAGAAGAAGATATTTCGCAATCCCCTCCATTTTTAGACCGAAGAAAATTGCTATATGGGGTGCTGCACCAGAGGGGGCGATTGGACCAAAATCTGATATTTGGCTATTGGGAATAACGGCATTGGAATTAGCTTACGGAGAATTACCTGTGACGAATAGTGAAGAATTGATTTATATAGTTAAGAAGATAAGGAAGAAGAAGAGATTTCCAATATCACTCGAAAAGCTGTTGATCGTCAAGAAGAAGGGATGGAGATTCAAGAAAACAGAGCATAATCTGTTTAAACAAAGGGTGTTTTCGGAAAAGTTTGAGAAGATGGTTGTGAAATGTCTTTCGAAGAATCCAAGGAAGAGGCCAACTGCTAAACAGCTTCTGAAAAGTTCATTCTTTAAAAAACAAAGGGATATCGAAAAGTTTAAGCAATTTGTGTTGAATACTCAGGAGAACAATTGAACAATTTCTCGATCATATCAACGTCTGAATTTGCAATCGTATAAGTAAGAGAAGAAATTTTGGCGGATTTTTGGATTGACATTGATGTTTCTACATTGTAAATATTGCATAAACAGATATTGGAAAGTATTTTCTGAAGAAATGTTAATAAACTTGCACAAGTGACAACATATATATGGTTGTACAGAGTAATTTCAAACTATGGAGAAATTGAAAATAAAATGAAGAATTAAAAAGTGTTACTACTAATTAAACATTTGTTGTAGGTTTGTAGAGGTAATCTTGAGAACAAGGCCAGGGTAAATATCATCATCATCATTGATATGAGTATTCTCTGCCAATATAAAAATGTTGTTGCACTTTTCAGATATTGTTTGAAGTGTTTCTCCTTCTCCAACTACGTATATTTCATCGCACAATACTAGCTGTTGATCGTCTTCTTTAAGATTTCGAGCTTCCGAGAAAGAGCATTTTGGTGAAAGCAACAAAAACACAAGAAAAATAGTTGAGAAATTGAAGTAATTTGCTACGGAAGCCATAATATTTGTGAAATACTAGAAGAGATGGGAGTAGCAAGTATTTATAAAAAAAAAAATTAATTAGTGCTAATACGTGATGGAAGTGGGGTTTGCTCCACGTTGTTTTTGGGGTTAGAAAGTGGGGTAGTTAATTACGCCATTTACAAAAATTACTTTTTATTATTTCCTATTTTTTTCTTTTTAATTTACGACTTACCAATATTTCTTAAAATATTAATTGGACTTCACATTCATACAACACTAGTTGAATCAGAATGGCATCAAGCAATTTTTGAACTATGTTCGTCTAATCATATCGAAGAAGCTATGTATCGAGTACTTGTAACAAAATTGAGATAATATGATAATCAACTGATAAAGATAACGAATCACAACAATTAAACTGGAAATACATCAAAATGCAACAAGAGTACAGTAACAACTACGCAAGTAAATGGAAAACAAAAGTTCAACATCCAGAACAATATAATTAACATATACCAAATTTGATAAAACATCTTTCACTTCCAATACCTTGAAACAGCCATGAATTTTGGTGAAATACCTTACCGACTGATCAGATTCTTCTTTATTGTATTGATAAATTTTGTAGTCCAGCTACACATTAAGTCCATAAACCTCCCATTCCTCCCAAGAACCCACCCGGAATGACATTGTTCCCTTTGAGCAAAATAAGTGATTCCATGTAATTCTAAACATAAAACGACCAAGTGTATCCTTGAATACCAAGACCGTATTTCGTCCACTATTTGGATCATAAGAAACCAGACCATTCTCCCTAGTTAAAATCAAAACTTCACCGTTGTTCCTAAATCCAACAACTTTCTTCAAGTTTGCAACCAAATTTATACGATACAACCTACTCTAAGATTCCAAAACTCCGTACTTCTTCATCACCCATACTTCATAGAAACACCATACATCCCCCTCCCATACTTAACAACAACAAGTGATTCCTCAAACAACATAAGCGATAAACCTGTTGCAATTCCACCAGTTAAAGCATCTGGCAACATAATCTCCCCAAACACCTCATCCGCTATATTGAAAGTCATAATCAAAACCCGAAGGCCACCACCATTCACAACAAAATCATACACAATCCAATGTACAAATCCTTTGACAAAAGCCTGAGACGACATAACCTCCACAATACAATGCTTAATCCCAAACCCCACCACTCTCCTCCAAACCCCACTATTGATCGAATAAATTTCAATCTCAGGAAAACCATTATGCCCGAACACATCATTCTTACGATACACAAGTCTAACCAACTTATAATCATTAGTCTCAGGCAAATCAGCACCAAATCCAAGAACAGACATATGAGGCGACTTAGGCTTAATCGAAGGGAAAGGTAAGGTTATAAACTTCTGAATAGAAGGGTTCCACAAAACAAGACTCCGCAACTTACCAAATAATTTGCCAGACAAACACACGATGCCATTGTAGCTGCCAACAATTGTGTAATACCCTCGTTGGCATTTGAAGGGGAAATTCAGTTCCGATATAAAATCCAAGGAAAAGGGTTGATTCTTAGAGTCTTGAAACAACAAATAGTTTTCTTTATTGCAAGTATCGATGTAACGCCTTACAAGAAGGGTGTTGGAATGTGGGGTTTGGGCGAGGTGAGCGGAGATGAAGGAGAACTGGTGATGAGGGAAAGCCATGATTTGCAAACAACTATGAATCGAATTAAAGATTTAGTAGGAAGTTTCAGTAGGATTTCTCTCTAAAGTTCGGGAGGAATGTACGTAGGCGGAGTCAGAATCAGTCATTGAGCAACTTTGAGAGAAAGAGAGAGAGAGAGAGGGACAAGACAAACCCTAGTTGTGGAAGACAATTTTGGTAAAATTTGCTTTACATAAAGGAATGACAACCAGCCGGGGGCGGGACGAGGCAGGACAAGTTTATATATTTTTTAATAAAAATCATGGCAGGGTGGGTTGCGGGTTTGGGATAAACCCAATGCTAAAATCACTAAACTATTTCTTTCACTCATCTTCTGTTTAAGACCTTTAGGCAAGAAAATCCAGTACTAGATTAACCTTTTATTTGCATTTAATAAGCTTAATCCTATAACTTATTCTTAAAGAATCAGTAATTATTTTCTTTTACCATTGTGTTATGTTAAGTGAGAATCCATTGTTTAGCTATTCATCACTTCGTGTCTATTTTCAAATGTGGGTGAAATTATAGAGTAATTAAAGGTTGGATGAGGATTAATATATGACATTTATGATTGAAAAACTTTGTCATCTCCTCAAATGATTGTTGAACTAACATCTAATATTTTCTTAACTTTAATTCTTTATTATTAATTGTTCTTTTGTAATAAGTGTTAGCCCCTAAATACTTGTAAATTAGTTTTAATAATAACAATTAACCTAAAGTATCTTCGCAGGAAAAGAAAGCAATAAGTACATGGGTGAATATTCATCCAAGGAACAGAAGGAAAGAAGATCAGTCATAATCAATGAAAGATAATAAAACGACGAATTTCCTTAAAGAAAAGGAGATCAATGATCAATCATAATCAATCAAAGATCCAGAACGCAAGGAAGGAATCAGATTTGAAGTCACCGCCAAATCAACAACTCACGAAGGCAAGAACACTGAACAAAGATTCAAAAGACGGATTTTATTAACCTTTTTGCAACACTGATCTCTCTCTCTCTCTCTCTCTCTTGTTATTGTACAAGATCTATTACTTTTTGTAATGTCCAGCACTAGCATAGTGATTCAAAGTGAAGAATATGTAATGTCAACTAGTTCGTGAGCATTATGCATTTCCCTCATCACTCACCAATTTTGACATCAGGGACAAGTATATAATTTCTTTTTTATTTTTTATATTTTTTTATGACGACTGTGGTGTCCGGGCCACCTCAACTAATTTCACATAATACCTGCCACCTCCCACCAAGTATGAAAATTCATCATACTAGATGCAATGAGAAGGTAATAATGTGTGTATAGCAAATACTCAGGTCACTGCAACACCTTATTGGCTGCCAACTTTAGGTGAAAAGGGGGTGCCGGATTTGGTAACCTTAAAAGGGCTAACCATATTTAGCTCAAAGAAAAACAACGAAAACAAACCGATGGTAACATCACAGTAGCTACAACAAAAATAATACGATAGTCGACTGATAAAGACAAGTTCCTTCACTAGGATAAGGTTTCACAATCATATCTCATATCAATCATAGGTAAAGCTATAAACTTCTGAATAGAGGGATTCCACAAAATAAGACTCCGCAACTCACCAAACAAATCGTCAGCCAAACACAGGATGCCATTGCAGCTGCCAATAATTCTGAAATACCCAAGTTGGATATTGAACGGGAAATTCAGTTCCGATGTGAAATTCAAGTAAAATGGTTGATTCTTAGAGTCTTGAAACAACGAATAGTGCTCTCTATTGGA
Source organism: Solanum commersonii (assembly GCA_029007595.1). Taxonomy (NCBI): domain Eukaryota; kingdom Viridiplantae; phylum Streptophyta; class Magnoliopsida; order Solanales; family Solanaceae; genus Solanum; species Solanum commersonii. The sequence goes on along the minus strand of JAJTWQ010000162.1, from coordinate 89,186 downwards.
AGTACTGACATAACGCCTAACAATAAGGGTGTCGGAATGTGGGGTTTGTGCGAGGTGAGCAGAGATGAAAGGAAAACTGGTGATGACGGAATGCCATGATTCGCAGACAGCTGTGAATCGAAGTAAAGATTTAGCAGGAAGTTTTAGTAGAATTTCTCTCAAAAGTTCGGGAAGAAAGTAGGAATCGGCCATTGATCAATTATGAGAGAAAAAGAGAGACAGAAGGCGCAAAAGTGTGTGTTTTTGTTTTATGGTGTTACAAGGAAATATTTAAAATACAATTACTAAACCTAAAAGCAAACCAAGTGCTTAATTTATTTTTAGGAGTTTTTGTCTTTTAAGTAGGTTTTTTAGGCCAAAAACTTTTTAAAATAAGTCAAAAGTTGGTTATCATTTATTTATGACTTTTAATTTTTGACTTATAAGTTACTTTTTGTAAGTCTATTTAAACGGGCCCAGATCTAAGGGTCGGGATGCTGTTTGCTAGAGCCGTTTCAATAGAAAAATTTATATTGCACGCCTTCAATTAAATGTAATATAATTTTTAATCATAAAATTTTGGGTGAAAAGAAAAGGAAGAATTTTAAGTGGTCGGAGTTTACATCATAATTGTGACTGCAGGGCATGTGTTTGTTTGGTCCCAGTACTGAATAGAATCAATATATATATTTCAACATTTTGTGTTGTTCAAGGGAAACCTTATGATGGCTCAAACAACAATTCAATTGGGAATTTAGACACAAAAGGGAGAAGGAAATCAATAGACTGCACAAAACTCAAGATTGGATGAAGAATTTATATTTTTTTAGCGGGAAAGGCACCATAAAATTTGATGACTTACCTTTATTATGGTCTCGATCAATCCTTTCTTCAGACTTCATAAGTTATCTTTTGCGGTTGTGTTAGGTTCAAAATCCATTTTTAACGGCATTATGTTAAAACTTTTGACAAGTTGCAACTATATGTTGTGACATTTTAGTTTCTTTACTAGGACACCCACAATTGAAATAATCAATCACGGATCTTGATACCTTATCAACACTGTTTCAAACACAATTACTACATTCCAAAATCATCGTTACTCGCACCATGAGTGGCACATAACAAAGCAGCGTCCAATACACCGAAACTCTCATCATATGAAAAGAGTTCAATGATTTTAGTCCATTCAATATCTATATCAACTAAATCCGCATTCTTTGCAAGAGGTTCAATTTTGTTAATTTGGAGTTAGCTTTCTCATACAATTCAAAAGGCAACGAACTCCTCAAAATGATAATGATTCGGAAGTTACGTGTGGAAGGTCTTTCACTCAATAGATCAAAGGTAAGCCAAGGGATAACATGTTAATGACTCCCAAAGTTGTTATCAACGATATAGTTTGGCACTTTGATGTTGAATCATCACAAGGGTTGGAGAAGGTCTTAGTCTCGGTAATACAAACAAAGAAAAGCTTATCTAAAACGCCCTATGCGACATTTCATCATCACCCTGTGAGCATATATTTTTTCACAAACATATCTCATATCAATCATAGGATATAGTATTAATCAATTATAATTAATTAATAATTTTGTATAAAAGATATACGGACCTCAATTTTTTATTATATCAAAAACTACTTGATAAAACAAAAAAGTCGTTGTAGTATAGTGGTGAGTATTCCTGCCTGTCACGCGGGTGACCCGGGTTCGATCCCCGGCAGCGGCGTTTTCACTTTTTAGGTAAAAAAAATCCTTTTGAATTGACTATATCGATAGGCCTGATAATTTTATTTAGAGACTCCGAAGGGCTTAAATTTTGGAAAAAGGTTTTTCAGGTGTATTCAAACGCTTACTATATAGAGAAGTTAATGATATAAATTTATCAAAATTAAACAAATTTCATCGATTTGGTCCAGTTTGATTATAAAATATTTTGTAGAATTGTCGATAAATTTTATTAGAGACTCCCTTGAAGTTTATAATTTTGGGGGGAAAAATTCACGTGTACTCAAATGCTTGCGATAAAGATAAGTAATGATATAAATCTATCAAATTTGAGATGCTTGGCTAATAAGTAAAAAAGTTTCCAAGTAGAAGTATAAACAATTTTTTTGCAGTCGGAGAGAAGTTAAAGTTGATTTTTTTTTTTTTGTAGAAAAAGGTACTATTTTTTTCAAGATAAAAATATTGATATCATAAATATAGTTACCAAGTATATCACTCATTAATTCATCAATCTCTAATTGTAAAACAACCCGTTTGGTTACTTCGTATGACAATTCATTTCTTTTTAAAAAAAGAGATCTCAATCATCATATATTTAAATGATAAAAATAAAATTATAATTGCTTCATATTCTTGTTGCTGCCAATTATGAAGTTGTATTTTTATATTTGAATTTTATACCGTAGATATAGTTCATTTCTTGTAATAAAAGAAAAAGGCGTTTATTTTCTTTTGTTTTTCAAGCAACAGTAATACTCATAAATAGTGATTTAATTTGTAAAATAATTTTTAAATTTATTTTGCTTGAAATTTATTAGTATATTTAAATCATTATGAAATAATATATCTGTGAAAAATAAAGATGATTTTTTGGAGGTATAAAAAATATCTTAGATATTTAGTAGAACTTTCTAGAATTTTGTAGAGTAAATATCTTTGATATTTATACTTAGGAAAAATTTAGATGTTCTAGAGAAGTAGATATTTATAGTGAATTATAGAAAAATTTAGATTCTTGTTAGATAGTTAGAAGATAAGGCCATTTGATTTTTCTTGTAGATCTATCTATAATAATTTCTAGAAGCATCCCTACTCTAGTATAAATAGGGGTTGCCATAGTCATTTGTAAACAACCTAACAACAACTCAAATCAAATAGTCTTCTTCCATAAACAAGTTCTCCTTTCTAGCTTCCTCTTCTTTAGCTAAATCTTCCGATCTTAGTTAACGATCTTGGGCTAGCAAAATGTTTCCCGAATTATACTTTTCTTTTGCTATTCTCTACATGGTATCAAAGCCATAGTCGTAGATTGGCTTGTGAGTTTTATTTCAAGATCGGATTGGTGGTAGATTCAACTGGTTTGTCTATATGGATTTTAGCGGCAGTGTCAATGGACTGGGGATGGAGTTGTTGAATCAGTCTAATTACAAGGTATGAAAAACATGTATGGAATCATACCTTGTGGGAGATGATCTATGGGATGTTGTTGACGGGAGTAACATAAGTCCTCCTGCTGACGGACCGAAAAATAGTAGTGCGTACCAGAAGTGAAAGCGGATTAATGCGAAGGCGGAGTTCATGCTGAAGAGGACAATATCCTCTGGTTTATTCGATCATATAATAAGGTGCAAATCAGCTCATGTAATATGGATGACTCTCGATCGCTTGTTCAACAAGAAGAATGAAGCTCGGCTGTAGATATTGGAGAATGATTTTTCTTGTAGATCTATCTAGAATAATTTCTAGAAGCATCCCTACTTTAGTATAAATAGGGGTTGTCATAGTCATTTGTAAACAACCTAACAACAACTCAAATCAAATAGTCTTCTTCAATAACAAAGTTCTTTTTATCCAAAATACTCTTTCTCCCTTCTAGCTTCTTCTTCTTTAGTTGAGTCTTTCGATTTTAGTTAATGATCTTGGGCTAGCAGAAGGTTTTCCGAATTATACTTTTCTTCAGCTATTCTCTACATGGTATCAGAGCCATATGCGTAGATTGGCTTGTGAGTTTTATTTCAAGATAGGTTGGTGGTAGATTCAACTGGTTTGTCTATATGGATTTTAGCGACCGTGTCAATGGACTGGGGATGAAGTTGTTGAATCAGTCCAATTACAAGGTATGAAAAACATATATGGAATCATACCTTGTGAGAGAGGATTTGCGGGATGTTGTTGACGGGAGTAACATAAGTCCTTCTGCTGACGGACCGAAAAATAGCAGTGTGTACAAAAAGTGGAAGCAGATTAATGCGAAGGCAGAGTTTATGCTAAAGAGGACAATATCCTCTGATTTATTCGATCATATAATAAGGTGCAAATTAGCTCATGAAATATGGATGACTCTCGATCGCTTGTTCAACAAGAAGGATGAAGCTCGGCTACAGATATTGGAGAATGAATTGGCTAACATCACTCAAGGTACCTTTCTATTGCCGAGTATTTTTTGAAGATTAAGAGCTTATGTTCTGAGATATCTTTATTGAATCCAGAAGAGGCTATTTCTGAAGCACGAATGAGAAGAATAGTCATTCGTGAGTTGAAACTTGAATATATTCCATTTGTGACGTCGATTCAAGGATGGGCTCAACAGCCATCTTTGGAAGAATTTGAAAATTTGTTGTCGTCACAGGAATTACTAGCCAAGCAGTTGGCTAGTATGTTTGTCAAAGATGGAGAAGGAGATGCTCTTGTAGCCGACAAGAGAAACTTCAAAGGAAAATCAAGAGATATGTCGCACTTTCGATCCTCAAGTGATTCAAACTCGCCTGGAAAGAAGAAAGATCCTTCTAACTATTATGGTAAGAAACCTCTCAGATGCTATCGATGTGGTAATGTAGGACACATAAAAAGATATTGCCAAGCCAAGGAGAGCAATATGGCTCAAAAGGTTCCTGAAGAAGAAGAAAAGTGGGAACAATGTTTAGTAGCTGAGGCTCGAGCAATAGATATCATGATTTCCACCAATCTTGAAGGAGATTGGATCAAGGATCTAGAATATAATATAGCCGATCACATGGAGAAGCAAAAAGCTGATGTTAACGGCATGAAACAAATTTTTTTTGAGGATGTTCCTAGAGGTGATATGGTAGCTTCTATTGAAGAAATCAAAGAAGAAGGTTCTGAACAAGCAATATCTGAAACTACATGTGCTAGTGGCGACCTTTATAGTGAAAGCATTGAGGGAGATGTATCGGAAGCGGAAGTATTTGATCAATCTTCTGCAATATCAAGGCCATTAATGACTCAGAGAAAATTTTAAAAGCAGATGGAGAAAGTAGAGATCAAATAGAGAAAGAAGTTGATATTGAAGTTTCAAAGACAAACGATATGATTTTTGAAAGCTCTGAAGCTGCCAACAAATCTATCGAGGAGATAATAAGAGACTATGGTAGTGGATCCTATGTTGGTGTTGAGACTTCACATTGAGACTTCACAGGAAAGTGATAGTATTTCTTTTAATAATATAATGGCTGAGAAGTTAAGAGAAAAGGGGAGTTCAGAAACTCAGCAAAGAGATATTTACATGGACCATTCGATAACGGGAAATCTTTATCATTTGAAGAAGCAAGAGGAGTCAAGAAGAAAATATTGAGATTTTCACCAAGACGTAACTCAAAGCTTCGGTTGAGTTCTTCCGCAACAAGTGTGAGGTAGTTTCCAAAAAATTACTTTAAGGGGGAGTGTGAAAAATAAAGATGATTTTTTGGAGGTATAAAAAAATATCTTAGATATTTAGTAGAACTTTCTAGAATTTTGTAGAGTAAATATCTTTGATATTTATACTTAGGAAAAAGCTAGATGTTCTAGAGAAGTAGATATTTATACTGAATTATAGAAAAATCTAGATTTTTGTTAGATAGTTAGAAGATAAGGTCATCTAATTTTTCTTGTAGATCTATTTAGAATAATTTCTAGAAGCATCCCTACTCTAGTATAAATAGGGGTTGCCATAGTCATTTGTAAACAACCTAACAACAACTCAAATCAAATAGTCTTCTTCTATAACAAAGTTCTTTTATCCAAAATACTATTTCTCCCTTCTAGCTTCCTCTTCTTTAGTTGAGTCTTCCGATCTTAGTTAACGATCTTGGGCTAGCAGAAGGTTTCCCGAATTATATTTTTCTTCTGCTATCCTCTACAATATTAATATTTAATATTTATTTATGTAATATATTAATTAAAAATTTAATATGTAATTTTTAGTTTTAATTAAATTAAAGTGAGAACTTAATTAAAGTCTTACATAATAGATATTTAATATTTCCCTATATAAAAAGTGACAGTGGAGCAACTAAGCGTATTTTAGATATTCTACAGTTATATGTACTTTTATACTGATGATAGCTTTTTATTATTTTTCAATGGTTATATTTGTTTTACCCAAATATCAAAGGACGAAGAAAATTTACGGTAGCAACTTTTAAATTTTTAGCGTGCTCATATTTATTTTTTATCATTACTAATTTCTGGACACGTACATTATACATGGATCCTATATTAATTGACACAATATTCAATTTAAATGAAATACATAAAATTAGACTATATATGCCATGAGTTACACGAAATTATAGAGAGAAAAAATTAAAGAAAAAATGTGCTTAAAGATGCACTTATTCATCAATAAAATACAAAGAGATCTGAATGATTTGGTACAATTGAAGCATCAATATAATGCTAACATCCTCAAATGTATTAAAGAAAATTGCCAAGACAAGAAAAGTGGAAAAGAAGAGAATAATTTACTTCCATACGTTCATAGAAGAAGAAAAAAGAATGAAAAATCAAGCGAATATCAAATGTTTCTCCGGTCCCGACTTGGGCCAATGGAAAAAATCACTCATTTCGATAAGATAATAAGATAATATATTTTAAGAACACCTCTATATAAATATATGGTCCCATTATTATTATAAATTAATAATTCTTTTAAAAGTACAAATATATCTAAGACAATTTAGTGAAATAACTCTTATCGTGTTCTGTTTTTTGTTAAAATTTAAATCTAGTTGATGCTTATCTCTAACTTTCTTATTGCATCCAAAAGTTTCGGTGTTGTCTTTTCGAACTGCATCATAAAATTGTGAAGAGTTCTAAATGAGATAAGTACTTCCTTACATGTAACTGGTTCCAAAGGTATTGTATCATCTTTAACTTTATCATCAATATTATTTTTTTCGATGGTATCCACAATTTCTTCTAAGCTCTAGACCTCTAAACATGTATCATTTACCCCCATCCAATAGGTTTTTAACGTTAGTTTTATTGCGGTAATCAAGATCATTAATCTTGACCTCAAGTTCAAGAATGACGTTTTCACAAGTGGGTTCATGTAAATTTTCTGAGATTTGATCCTCGAACGAATTTTACGGTGTCAAAACACTCTTTAAATTAATAAATATTAATTTATTGATTAAATAATACCTCTAAAATATAATAATACTTCATGGTCCCACCTAAGACTGGGCGCCGGACCGGGTTGTACCGGTACCGGTCCGGTACCGTTCCGGTACCATTCCGGTTCGTTCCGGTCCGGAAGTATTCGGGACGGAACGGGACACCGTGAACCGGTACACGGGACGGAACGATATCACAATTTGATACCGATGTACCGGTACCGGTATATCCCGGTTTATTCCGGTTCCGTTCCGGTCCGGTCCGGTTTCGGTCCGGTCCGGTCCGGTTCCGATTAATTTTATATATATATATATATATATATATTATAATATATATTATATATATAATATATATATTATATTATATTCTCTATTATATAAGCCAACAACAAAAGGACTAACACTGCACTATCTAATTGTACAAAATGTTATCTGAATTGTACTCTTATTTAGACAAACACACGTGTACTCAGTACTGCACTCCAATGTTATCTGAATTGTACTCTTATTTAGATAAACACACGTGTACTCAGTACTGCACTCCTTTATTTTGACAAATCACGTGTATTTTTTTCCAGCACCCACAATATTATTATACTATGTCCAATTCTCCACTCCAATTTTCTCTCATTCATCGGTGGTATAGTTCTCAGATTTATTTGGGTAAGTTTTTCGGTTTCTCGGTACTTCTATTTATTTTCCAATTTACTGCACTAAAATGCACCAAACGGTTTTGCTCTACTTTGTCTCCAGAGGATGTACACAAAGGTAAAATCCTTTCACTTTTTGCTGGCTATGGTGTTTGCTCTGATTAGTTCTTCCGGGTTCCTTCTTGCCGGTGTCTTCGACTCTTTGTGATTCAGACATTAAAAGTAATCACAATTTCGTATGTGTACCTTAGTTTCCTACTCTTTTGATATAGTTTCTAGCTAAGATTTCTACATGCACCTTACTAACTACTTGATTTGCACATGCATTATGTTTCTTTGATGAATTTACTTTTTATATTCATTAATTAGTGCAAAAGTTAGATCGTCTTACAAAAATCTGTATATCAAGTAGTGTGCATCTAAGGCGTTTGATAATATGCCTCAGTTAACTTATTTAAAGTTTCCTGTTGTCATTTTTCTTTTTGGCTGCAACATGACTATTTGTATCAGGACTAAAGGCATATATGGGAGCATGTCAATTTATCTTATCTTGGTAGTTTTGGTTCTACTGTTCAAGATGTGGGCCACTATGTTGTCAATTATAGTCTTCCACAAACCACGGAAGGTATTAGTATTTATTATTTTTTTACAGATACTCTTTTTGGCTTTCTTTTGATCAACTATGTAATTTTGAGTATTACATATTCATTAGTATTCATTATTTTTCATTGGTTTGTTGTTCCACTATTTCTTTGAATAGACAAGTAGCAAGACCATCAGAGGTGCGCGAAAATTGACCCAAAACATTACAGTTTGATGGAAAATTAGAGCAGAGTGATTCGATTCCAAGCTGGTGCATCAATTTGGTGATGAAATTTCACATTGGACTACCAAAATTGGAGGTAATTTTTCATTCTAATTTTAAATTTGTAAGGTTTTCCTTCAAATTTTTATCTCTAGATTTAATTTGAACTTGCAGAACAAAATGCATACTTTTTTTTTATGTGATAATGGGGCAAATACATGCTTTTAAGTTATGAACATAAAAAAATTCAAGTATTTGCACCAGTGATGTAGAGATGGAAGCAACATGAGTTGTATCTGAATCTTCAGAAAATATTGGTAGAAAGGAGTAGCAACCTATGAAGAAGACAAATGGGTTAAACACATAAAAATTATCAATCCCACTTTCCATCTAGAGAAGCTAAAGGTTTGTCATTGATTTTCTTCTATTCTTCCTCCTTACTCTTTTTCATTGGTCAGGCAGAAATTATTATGTTCGCAATTTTTAGTCCAGGATGAATAAAGTGTTGACTCTTGCTTCCTTGGCTACTACTACCTCGAAGTCTTTCTATCTCCTTTGATTTTCCTTCCTTATTGTTCAATCTAAACTTTTATCTATTATGGGTATGATTATTTTGAGTAAATTCTGTTGTGATTACAGAAGTTTGAGCTTTACTGATTAATTAAGCATTATAATAGAGAATTAACATAATATGCAAAAAACATAATAATATCATATGACCACCACAATTTTGCTGTTCTCGACTACATCCAAAAGTATTCATGATATCTAAGGGGCCTTGTAGTATGCAGTTTGGTCTTCATATTAACATTCCTCCACCTCCAATTTTGTTGTAAATTTCACAGCTTAGGTATAATTGTTATATACATGAATCTTCTGCATCATCTTTGAAATACTATACATGTGGCTCCAACAAAAATACCATACGTCTGACTACATATAACATGTGTGGCACAAAATCGACAAATATACTTAGCTTTGACCCTTTGATAGTGATTCTGCATCATCTTTGAAACTTGAAACAGGGTACTTTATAAATCTGGAGCAAAACAGAAATATGAATTACTATGGGACACTAAAGAGGTAGAAAGTTTAGTTATTTCTGAATGTTACGTATCCCTACTCCTTCCTGATTGTCATTTTATCGTCTAACAATTCTATATTTTCATTTATTGTGTTGTTTTGTAATATCAGAGTTTCAGTGTTTGCCTTCCAGGTGCTATGTAATAATGATAGGTTGAATGTTGTTATTTCTTTCCTTCCAGCAAATACCATTCATTTTGAAGTTTGGTAATATCAAAGATGAAATGCCCGTTTTGCTGATGTTGCATGATATTGATAGGTTGGGATCTGTTATTCTTTTTCTATCCGCAAGCACCTCTATATTTTGCCATCACTTCATCAGATGAATGAAACCTTTACTATCTACAGCTTTTCTCCCTTTGTGTGCGAGTCTCTGCAACTCACTATAAATTTATGGTCAATACTTGATCTATATACAAGAACTACTTTAGTAAATTTTGTTATTTAAACAGTTCACAAAAGATAATTCAATGTCTTACTTGCTGATTTATCCTTCTGGTTCATTTGGATCCATAAGTATGGAATGAAAATAGATATACCTCTATTTGACAAAGGCAGTTATGGAACTACACTAGGTATGTTATTGTTGTTGTTGACAGTGATGAACGAGTTGAAGAATGAACATATTGGTGGAGCTTTTTCTAAAAATAATAGATGTAAGCTTTCCCCCAAACAATTTCATGGCAGTTACTCTTTGTTCTTCCTTTGTTGTTAGATTTATGTGTTATTTGTCGAATTACATAAAATTTACTTCATTGTACACATTTTCTTGGATCAGGTGCTTGTACTTTGTTCATTAGAAATTACAGGTATGACCACATCTGGCACTAAAAATGGTTTTGCCTCTCAAGTGTGATTGCACTTCTATTCATATGTAAATGTTTTCTCATTTGTTATCTAGAAATTTGATTTGTACTGATAAATTATTAGTATAACTACTCTATGATTAATTTGGTTGCTACTTATGATAGTAATATTTACATGTATGGCTAAATTCATCAAATTTGATGTCTAGACAAAGTGGTGGATAAAGTATAAGCTTGATGGGTTCAATTGTATCGATTATTTTCGACACGATACATGACCATGTGTAATTTTTAAAGTGTTATGTTTTCAGCCGTAATAACCTGAAGGTTGAATTCATGAAATTTAAATGTTGATGACTCCTCCTTTTCGGCTAGATTGTGAGGGCAATTGCTTAATCAATACTTTTAGTGCTTATATAACTTAAGCATGGAACTTACTCCTTACAAGGTGGATGCTATTTGGAAATTTTGGTAGGTCATTTCCTGAAATATTAGTGTCGTATAGATGAGATATGACAGAGTGAACATGCTAAATTTTATATTTGAAATTCATAGCTTTTCCGAGTGTGATTCCATCATTCTACAAGTTAGCAGATAGTTACAAAATGAAAAAGAAAAGGGGTCCCATCAAAGTATTTCATAAATTTTCTGTATATGCCTTTTTAATTGCTGAAAATTTGAGTAAACAATCGATTGTTAGTATTATGCCGTATTATTAAATGGCTTAACTTTTCCTTTGGATTGACAATATAGTAATCCCGACTTGTGAGCCTGAATTGGATTGTCCCTGTAATCGAAATTGTAGTTTTACATGTGCATGTTTACTCTTTTGTATTGAATTTTCTGTTTGGATGGTATCTGATCTTCGTACGCTCCCGACTTCTATTCCAGATTACTTCCCACAGGTGAGCATTGTCTTTTGTTCATGCAGGGAACTTTTAGAAGATTATTAATGGAGGAGTCCTTTTAATCGTCTTAACTTTTCATTTTCTAGGGATGCTTCAATATGTTGAGGGCGATCTCTAAAACTCCAAGAAGTTTGTTCAACCTAGACAAATTGTGAAAACTTTAGCTGTGTAATTGTCCACTGTATCATGACTAATTTATAATGATTGATTACAACTCCAGCATTGTCCTCTGAATTGCAAGGGAGGATAATCTTACAAGATGTGTCTAAAATCCTTTACGATTGGATGAACAATTTTATTAGCCATTGTTTTTATTATTTTGTTTCAATAAAGGTATTCTTAAGGGTAAACTTTATGTACTTATTTGGCATACGTTTACATTAATATATCTTTAAATGCGTATAGTTGTGTTGTAACTGCATCAAACAAGCTTTTGTAATATTAGCGCTATGTTTTTCATTTTGATTCACACCTTGCACCTCCAAATAGATGATGCATGTAATTGAAAATATAAAATGTTGGGCCCGTGCTTAGCACGGCTGAATTTGAAAGTCAGGGGTCAGGCGGGTCAGCAAAGGCTGAAAAACCTGCTGCCCCCTGCGGCCTGCCCCTGCCCCCTGCCCCCTGCCCCCTACAGATCAGTCCCATCCCCGGTCCCCACTCCCCACTAACCAATAGCAAGCAGCCAACTAAGCCAAGCACTATCCAAATTTCTAGCCCCCCACTCCCAACGGATTTATTTCCAAACTCCAACAAGCAACGTTATAAACTTATAATTCTATATTTTCCAATTCCAAGTTTCCAACACATTCTAAAAACTATATATACTCCCTATTTTTATATTTTTACTTACAGTTTATATATTTACAGTATTTAACAATTAAGAATCAATTTCTCTCAACTCTCAATCTTTCTCAAAGTTTCATACTTTTAATATTCAAGTTTCAAATTTCAATCATATTATTTTGTAATTGTGAAGATTTCAACAATCATTTGGTGAATTTTGGAGTAGGAATCTTCTTCAAACTTCAAGTTTCGACATCAATTTTTCAATTTTCGATTATAATCATTTGTTCTTTACACAAGCGTTTGGTAACTTCGTTCCACTCTCTAATCTTATATTTATTTTTTGTATTTATTATTTGTAAGTTCTTGTTATATTTTATTTGTTCTTGTTAAATTTTGTATTTCATAATTTATAATTTTTTATCATGGAGTCTTCTAAAACAAGTGGATGTAAAAAAAGTATTGTACACGGAGTAAAAAATATGCTTACAAAAAGTAAGAAGGGTTCTAGTTCTTCTAAATCTAACTTTCCTCTTGTTAGAATGAATACTGATGAATTTACTCATGTGAATGAAACTAGTTTTTCTCGTCCCGGTCCTATAGAAATTAATTCGGATACTCCTATAATTCTCGAAGAGGTTTATGAAAGACATTATGGTAATTATCAAGAAAATGAAGAAGTAGAAATTGATGAAGAAGATTTAGATGATACACCGACTAGTCCCGACCTCAATAGTACTGAAGTTTCACCTCAGGAGGACAATCCTTCGGTTGGAACTAGTCATCCCCCTATTGTTCCAACTAGAGGTAAGACCAAGGTACAACGTGTTTTAAAATCACATGTGTGGAAATTTTGTTATTTGAATGAAGAAAAAACTTTTAGTATATGTAATATTTGTAAACAACATTTTAAATATACATCTAGTGGGAGTGGAGGTTCAACGGGGGGATTAAAAAACATTTGATTAATAAGCATAGTAAAGAGTGGTTTGCATATATATCTTCTCTTGATGTTTGTGAAAATTCTAACATTGAAACATCGGTTAGAGGGTCAAATATGGTTCAAGGTGAATTAAATATTTCGAACCCAAGTGGTCCTCTTACACATCGAACCTATAATAAGGATCGTGATCGTGAAAATTTTGCTAAAATGGTTGTTGTTTGTGGTTTACCTTTTAGTTTTGGAGAACATCCGGGTTTTATTGTATATATTCGTGATACATATAATCCTAGTTTTAAAGTTTTATCAAGAAGTATGGTAAAAAGAGATATTTTTGAATTTCAAGAAAAACATTGTCAATATTTGCGTGCTTATTTTGAAATAATGAATTGTAGAGTTGCTATTACCACTGATATGGGTCGTAGTCCTAATGGTTTTGATTATTTAACTGTTACTGCGCATTGGATTGATTATAATTGGAATTTACAAAAAAAAATTATTGGCTATAAAATTTGTCAAAAGAAAAAAACAGAATTTATATTGCTACTACTGTGTTGAAAATTTTAGATATTTTCGGCCTTTGTGATAAAGTCATTAGTATTACTTTAGATAATGCTTCTGCTAATTTAAATGTTATTAATATGCTAGAACCTAGACTTTGTCCTATTAGTAAATATGCTTTTCATGTTAGATGTGCTGCGCATATATTAAATTTGGTTGTTAGTGACGGTGTGAAATTATTTGAAAATAGTTGTGATAAAGTTGATAATGCCTGTTTTTATATTTTTCATATGAATAGTAATAGTAGAATTAATCAATTTAAAGAGCTTTGTAATGCATGTAAACTTCCGTTTAGAAAAGTTCCGAAGCATGTAAAAACTAGATGAAATTCCTTTTATGAAATGCTTGAAGTTGCTTATACATATAAAGAGCCTATTACTATGCAATTTAATAGTCATAATGCTTATCCTGAATTTAAACTTAATGATAGTGATTGGGATGAAGTAAATGAACTTAGAATATTTTTGAAATCGTTTTATGATGCTACTAAAATTTTTTCTGGAATGTATTATCCTACTATTTCTGAAATTTTAATACATATATGTGAGATTTCATATATCTTTGCTGAATATAAAACAAATGAATTATTTACCATTGCTATTGACGTTATGATTACAAAATTTAAGAAATATTTTTTTCCTATCCCTCAAATTTATTTAACTGCAATTCTTTTCAACCCCGAATATAAAGAATATGGTGCAAAAGCTTTAGTTGAATGCATTTATCAAAATTTAGATATTAAACCAGAAGAAACACCTGATTTGGTAACATGTCAAAATAGTATAAAATTACATGCTAAAGAAATGTATGATAAATATTGTTTCTTAGATAATGTTGAAAATCCTCAAACGTCTATGCCTCAAGTAGGTGCCCATGGTAGAGTGAAACATAAACTTGGTCTTGACTCTTCTAATAAATGTGAATTTGTTAAATATCTTGAACAGGGTTCAGATAATATTACAAACGATGAAGGTATACCACAATTATTGAACCGGTGGAGGGCTCGTGGAACTCAATTTCCAAAACTTAGTAGGATGGTGAAGGAGTAGTTGATTACGGTCAATCTATAGCTGAGTTAGAGAAAGGATTTACGGGACTATACAACTATTAGTATTACATTTGAGGCTTAGTTGAAACAGAACCCTTCCTAGAAGGTGGCTGCGTAAACTATGCATTCCACTAATAGTTGTAATTGTAATTTGTAATACAAATTTAAATAAATTGGAATATTGGATTGATATTTTTTAATTTGTGACTTTGTGTCATTGTTTTATCCTTATTTTTATTTAATTTTTTAAAATTACAAACTTAAGTTATTTAAATTCCAAGTTATAAATATAACTTATAAGTTATAACATATTAATAAGTAATAACTTATAAATTTCAAAAGATTCAAATCTTAAAAACTTAAGCTCAAAAACATTTTTAATTTTTTTTTTTTTAATAAACTTAACTTGCATACTTCAAAAGATTCAAATATTTAAAACTAAGCTCAAAAATATTTTTTTTTAAAAAAATTTATTAAACTTAACTTGCAAACTTAATAAGTAAAAATTAAAAAAAAATATTTTAAAAATAAACTTAAGTAAAACTACGTTATAAATTTCAAAACTATTAATTTAAACTTAGAAAAATAAAAAAACATTAATATTTTTGTACTTCAAAAAATTAAAATAACTAAATTTTTTTTTATCATTTTTTGAAATGTCGTTCCGTTTATCCCATCCCGTTTCATTCCGGTCCGTTCCGATTCCATCCCGGTATAGTGGAACGGGACGGAACCGTGTATCCGTACCGGTAATTCCGGTCCGGTTCATCCCGGTACCGGTCAACAAACCGGTCAACCCATCCCGTTCCGGTCTGGTACCGGTTCATTCCGGTCCGGTGATTCCGTTCCGGTCCGATGCCCAGTCTTAAACACAACAACAATAATAATAATAAACAATAGAATTAGTCACAAACAGATACTGGCAGACAAATTTTTCAAACAAAATCAATGCAAAAATTAGCAATAAATAATTAACTATATTAAAACAATTCACTATTCTCATTAGAAGAAATAAAAATAGTAAAATAAACAAAGAAACAACAATTAACAAAATCAATTTAAGGACATTAATAACCGGAGCAAACAACATGTAAATGGAACAAAAAACACAATCAATTTAGCATGAGAGTGACCGAAAAATTCAAAATAAAATAAATAACAATGGTGATAAAATATGCACAATTCAGTGGTAACATAAAATTGGTGAACCAATACCCAAAATAAGTCAACTAAATGCAAAAAGAAACTCGACATAATCGGTCAGAGAAGCATCAAAAATAAAAATTATTTTTCATATACACACTCAAACTATGTTGGCACAAATCAAGTCAAAAATAACATAACATTTTAAAAAGAATAAAAAAAATAAAGAATCTTTTGAATAAAGAATACCGAACCTTGGAAGGGCTGCCTACGTATCTCATTGATGAGAATCAGGTTTGCGTAGTTCGTTCAGATATGACCTAAAAATATTTTTTGAATAACAAATAAATTTTTGAAAGAAAAATAAACGGAATAAAGAACCGATGAGCCACATTGAAGGGCGGGCAACCCTAATTTAACAAAAAATACTTTTTGAATATTTAAAGAAAACTTAACAAGAATGAAGAAATCAGTGAGTTACATTGAAGGGTGGACCACCCAAATTTAACAAAAAAATCTGTTTTTATTAATTAAAAAAAAAGTAACAGTAAGCGTCTAAAGTTTCAATCCTGAAATATAGCAAACAGGAAAGGAAAATAGCAAGCAAATAACAGTATTTGTATTTGAATTTATGCAAAGGTTACAATCTTTATAAAATATTTAAGAAAAGATATGCAATCCTTGATTCTTCTCTTCAATGATGTTCTTGATTCGATGGAATACTTGCGGCTCAACTTTAGGAGAGAAGACTTCTTTGTACTTGCGGCTCAACACTTGGAGCGAAGACTTCTTTATATGCAGAAGACTTGCAGATCATGACTGAAGAGCAAGGATTCTCTATGTGTTTCTATGTGCCTTCTTCTTTTTCTTCCTCCTTTCTTTTGGTCTTATGAAGTTTTATATATGCTTGAGCTAGGGTTTTAGGGGTGTTTTCGTCCAAGTAATTTTGGTCCTTGGGTTTGAAGAACATGAGCTGGGCTCGTCTTGTCAACTTAATGGACTGGCCCAAATGTAATTTGGACTTGATTTAAGTCATATAATTTTGACTTAAATATTAATTCGACTTTATTTACCAGTAATTTGACTTGGTCAACGTATCATGAATTTAAAATTTAATCCAAATTTAGTATGGATTTATCAATAAAATTTCACTGTCTACAAATGCCCCATGCTTCGAGGCTTGTTGCAGTGTCCAACTTGTTGAACCTTTAAAGACAAGGCCTGAAGCATTCGTGAAATATTTTTTTTAATGGAGTCTTCCAAAACTTTCCATATTTGATTCCAATGAAAAATTTTCATAACTTGATTCCAATGGAATTTTCCATAACTTGATTCCTATAGAAACTTACCATAATTCGGTTCCTAGGAAAATTTACCATAATTTTGTTTTAAATATGGTTTTTTCAGAATTTGTAGGAACACAATTTATGTACTTTTGATTTCTATAAATACACATATTCTTGTCAACTTGAGGCATACCAAACTCAATTTTCGTCACTTTTTTTCAGCACAGCACTCCCGTGGTGGAAAATTCATAACTTGTTGTAGAATCGTCGAAATCATGATCCGTTTGATGTTCCAGAAACTACACTCAGAGGGCTACGATATATCCGAAATTCAAAATCAAAACCCTTCTGAATTGATGGGAATTGATTTTTGAAGTTTGCTATCAAATCTGTCTTCTTTTTTTATAGCTCTATGCAGTCCCACCAAATCGTCTCTATCTTGGTGTAGGAGAATCCGAATGAAGAACGACTTGTTTCTACAGAAACTAGACATCAAAGTCTACAACATCTCCAAAAATCAAGGTAAAATTCTTCATGGATTGACGAGAATTAATTTTTGAAGTTGGTCTTCAATTCTGTCATTATTGTTTTGCAGATTGTGGAGTCTCACCAAAACGTTTGCATCTTGGTGTAGGAGAGCTAGAAGAGAAACTTGATTCGATAGAAAATAGACTCTTCAGTCTAAAACCTAACCAAAAATCAAACTCAAAGTTCTCATGAATTCACCAAAATTGATATTTTTAAACTTAGCGATCCAATTGACTTTGGACAACATCCATGAGTTCACTTCTCTGCATCTTCGCCGAAGAGACGCATACTGATTTCTGCATTGATTGAGAATTTTGTCATCATCTACATGAAGAGACAACATAAAACTCTTGAGCCAATAGGACCATAATCATCATGACGAGCGTGAGAGCATATGCCATAATTTCCACCATGTCGATTTGAAGCTTCGTACAATTTGCACCGTGAGACACATCACTTTTCCTTTTTTCTTGCAGGTTTATGATGGACCGCAAAAAGTCTCAATATCAGACCAAAAAAATGTGAGGTGTAATCCATAATTGGCGAGGAACCATTTGGTGCAAAAAAAATTTAGCGATTATTGCTTTGGTTGAGATGAACCACACTTCGTGCATCTTCTTTTGTAACTGCGGCTTTTACGACGAACTGCACTTGGTGCATTTTATTTTTCATTTGTGGTGACACATGATGCATCTACTTTTGTAGTTTCAACTTTGATGACGAACCACACTTGGTGCCTCTTCTTCTGCAATTGCGGTTTTAGTGACGAACCACACTTAGTACACCTTCTTCTGCAATTGCAGCTTTGATGACGAATCATACGTGGATCATCCTCTTTTAGAGTTGTGGCTTTGACGAACCACACATGAAATATCTTTTTTTTTTGTAGTTGCAGCTTCGACGACGAACCGCACTTGATGTCTCTTCCTTTGCAATTGCGGCTTTAGTGATGAACCACACTTAGTACATCTTCTTCTACAATTACGATGTGGATCATCTTCTTTTAGAGTTGTGGCTTTGATGAAGAACCACACATAAAATATCTTCCTCTTTTTTTGTAATTGCGGCTTTAATGACGAACCACACTTGATGCCTCTTCTTTTGTAGTTGCGATTTTGAAGATGAACCACACTTGACGCCTCTTCTTTTGCAGTTGCTACTTTAGCGACAAACCACACTTAGTGCATCTTCTTCTATAATTGCGGCTTTGGCGCGAACAGCACTTAGTGCATCTTTCTCTAAATTGAAGCTTGGGGACGAATCATAATTTATGTCTCTTGTTCTGTAGTTTTGACTTTGCCACGAAAGAGATTTTGGTGTAGTGTGTCCTAGTTCTGGAGAATAACTACTTGTCACATGATCAACTTCACATATCAGACTTCAGAATATGCCCCCACGCCAACGATAGAGGCTCACTTATGGTTGCATCGATCCATAAAAATATTTGAAGCAATGATGTTTGATGAAAAGGTGATGCGAACTTGATAAAGACATCCAAGACGAGTTGACAAACCACTTCTTGATGTTTGATTCTTTTTTTCTAGTTAGACCTTTTGTATGGGATGATATGTCCATTTTTTTCATCCCTTCCTTATAATGTGTAAAACTCTTGCAATTTTGAAGCAATAAAATGTATTTACTTTACACTTCAATGCAAAACATGTGAGGTTTTTTTTAAAATTGTCTAGGCCACTTATTTCAAGGTTTTCAACCTATTGGATTTTTTTTTTTATCATATAGATTTAAACTCATAAGGGCCAAAAGTAACGACTTGCGGATTTAACTCATTTTCATGGAGCTTTTGTGACTTGAGGACTTGACTCACATTTGAGAAGCATCATCATTTGAAAACATAGCTCAAATTTGAAGAGCTTCGAAACTTAGAATTAGCACAAATTTGATGAGCTTCATGACAAGCATTTTAGATTTGTGCGTCGAGAAGCATTTTGACTTGAAGATTTTGCTAGAATCTGATGAGCTTTGAAACTTGAAGATTCAACAGAATTTGATGAACTTTATGACATGCATTTTAGGCTTGTGCATCGAGGAGCATTTTGATTTGAAGATTTTGCTTGAATTTGATGAGCTTTGAAACTTGAAGATTCAAGAGAATTTGATGAACTTTATGGCATGCATTTTAGGCTCATGCGTCGAGGAGCATTTTGATTTGAAGATTTTGCTCGAATTTGATGAGCTTTGAGACTTGAAAATTCTGCTTCAATTTGAGAAACTTCTTGACTTAAAAACTTAGCTTGAATTTGATGTGCTTCCTGACATATATTTTTTGACTTGTGCATCAATGAGCATTTTGATTTGAAGATTTAGCCTGAACTTAACGAGCTTCACGACATGAAGATTTAGCTCAAATTTGAGGAGCTTTAGAGCTTGAATTTGATGAATTTCACTACATGCATTTTAGGCTCGTATGTCAATGAGCATTATGACTTGTAGTTTAGACTCGTACATCAAGGAGTATTATGACTTACAGTTTAGACTCGTATGACAAAGAGTACGTCGACTTACATAGACTCTTCAATTTCGATTTCGGATGAAGACTTGTCCCCTTCCTCAATGTTAATTATATTTCCTTTGTAAGTTTCGAAGTTGGACAACTCTTGATCTCCATTTAAAGTCATACTCAGTTCCATATTATGAGCACGAGTTGCTAGCTCTTCAAACTTTTTAGGCTTTATGCCTTGCAATATGTAACGAAGATCCCAATGCATACCTTGGATGCATATTTCGATCCCAGAAGTTTCACTAAGGCGATCTTTGCAGTTAAGGTTCAAGCTCCTCCAGCGATTTATGAAGTCAATGACTTGTTCATCATTTCTTTGACGGGCGTTTGCAATCTCTATCATGCTCACAACTCGCCTTGTGCTATAGAAGCGATGGAGGAATTCTTGCTCCATTTGTTTCGAACTATCAATGGAACCAGACTCAAGGTCTGTGTACCAATCGAAAGCACTGCCCTTAAGGGAGAGGACAAACTGTTTGACGAGGTAATCATCGTATGTTCTAGCATTGTTGCAGGTTTCAATGAAGTGTGCTATGTGTTGTTTTGGATTTCTATTGCCGTCGAATTGCTGCAACTTAGGTGGTTGATAGACAACATGTATTTTTAGGTCATCAATTCTTTGGGAATACAACTTTACATATGTGAGAGAAGATTTGGACGTGGACTCAGATTTATCTTTGATAGCCTCTTTGATGAAGTCCTTCAATTTGTCAACGGGAATCAGACCTTCGGCAGACAATTGAAACTCCTTGATGATTGTTTCTTGTTTTGTGAAGGACTCTATTTTCTCCTGAGTTTCATGAAGATTTGCACATAATTGGGTGGATTCTCTTTTCTCCATATTCTCCATCATGTTTGTCAACTTGGTAATTTGGACGTCTTGACCTTTAATGCACTTTGATAGGCCTTCAACTGCTTTCGTCAAATTTGTAAGTTGTTCTTCTATGGTGGAAGTTTCGACCACCATCGTGTGCATTACCATCGTAGGTGATGGAGAATAACATTGATTTTCCCAAACATGAGATGCAAACATGTTATATGGGGTAGGTCCCGTGCTTAAGACATCATTGTCGGTAGAAGTGAAGGAATTTTTGGATATAGATAGGCTCAATTGGGCAAGAACCCTCTCAACCATTTCGGTGATGTCTTCTTTTGCGGATTTTGCAGGAGTTTTCACACCTTTTGGAGACAAATCAAAGACAATAGCAGATTCGGACGGCACTCGTAAGGCTTGTTGTCCTAGCAATTTGACTTGGTTCCTTGTGATAGGTCCTATGTTTCCCGCAGTAACATCAAGGATGTTTTCCAAAGCGATGCAGAATTTGGATCCATCAGTTTTTGCAGATACAGATGCGAATATAGATGCAAATCCAATTTTGGAGGTAGAAGCAGAATTCGAGTTGATCTTCTTGAAAGTCATCTCTGTGTTTTTGAGCTTTGATTATTATTTTTTTGAAGAGAAGAGATGAGAGGTAAAGATTGTTTCACTGGGAGTGCCAATTTGTAAGCGTCTAAAGTTTCAATCCTGAAATATAGCAAACAGGAAAGGAAAATAGCAAGCAAACAACAATATTTGTATTTGAATTTATGCGAAGGTTATAATCTTTATAAAATATTTAAGAAAAGATATGCAATCCCCTGATTCTTCTCTTCAATGATGTTCTTGATTCGATGGAATACTTGCGGCTCAACTTTAGGAGCGAAGACTTCTTTATACTTGCGGCTCAACACTTGGAGCGAAGACTTCTTTATAAGCGGAAGACTTGCAGATCATCACTGAAGAGCAAGGATTCTCATGTATTTCTATGTGTCTTCTTCTTTTTCTTCCTCTTTTCTTTTGGTCTTATGAAGACCTCTTTATATAGGCTTGAGCTAGGGTTTTAGGGATGTTTTCGTCCAAGCAAT
This sequence comes from Solanum commersonii, assembly GCA_029007595.1. Taxonomy (NCBI): domain Eukaryota; kingdom Viridiplantae; phylum Streptophyta; class Magnoliopsida; order Solanales; family Solanaceae; genus Solanum; species Solanum commersonii. The sequence goes on along the minus strand of JAJTWQ010000162.1, from coordinate 67,114 downwards.
TTTGGTCCTTGGGCTTGAAGAAGATGAGTTGGGCTTGTCTTGTCAACTTAATGGGCTGGCCCAAATGTAATTTGGACATGATTTAAGTCATATAATTTTGACTTAAATATTAATCCAGCTTTATTAACCAGTAATTTGACTTGGTCAACGTATCATGAATTTAAGATTTAATCCAAATTATAAAATTTCATTGTCTACAAATTTAAAAAATAAAATACTTAGAAAGTATCGGCTTTAGAAATATCAGACCAAAATTTGGTGTCAACAACTTGCCCCTTTGTTTGATTAGGATCGATGAAAGAGATCCTGGTCAAACAAAGTTGACAAACCCAATTTGGTTTGATAAACTTTGAACAAAACAATTTAAGATGTCAGTAGAGATTTTGAACAATACTTTACATCTGTCAATGGGCTGAAAATAACAAACAAAAGGCAAGGATTGATTGTAAACTGAAAAACATTCACATACCTTCGATGTTACTTTCAAAATTGCACAATGAAGGTAGTGTACCTCTTTAAAAGGAGGATGATGTGAATAACGTGTCATTTTGAACGAGGTGACGACTTAACTTGTCTCTAGAAAGGCAGACAGCCCCACTTGAACTTAACGTGCCACTTAGAGAAATGTGACAACTCAATGTGTCTCTTGAAAGACAGACGACCCAATTTGAATATAACAAGTCACTTGAAGTGAGGTGACAACCCAACGTGTCTCTTTGAAAGACGGACGACCCAATTTAAACATAACATGTCACTTTGAAATTATGGAGCAGTTTGCTTATTAATTAATCTGAACTATAGTTGATCACGATAAACCTCACCTAAAGTCCAGCTCTTCTACTTTGGTTTTTATAATCCTATTTCTTTTGCCTTTGGATACCTAGGCACTGACTGGCTTATAATCCTAGACTCAATCAAGCAGTGGGAAAAAGGAATTTTGCTTATGTTGAGTTACTAAAAGTTGTCTTGATTAAAGAAAAATCCACCTGGAGATGGGCACTCCCCTACCATTTTCTTGAGGTGCTTCTCATAGTTTACAATTATTCTGCTTAATTACTTGAAACTTCCGCAAGCTACCTTAGAGTTGATCAACAGCATTTAAACAAAACAATTTCGGTTAATTAAAAATCAAACCATAAAATAGAGTTAAAATTGTCAACTCACCTCTGCACCAGAAGGCAAAAGCTACGTCAACACAAAACAATATACCCATCTTTACAAAGGAAAAACACAAAAACATAGTTTGACACATTTACCAGTTGCCCTACCAAAAAGCTAGTACAACTTTAAATTTCACAATAACATCAACCAAAACAAAGTTTCGGCAACACAAAAAGAAATGTCTTCGAGAAATGTGATAGGAAATGGAGGCAGTCTCTCACATTTTGCAGATGCATGCAGCTGACGTACAAAGCTCCTACGCGTTAAATTGCACAACATCAACCTACAACAAAGTTCCCGCAACAATAAAATAAAGTTCAGAGATATATTCCTGCAGCATAAAAGATACTTAATGAACTATTATAACATAAAAACGCTCCAGTGCAATTTCTAAATGCATCACACAATAAATGGCATCTAAACCACCAGGATAACAAATGATGGAATGTATAACCAACAATTAAAATAAATGAACAAACGTCTTACCATTAGTCCTCCGATGCAGATTTTCTTTTTCCAAGAATAGACCCTTGATCCTTCCGACTTCAACACAAAAGTAAGAAAGCCATCAGCACGACAAAACTCATCACAAACTAAATGATGAGCTACTGAGGAAAAAGAAACAAGTGGAAGAGAATCTCATGCTACTAATTCTTTCTACCATTTAAACAAAATGTCATGACCAAAGTCAGACATCCAAAATCTAAGTTGGAATTTAAAAACTGCCCTCTCTACTAGGCGAATTATGTTTCTTTGTCCCCTTTGCTTCCTCCCAAAGGAGGGGGGGGTGTGTTGGGGGGTTAAAACAGATCGAGCGATAACGGGGGTTAGAAACAGAGATAAAGAGGAAATCTAAAATAATAGAAAAGGATGAAAGGCATAAAGTAATCACCCAGTGTATCAAATAAAATCAAAAATAGACAGGGGCCTGGAGTTCTGAGGCCACCATTCGAGGAGAGGCAAGAACAAGGAGAATATGGTCCTCGCATGAACAGAATTTAGGAAATCATCGGCTCCGTTGAAGTGGGGGATAATAATGGAAACCACTTTCGCTGGGGGGCTTATTTCGTGTATACAAAGATTAATGGATATTCATTAGCAGAACAGTGGCAGACTGCATCTGACTAGTACACACCCTGAGAGCTAGACAGTCATGATAAGTGCAAATAACAAGGATCATTTCTTATTAGACGTGACAGAGTCGGAAAGAATGAAGAAAGCCCTGAGGATCAGTAATAATTATGAGAAGTGAAAAAGAACAAACCAATTCAGACTAATTACTAAAACGGGTAAGGCTAGCATGAATAACAAAGTGCATTCACATAGCCATCCCATTGAAGAGGTTGATCCCGAAGTCTGAAGTGTCAAAAGGAAAATTTTGGGAGAATTTCAAAGACACATTTAGTGAGACTGGCTCTCTCTCTCTACTGCAGCTTATTGCCATTTCCAATTCTTTAAGACTTATAAGACTTATGTCTACAAATGTTGCATTATCCAAAAGAATAGCAAAAGATGAAAGGCATAAAGTAATCACCCAGTGTGTCAAACCAAATCAAATAAACAGGGACCTAGAGTTGTGAGGTCAGCATTCGAGGAGGGGCAAGAACAAGGACCATATCACAGAACAGAATTTAGGAACTCATCTGCTCCGCTAAAGTGGGGGATAATAATGGAAACAACTCTCACTGCCCATCCATGTCGAAGACCGGGGGCTCATTTCGCGTATACACAGATTAGAGGATATAAATGAGCAGAGCAGTGGCAGACTGCATCTACCTAGTACAACCCCCTGAGAGCAAGACAGACAAGGTTTATTTCTTATAAGATGTGACAAGACACTACAGGAAATATGACTTTTAACGACCACTTATTAACGAAAGGACATGAATCCGGTCGTTACAAATATACTTATAGCGATAGACTTTTTTTCCAGTCGTTAAAGCCTATTTTTAGCTAATATTAAAAAGGGATAATATTTTTTTGCTAAAAAGAATGATACCCAGTCGTCAAAAATTAATTGATCAATAAAAATCTTTTTATCTTGTTTTGTGTATCATTGAAGTGAATGACTCAATATTTCAATGTGTCCCTGCATTGTTGTATTATTGTTTCTTGAATTTCGCCTAAAATTTCAATTTTCTTAATTATATCAAAGATCTCTGCCAATGTTATTAAAAGCGACCACTTCACTGCTTAAAGTGATGTAGCAAGGCGAAACGACCATCTGGTGCTTCATTGTCTGCAGCAATGCGACATAGATGGAGTGATCGCTTCTTGGACAGAAGCTTGAAGCAAGGTAGAAAGAAATAACTTTTGTTCTTCGTCAAACTCCAGGTATTGCTCCTCCTCCTTCTCCTTAGTTGTTCTGCTGCTTTTTTTCTTTCTTCACAATTTTCACTGTTTCATTCTTTCTTCACAGTTTTTCTCTGGGTTTTATTTTTTCATCTATCTGTTTTAAATTTTCTATTTCTTCTTCTCTCTGTTTGAGTTTTTACTTCAATGAAGCGAGCATATCGCTTCTCACTTCATACTTTAAGCAAAGAAAGATTTTGTTGCTTTTTGAATTTACGCTTTAATAAATAATGATCATATAAAGGTATCTATTGAGTTTAGGTATCATCTTGATGTTGGAGTTTTTGTCTTACTGAATTATGTGTTCCAGTCCATATCTTGTTTGAACAAATCATATGATAGCTTAATACTTGTTTGCCTTAGATATCTCAGGCAAGGTAGAATAGAGGTCTTAGGTGATCATTTTTTATGTTTTCCTGATCAAGCGTGTTAAAAGAATATTGTATGTCTGCTGATTGTTCTTTTACTTGAACGTTCATGCCTCATTATCATTTCTTTCAGGTGTGTTTTCTCAAAAACGAATTCTAAGTTTTAGTTCATTACTTGGGAAATATAGCAGATTGAAGTAGTTACTTGGAAGTAACCTATTTTTGGCCATAGCTAATTTTGGCCAGATTTAAGTCCTGATGCCTGTTTTTAACTCGACTTATACTTAATATTAGTTTCAGTAAGCTTAACCAGTTTGTATTGATGCATGCTTCATTATAATGAAACAGGAATCAACCATTGAATGTTTCCACAAGGAGTTTAATTCCTAACCTAAGCCCATGCTTCAAATGTATCATTTTTATTGAATTAAAATTTTCCTACAAAGGTCGGTACAATATGCTCTAAGAATGTCTATTCGGACTGAAAAACACGATATATCTATTCATTATCAGTTGAAAGCAATTTATCTCATACTTTTTGTCATAGAAAGAAGTAGTTGGATGCATGGAGCTTGTCTAGTGGCCAAAGATTAGGAAGTCTTCGCATTTCGAAGTTGTCTACGATGTGTGAAGTTGATATATGTATCCTTTTTGCATACATGAACATGAGTTTGCCCTTAAGGACAAGTATGAAGTCAATATTTCTTTGAAGGATAATTGGTATATACATTCTGGTGAGACTACAAAACAGCCTCATCTTTTCTCTGTTTGAGTAAGGTATAGCTAGTAAGTGGTATTTATTTTTAATTTGATTACACTTTTTTTTTTTTAACCAAGAAATCGGTCTGTGACCCGCCCTTTGGACCAATCACAGCCTTCTAAACTCGGTGGATAATGGACCCACCCCTCTACCCCTCTCCACTTAAATACCGGGCTTTGCTTTGCATGGTGTGGGGCTTAAACCTGCGACCTAAGCCACAAATCCTCCACCTGTTGCCACTCAAGCTAGGCCTTGGGGGTAAATTTGATTACACTTCACCTTCATGCTGCTACATTTTATTTTTGTTCTTCTCTAGATGTGCATACTAACAATTATTACCCAGATAATAGATCTCTCTTAATGTCTCGGATTATTCTTTGTATCAATTGATATTCCTTATATATGTTGTTCATTCACTATTTACCTTCAAATCGACAAGAAAAAGAAAGTTAAGTACTGAATTCAAGATTTTTACTATTTTCACTTGCTTGAGATATTCACCTCTGTTCTACTTGACACTTGATTTAGTCGTGGAATTAAATTAAAGACAATTAATCTGTTAAGTGACAATTAATGAAACTATTGTGTTGGGTTGTCTATAGGAGTCAAATCTAATAAAGAGTTTCATGATAAAATTGAATCTAAAGTTGAAACTTGTTAAAAAATTAAGTTATTGTATATTAAGGATAACACATAATTATAGGTAATCTTGGGGCAACCGAGAGGCAGCATAGGTCTATGTTCAAAGGTGTGGAATTGCCTGGTTCCTACTAAAATCAAATGCTTCACTTGACTGATAGTTAGACAAGCATGCCTAACACATGAAGGCCTTCAGAACAGAGGAATCCAAATAACATCAACGTGTTTTCTTGTAATGAGTACGCAGAGACAAATAGTCATTTATTTATGCACTACAAGGTGACTGACTGGGCACTTGTGGTAGCTTAATTTTTAGTTTCAGAGGTATCATGTGAACTATGCCAGAACACACTGCATACCTCCTTAGTTGTTGGATTAGGAGAGGGAGTAGCAAGTCACAAAAGAGATGGTGGGGAGCAATCCCTACACGTATTTGGTGGATAGTATGAAAAGAAAGGAATGGAAGGTGCTTTGAGGATAGAGTTAGCTCTCTACAGAAAATTGAGGGGAGCTGTTTTGTTAATTCCCATTTCTGGTGTAAAGAAGAAACACAGAGGATGTTGTCTAGTTGGTAGATTTTTTCAGATATCTGGAATTAGTTTTTTTCTGTTGTTTAGTTTTTGTTTTCATAGTTGATATCTCTTTTGGAGGAGGCCAGCATAGTCCTTAGATTAATAAATGAATAAGTTGGTTCTTATATATCCAGCTAACGAACGGCCCCTTAATGCTGAGGAATGCAATTACCAATTCTCAAAATTATTATTATAGGTTGACAATGTTATAATTAAAAATAATTCTAACATAAATCTTTCCATTACTTTTAACGGTCTGATATGCTTATGATTATTAAGATTGCTTTCAATCCAGGGTTTCTCTAATATATCAAAGCAAAAGCATAAATGACTAAATGAGTTAAAATGTTTACATTTCAAATATGAAGTTTCATTAAATTTGACCTGGATGAGATGTCAAGCAGTTATATTCACCAATTATGAATTTAGTGATAATTCAAGTATGGTTCAATCCCTCAGTAGTTGGGTTGGCTATGTCAATCAACACTATTCATTTCACTTTATTTGGACGTGATTCCATTATTCAGTAAATTGGTGTTCACTTACATTAGAATGTTTTTCTATTTTCTACTAACAAATTTCTTAACAACTAAGACTTGTTATACACAAGAATTCCAACCTGATTAATCTTTAATCTTAACTTGTTGGTTTTTTTTATTTGGACCTTTATGTTCTTTTGACTATCCTTAAATACAAGACTTGTTGGGATTAACTATTTGAATCATAACTATCCAATTTGCTCCAATTAAACTAATCTTGTTCCAATATTCAACAATTTAAGACTCTCTAACATACTAATTTTTAGTTTTGCATTTTTACTGACAAACAAATGACTCATAGTAAAAATTGGACCTAAAGTAAGCGCACCAGACTATATTTTTTTTTGATGTATTACTATCTGTTGCTTCATTTATTTAGTATTATGTTATTTTGCTGTCTCTTTTCTTACAATCCTACGTAGGATACATTTCTTTTGAGCCAAGGGTCTAACGGAAACAACCTCTCTACCCCACAAAGATAAGGATAAGGTCTGCTGATATCCTACCCTTCCCATACCCTACTTTCAGGATTCTCTAGGTATGCTGATGTTGTTTGTTGCTAAAATATATTTCCCTGTTTATTTTTTGCTTACAACTTGGTTTTGCTAAATATGACCCTCTAAAAATAGTTTGAGGGAGGCTATGATGATACTGTCAAAAACTTAATCAATTTGGCTCGACTTTATTAAAACCTGTGGTTTATTGGCTCCATTGTAAAATTTCTATTGTCCAGCAGTAGGATTAGTGAATAGCATATTCATTTGATTATTTGATTCTCAACATGATTACTTTAATGTTCCTTACGTGAGCTATTGTTTTGATTTCCAAATTGTTTGCTTGAATTTTCATCATGTTTAATTATCTTCTTGTATACTATTTGATGTAATTTTGGGTCTGCTTGTTAAATTACTTGCTTTATCTTCTTATGTATTTGAACTCACATAAAGGGAAAGAAAAGCAAAAGACAAAGGGTATAAAGTAATCACCCAGTGTACCATCAAATAAACAGGGGTCTAGAGTTGTGAGGCCACCATTCGAGGAGGGGCAAGGAAAAACGAGAATATGGTGGTCCTCGCACGAATAGAATTTAGGAAATCATGTGGGGATGATAATGGAAACCACTGCACATCCATGTCGAAGAGCGGGGGCCTATTTTATGTATACACAGATTGGGGGGCTTATTTCAGATTAGAGGATATAAATGAACAGAAGAGTGGCAAACTGCATCTACCTAGTACAACCCCTAAAAAGCTAAGTGCATATAACAAGGAGACGTGACAGAGTAGGAAAGAATGCAGAAATAAATAAACCAATTCAGACTAATATATAAAAAGCTAGCATAAATAACAAAGTGCACTCACATAGCCATCCCATCGGAGAGGGTGATCCCAAAGCATTCAGTGTCAATAGGAAGTGCTCCGGAGAATTTCAAAGACACATTTAGAGAGTGTGGCTTTCTCTGAACTTCAATGATTGCAATTCCCAATTCTTTATGAGTTACACGACAGATGGCTACAAACGTTTCGTCATCCAGGTAAAACATAAGTGGCGAATAAACTATGTGCTCAAGTTGCAACGAAAGTGACCAACTTAATTCTGCTCGAAGACTATTTGATTGAAACCATCTCTTCTGAACATAATCATACCCATATAAGCACAGGTCATTGTTAAGCCAATACAAAGTTGAGTGACATACAACTGCGGTTGTATTGTTGGCAACAGAGAATAGAGCAGGACGACAGTGACATTGTTCAAGCCCATTCGGATGAAACACCATATTTGCCAAGTACATGTTAGGATGATGATGTTCTTTGTGAATCCACTCCTCCTTAGCGACATCGTAAAGGAGCAAAACAGAACCGCCCACTGAATAAAAGACTATTATTGTTTTATCCGTAAGGGCGGTCCGAAAAGCAGAAAAGGTTTCGAAACCTTCCAATTTGGGCAGGTAATGCCATGTTTGGGAGTCCAGATTATAATATTCACCCCAATATGTCCAATCCGCCTTGTCCTTACGATCGTAGTAATCGGATACTAACCGATAGCCGCTGATAACATAGATCTTCCTACCGAAGGCAAACACAAACGGCATGTACCAGCGAAGATTTCTGTTATGTGATATGAGTTCCCAGGTAGAATTAGGATTTGTGGTATTATATTTAGTAAAGTTCATACTGACGGTGAAATGTTTTGTTTCGTTTACCTCCTTAATTCCTCCGATGAAGTAGATGCATTCATCAATAACGGTCCACCCTGGAGAATTTTCAGTGGTGAAATTGGCAATCGGAGAAAGTTTATCCGGCAACGACTCTAAATCAATCTTAAAATATTCGTGCAATCCATTGACGAAGTAGATCACTCCTGGATAAACCATTGATATTGATACGATTTTTGGTCTAGGGTTTCCGAGTTTTTGCTTCTCTTTGTTGGTGTTGATAGGGATGCCGAACAAAGAAAAACTTTTACTATTTTTTATTATTTCATCATCATTTCATTCTTCTTCTTTTATTGGAAAAAAATAATATGAAACTAAAAATTTCTCCTTCTTAAAAAAAAAAAAAAAAACATATTTACATATTTACATATTTATCAATATATCTCTTACTAATTAATTAATATATTTCATCAGTTCTGTTAAGTTTCATTCAAAAAAAATTATTTTTTTATTTTTATATGATAAACTTTTTATTTTATTTATGTTTATATATTATTATTTTTATTTTATACATTATTTTACGCATCATTAGAAATAGGTAATAATCATATTTTGCATGATTAAAAAGGAAAAAAAAGTAACAATTAAAGATTTCAGCCCTCCAAAAAAATTTATTTTCTTAATTTACGTATTATTTTATTTTAATTTTATGTATATATATATTTTAACTTTAGAGGATTATGACAAAAAAAATAATAGCTAAAGATTGAATCCAAAAATAAAATACGTAACAAATAACAAAAAGCGTCCTCTTCTCAATATTTTTCAACAATACTTTTTGTAAAATTTTAAAAAATAATAATTAAATATTTCAACTCCCCTAAAAAGGTAACAAATAAAAAAAATTCTTTTTCGTAATTTAAATAATCTTAAGAGCACAATTATACTTACCTTTTTCCGTAATTTGACTCTCAAAAGCATTTTTTTTTTTTAAAAAAAAGAAAGAGTCAAACACAAATTGCTTATCAAAAACACTTTTCAAATGAATTTGGCAAACACAAATTGCATTTTCAGAAAAGCTATTTTAAAAAAAACACATCTAGAAATAAGTAGTTTTTAACAGCAATGCCAAACAAGCTCTAAGAGGGTCTCTTCTGACGCCCAAGGGTGTTCCAATAGTTTTACTTATGAACTGACCTATTAATATACTCCACATGGTTTAACACATAACTGATGTGTGGCCCTTTCGTTGTTTACAGACTAGCCATTTCTTCACTTTTGCTTCTATGTCTCTCCTTCAAACCCTCTCTCGGTCTCTACTATATCAAAGTTTCTATCATTGAATTTCTTTCAAAATTCATATATCTTGTGGCTAATTTGAGCTCTATGTTATGGTAAGTGTTTCTCCAATTAATTTCTCTAATTGTTCTTGTTTTTGAGCAAATTTTCCTTTATTTTAATCTAATCTTCACATGTATATCTAGAAATAGATACTTTAATGTCTGATTGTTCTCTAATGGTACTTGCTTCAAAAATTACCAATGAAAGTATTTTAAATAACACTTTGTCAATATTCTTTTGGGTACAAATACAAATTTATTACAGCAAAATTAATCCATCTTTGAAAATGGCTGAGGTATCAAGAATACTTTTGCTAACCATGCTTCAGGTTTTCTATATCTTAAATTAAGAAAACTGATGCACGAGGATGTCCTATAATATACTTATATCAACTGAATTTTTGTACTTCTCTTCTTTGCAAATAATCCCTCTTCAAATTTGTATATTCAAACATTAACTCTTTTTAATCCTGAGAGGGAACTGCTTAAAGAATGGTAGCACAATAGAGATAAATGGTTACGTGGAAAGAAAAAGAACGAGAGATTAGATTATTTTAGGCTACAACATTTTAGGCTTTCAACCACACTAAACTAGCAAAAAATGTGGCCTTTGATAAAAGGCAACACTTTTTGACACAAGGCAACGCTTTTTCGAGGGGTGGCCTAAAATGGCATAACCTTTGACCTTAGGCTACACTTTTCAAGTGTTGCCGTAGCAGCTACGCTTACAAAGCATGGCCGATGAGTAAAAAAGGCCATGCTTTGTAGCATCTCATTGGCAACACTCTTATTTGATAAAACTACACTTTTTAGCATGGCCTTTGCTTTGTTATTGTCCACACTTTAAAAGTGTAGCTTTTTATACCTCTTCAACAACAACACTTATAAAGTGTAGCCTTTTCTAATGTACATACTACATTTTATAATCAATAAGCCACACATTTGGCATCCCTATAGCCACACTTTAAAAAGTGTGGCAATGTTGTCCAGAATTTTTATAACCACAATTTCTAATTGAACAATAATAAATTTGGTTTTGATAAATTCACTTATCACATAATTGTATCATATAAATTATCTCAAACATCAAATAAGCTAAATATATAATTCAATATAATAAACTTCAAAAAACATGTCTTGTACTACATACTTAGAAAGGAATATCTTAAAGAGGTGTACTAGCAATAAATTTCACAATGTATTCAAACATATATAATAATAGTTCAAATACACTATATCGTTCGCTCCAATATATTGAGTTGACCTCCTGCATTTTCCTACACATTCAAAAGAAAACTAAATGTTAGAAAATAATTCACACTCGACACTAGTCATGGTTAATCATCCTATGAGAGCTTTGGAAAAGGAGGAACAAGATGAATTATGATGGAAGAATCAAATATTGCTTAATATAGACAACATACAAGTTCCTAAAATCAGATTTAGTCTCAAAAATATTTCAAATAGATGACAAGAAATGAAGAAAAACACTACTCCAACATAAGAATTTTAACAGTGTTAAAAATAAGAAAGTTGTCAGTAGCTAATATAACATATATAAACAAACTTATCATGTGTTCAACTCAAATGAAATCAGTTATCTTAAATAAGTATCAAACTAAAGGTCAACAACATTCTTGCACCCTCTCACATTTAAAAGTTCAGAATTTAAGTGTTTCGTTAATGTGAAATATAACATACCTTTACAAAAACTGAAGCATGAGTTGAGCCAGAAGAATTTGGAAGACTCCTGCTAGCATTTCATACATACAAATTGATTTCAATATACCCTCAATCTCCAAACAAAATATATTACTCCTGCTAGCATATTCCTGCAATGCATGATCAAACATTTGGGGGCTATAACACAAAGATGAGAGTCTGGGCGTGGGTCAGAAAAAAAGATCTTGAGGACATCATAATTTTTATCAAACTTACAACAACAAAGGGTCCAGGGATACACATCAATCATCTCTATTACTACTAATCATCATCTTAAATCCAAAGAGAACAAAAAAAAGATGCAACAAAGAAAAAAATACTTATAACTTACTCCCTTTCCTATCTGAACAAAGAAATTATGCTTGATAGAGATACACAAGAGTTAAAATCAGCTGTTTTTTTGGATTCCCAATTTTTTTACCCCTGCTTTTACTGCCTCTAGTTTCCGCTTACCACATCAATCAATAGTCATAGGCTGACTCATGCAGCACCTAAAACGGGCCTTTCTAACAGTTGTCATGATCTCTGCAACTTCGAGCATTCTGACCATCTGAGAGAATGGTGGTCGATTATCAGGGTTTGCATCCCAGCAGCAGGTCATGATTTCACTTAGAACAGGAAAACAATCATTGGGGATTTCTGGACGAACACCTTCGTTGACTACAACAAAAGCTGCCTGCACAGCGGTCATTTTCTGGAACGGAAGCATGCCTGTTAACAATTCCCACTGAACGATGCCAAAACTATAACCATCAACTTTGTGGGTGTAAGGTCGATGCTGAATCATCTCCCTGCAAACAGAGCAAATGAATTCAAGTAGCCTACAATGAAAATGACATGCTAAACAACTTTGCATGTTCTTTTTCGCAAAAGAAAAGAATCAAACATATTGCAAAATTGAAGCAAAAGTTGCTAGAATTAAATTCAACTTATTCAGAGTGAAGACTCCCATTGTCAGACAAGACCACTATTACATTAGTCAGAAAGCATAATTTTTCCAATATATGAAGCTTTTTTATCTTTCAGAGAGTGAATTACGATTACCAGTTTTCTATGTTTGTTAGACTCTTCAAAAATGTTGCAGCACCTGTGTCGGATCCTCCAAGAATGCACTACTTTTGGAGAACTCAACACACACCCGTTGACAGTTTTTAAAGGTCCAAGAACATAGCCAGCTTTTGCACTAGTTATTGAAACTTTGGGATTCCATTTACTTATAGAAATGACCAGTAAGAATGTATATCACAGGGAGAGATATGTTGTCAGGCAGTTAGCACCAATTATAATTTCTGACTCTTTCTCTTGTGTTCTTTTCTTTACTGGAGAGAGGGGGTATACCACATAACACCAAACTGAAAGCATAATCAGGAATATTAATTCTGAAACTCAATACCTATTAGACGTCCTACAAGTGTTGCAAACAATTTTCAACTACAAAAACTGCTATTTCTTTGAGTACTCGGCAGGCTCTAAATATTCTGGAAGCTAACAACTTTTCTTTTTATCGGAAAAGAGTAGCTTTATACATTAGAAATACCAGAAAAAAGACGTTGCTGGGAAAGTTACAAAGAAAACAATTTTCACTCTCATCAAGGTTCTTCCTTAAATAATTTTTGAATTAGTCAAGAGCTACAAGCAACCTGAACTACACGACACTATGCTCTCTTTTTTATAAAGGTAACATTTTGTATATCAATCATCAGCCCAAAACTGGTAACCAAAAATTTACAGCATATCCTACATCCAGAGGAGTGTGCCTATCAAACAAAAAGATAAAGAAAAAAAAGCAAAACTATCACTAGACTCCCTCCATCTTATAAGGATCCTAGGATGTCTACAATAGCCACTGGATCATCCTCTTTTATTGAAAAAGCATCTAGAATACATCTAGTGGATAATGGAGATTGTAAGTGAACTCCAGTCAAAGCTGGATAACATTTTAGCTCCTCTAGAAATAAGGCATGTATATAGAAGAAAATTCGTCTTTTGGGAAAACAATGAACTCCTCTTTCCAGTAGCAACATTCCTATCTTTATACTTCTAAGCCTTTCCAGTAACCACACGGTTCCAAACATCAAAAATCTAAATTCTCAAAGTAAAATTCATTGTACCTTCAAATGTTGCAAAATGTCAATCAATGATGATAGTTGTCCAGTCGCTCGGATATCCATCAGATGCTTGTACTCCAACAGAGGAAGATCAGAAAGGCAAAACCCATTTTTACATATCTCGATCATATTATCAAGCTTTTGAGTAGAGCCAACAACTTGTAAGAATAGTTCAAGCGGCATGGCCATAATAGCTGCATTTAAATCAATTAATTTAGATGTACTATGAGGATTTTTTAGGTCATAACCATCTTTAAAAGATGACAAAACATCTTCACAACCAGACAAACTATTCACATATTCCCATAGATAAATGTGAAAAATCTTTGTGGAACCATCTTGGCCAGTACAAATCCACTTGTACGTATAGCTTCAGCTTGGTTCAATTTTGTGCTTTGATGTGTCCTGGTGAGATCATTCAGTTGAGGAAATGGCTCTCCCTTTTTCAATTGAGAAGAGGCTTGAGTGCAGATGTATGTTTCAAAAGACCTGAATCTCTCATGAATCTGTTCAGCAGATACGCTAGAAACTGAAGGGTGCAAAACAACCTGTATCTTACGACTGTGGTTACAATTTGTTAGAACAGGGACATAAACAACGATAAGTTTACAATGTCTTCCTTGCAAGAGCTTATTCAGACAACGATCTAAGGTCTTTGTGTCTGTCTCTGTCGTCTTCTCCTTCTCAAGATCCTGAAGCCGTCTGTATAGCTCTGATTTGACCAGGAACTCCTCCTGATTAAAGAAAATATATTTGTGATCTTTTATCTGTAGCAATATCCTAACAGACAGGAGAGCTTAAAAGAATAGGCAAATTAAAACACCTGTAGAAATTCAAGTATCCACTGCTCCCTCTTTGCACTGGTTGCTTCCAATGTGAGACAGGGACACCTCGGATAAGATCGGCGTCTTGGAGGCGTCAGCACAGCAAGAGCCAGTGCATCTTCTGGCGCAACATATGATGCTGCAACACTCACTATCTGCAACTCTGCATCAGAAGTGGTACTGGTTACCTTGATGGTCGAGTCCAGTGAACTGCTCAGACAAACTGGGACAGATCTTTTCATCCAGCACCAAGCCATCAGAAACTTCTAGGGAAGTTCCTGTGCTTACATTTTGGCTATTAGCTACACCATTACCTTCAGGAACTGAAGCATCCACATCTTGTCTGGCTAATGCTGAGTTCTCTTGAAATTATCTGTGTTCCAAGTGGAGGGCAACCAGAAATTTCGGAAGGGTCTACTGCCCATTCTGTGTTCTTTAGATATTTTTTTTATCGGATGTTCCTGAAGGGACTGTTCTTTAGATACATCTACAATCAAAGTGATGTACCCATCCCAACCACCTTAAAAAAACCTAACTATTTCCAGAGCCACCTCATACATATATTCTGATCTCAAGAATCCCAGCCTCACTATTTCTTGCAGCGACAATCAACCTGCTTTTTCAGAGTAACTTTCTAAAAGAACTATGCTATAGAAGAAAAAAAAAGTACTTTACTTTTCACTTTTTCCAGCCAATATAAAGCTTAAATATAAATCTGGAGATGGACGGATGCTGGAAATTAGAAAATACTGGTTTGATTCAAAATGCTAGCATATTTGATTTTCCACAATACTAAATATGCAGATATAATGAAAACTTGACAAAGGAATAAACATTAAGTATGACTGTAATAGAGATGGAAAGAAAGCAAATCTAAATGGGAAAATAAATAAATCAATCGAAAAGAATTACCCTGTGCGCACCCAAAGGGTAGCGGCTGCGGGTTTCCCTTGTCATAAAAAAAAAAATCAATCGAAAAGAAATAAAAAAACCATGAGGAACACTCTTTCAGATTGAAGGCAATATGAAGTGTGAGAAAGGCCTTTAACAGACAGAAACAATTCTTTAATAGCTCACATAAACTATGGCAAAAGTGGCCTAAAATTTAAAATATATCTTCATGGGAGGGAGACCTACAAGCCAACTGAAGCATTCAAACAAACAATTGACAGGCATGCTTGAACCCGGAACAGGACGACATTTGAGATGAATCGAGATTGAATTACTGAGCAGCCAAACCAAAGCTTAGATGAATAATATAGGATCTCGGACAGCCATGAATTGAGACATGCCAAAAACGGAAAGTAGCGAAACAAAGTGACAACCCACGGAGATGAATAATAAATGTAAGCTTTTAAGGAAGAAGTAGCTTCACGCCCTATTTCGAACCCAACAAGATCTTAGAAAGAAATATTACAATAAGCATCAAACACAACTTTAATTCGGATGCGAACGTCAAACTAACAAAACAAATATATCTAAAAAAATGAGCTCCATTCTTTAAAATTTTACAGCAAAAACAAAAACTCTTATATAACTCAAAACGACAACAACATGAACAAGAGCTATAGCACTCGATCAACACAACTTTCCAACCAACTGCTTGAAGCAAGGCAATACAAAATATCCATCAAACGACTCTAAAGCATAAGCTTATCTCAAGGTTCGAACAGTGACATTCAATGAGATGATTAATCATACAACTTAAATACTAGATACGGACAGATGAATGTAGGCATTTGAAGAAGAATAGAGGAAAGATGATCAGCTAACACTCGAGTAAAGACTCAAGGATTCTAATGAGGATTTTCGAAGTAAATGAAATTAGAATCCAATGAAACTTTAACTCGAACTTTCTAGTGCTATTTCATGAGATTGCAAAGGAAACACCCCTTTGAAGCTTAGACACCCCATTTTTCATGAAATTTTATCTTAGCCCTTTCAAATGGTTTGAGTTCAAAATTGTTAAAGTTGTGTGATATTTACAATCTTTTAAATGTGAAGTTCCTCATGTGCTCACCTCACAAGCAACATCAACCAATCGTTGTGAAAATAGACAATTTTAAAGATATTTACAAGCTTTCACATAAATATTTCAAAATTGGTACTCATGTCCATACTACCTCAAACTAAAAAGCAACTTACTCATACATAGTCATAGATAATCTAAAAGAAAACAAAATGAAGCACAAACATTTCAAAACTCAATTTAAAGTACCACTCCAGAACACCTGGTCAACTTAAATTGAAAACAAGCCTAAACTATATGTAATATAATGGAATTGAAATTCTGAAAAATGTGAAGACTATTTAGGTCTAAAATTGCATCTAACATTCTAAAAACTCATAAAAGAAAAAGGTAATCATATAAATTAAGATTTTATAATACCAGCAATAGAGAAACGTACAGTAACAACCCATATCTATCTCCATAGCTGAACGAGAAGAAGGCTGTCATATATGAGTCGAGTGACTGAATCTATCTCCAACACCAGAACCCATATCCACTTCCGTAGACTCCCCAACTCCTCCAAACGATGTCGGAATTCTTCGAACTATTTCTCCAGTTTCCCAAACGAAGGCCTAGAAGAAGTAGGGAAATTACCATCCGTCATAAAAGAAGAGAGAAACGTACAGTAACAAGAAGATCTGTAGAAAGAAGAACTCGACAAAGTTACAATTTATGGGTGGAAATGTGAAGGAGAGGGAAATAGGGTTTAGCAGCTCCTATTTTGATTTGGGGCAAAACGTACAGTGAGCTTTTTTTATTTTTTTATAAATTCTTCTTTTGGCCAGTTAGAAATTGGAGGGAGTGTTAAATATATTGGAGGGAATACAATATTTTAGTGATAAATTTAGAAAAAACTATAATGCTACACTTGTGAAGTGTTGTTTTTAGAATTATAAAAATGGAAAACTTTAAAAGTGTAGTCATATGTGTAAATAAGTATTACTACCAATTATATCATGCTATGACAACGCTTATAAGTGTAGCCTATACCACTAAATAGTATGCTTTAAAAGTGTTGCTACTTTCATCGTGGCCAAAAACTATAAAATTAAGGCTACGCTTCAAAAGTGTACCCAAAAATATTTTAGGCAACACTTTACAAGTGTTGTCCAGATTTAGTGTGACCTTAGGCCTAAAATATTATAGTAGAGCTCACTCATGAGTAACCTTAACTTTTTCCTCTTTTCGTTGTTTATGTTAACTAATTCTCATGATTGTAGTCTTATCGGACTTTTTGATTTGTGAAATAGTCTGAGATACGTAAGATTAAGATGAGATGGTAGAAGTTGACAATGATGACATTAACTAAATATTCAAGAAGCAAAAACAATTTCACAAAAACATTTTAATGAATGTTTTGATTTGTGAAATAGTTTACTTCTCTTAGTTGGTGTTAATAGGGTTGGAGAAGAAAGACAAAATGTTAGTGAGCTAAATAAAACACTAGCACTACAACATTTTAGGCCTAAGGCCACACTAAATTTGGACAATGATTGTAAAGTGTTCCCGAAAACATTTTTGGCTACGCTTTTAAAGCATATCCTTAGTTTTTACCATTTCGCTACAGTAATTTTGGCAACGCTCATAAAGCGTGCTCTTTGATAGTATACGCTACACTTTATAAGCGTTGCCACATCATGATATAATTAGCAATGCATATTTATACATATGACTACACTTTTAAAGTGTGATATTTTTATAATTCTTTAAACAACACTTTACAAGTGTGGCCTTATAGTTTTCCTAAAATTTCACCAAAATAATGTATTCCCCCAATATATTTAATTCTCCCTCAAATTTCTAATTTGCAAAAAATAACCTCAATATAAACATAACTCTAAAAACGTTTTGCCCTCAAATTAAAATGCTCTCCTACTTGCTCTTTGCCTATATAAAAAATTAAACCCTACTTTCTCTCCTTCTGATTTCCACCCAAAAATCTCCATTGTAACCTTATCAATATTTGGTTGTGATTTCCTTAATTGTTCTTTACCTACATGGGAGAGACTAGAAAAACAATTCAAAGAACCCCAGATTTGGAGGAATCGGAGAATCTACATGCTGCGGTGATTTGGAGGAATCGGAGAATCCCAGATTTAGTCACTCGGCTCATATATGTCAGTCTTCTTCTCGATATCATTCTTGCCTCATCGTATATAAGTTTTTTTGTAGAATCTTGCATGAACGTCAGTAATTGTTAACTATGTTCTTCGTTCTTTTGCTCTATTGGGGTGTCCTAGTGTTTATTAATGCTTTTGACATCTTCATTCTACTTTTGAAGTTCTTAAATTTGTATTTTTTTTCATTCTACTTGTGAATTTCTTGAATTTTTAAATGAGCATATCAATATTTTGGAGTATAAATCAGAGACAACTGTGACACAAGCTGAATTTAATTAGACTTTGAATAGAGTTGGGTGTCAGGCTATGCAGTTGTTAAAGTATATTATATTGTTCACTATCATATTTTGATAATTTCTTAGTCGCTTTTCAATGAGCAATGTATTTGCTGACCAATGCTGATCTAAAGTTAGGTAGTCTATCTTCCTCTTAAAAGTAGCATCAAGTGAGATCATTGCATAGAGGTTGATTCTTCGAAACTTAGTCATTCTTTAGTTATGTAGGTTAAATATATAGAAGAATTTTATCCAAATTTATACAAGCCTTTGTTGATTCACTCAATTTTTTGAGAAAATGAGCAACTTGATTATGTTTATTCATGACTTTTGAGAGCTACCAAATGAAGTAAGAGGTAAAATGAAGATATCCTAATTTTCGAGTTAAGAATAAAAGATGCCTGAAATTAGATTTGAAGATGTGGTGTGATTATTCTTTAATCCTCTATTTCTACTTTCTGGAAATTAAAAGGAGGGAAAACTCCATTTATAATGTTTTAGCATACTTTATGCATATACATTTTGAGAAAGCTATCGCTTAATCACAAGTTAATTTTTGTAAAAGATTGGACATGTCTAATCTTTAAACTCTTGAATAGGGTAGGCATTGCATACCTCTTGTATATGTGTTTTGTTATTTGTTATTAACATACGATGTAGGGGTCATTCCTAACGCCCCATCTTGAAGGTGGCTTTAAGGAAAAGAAAACTCTTTCACTGTGCATTTTAAGAATTTAAATCAACAAATACTTTTAATATAATTTGGAATTGTGAAGAGTTGTATAGGTCAATACCATCCTTTTGGTCCTATCCAAGCAAAGGATATGTGGTGACTATCTTTGGAGTGTGCTGGAAACATAATCTGTTACATTTGATGTGGTCATTTTATTAGAGAAGTTAATAAAGGCTGAGGTTACTCCATCCATCGAGTGAGACAGAGGGAGTGATAATTTTGGCATTTCAATAGTTTCATCATGAATGTGGCCCAAGGTTTCTCCATCAATTATTGCAACTATTTTTATAGAGTCTGATATACAATTGTTCAAATTTCGAATGTACAACTAGAGTAGCTACTATTTTTTCCTGGTAACATGCTTTTTTTTTGTTCGGATTGGGAGAGTTGCATGGTCAGTTATGTATCCTGTTTGTTTGTTGAATGTGGATGAATATATCTTTGGTATTGTCTTTTTATTTGTTTGGTTTTGTAGTTTGTATGTCCTCTATAACCAGAAAATTGGGTACACTCAAGCTCTAAGCTTCATTGCATTAAACATTACTAAAGAATGACCAAGTGTCTTGAACAACATATCGCTGCAAAAGTTCCTCAAAGATCCTTTTGTTATACGAGGAGGTAGTGTTTTAAATGATACCATTTTGCTAATTTCTTTTTGACTTTGTGGTATGTTTCTTGTTCTCTTTTCCAATGTTTTCAAACAAGTAAATTTTATTAAATAATTTATATTTGTAGCTTATTTCTTTCGGAGTAATGGACTATTCTCACCTTAAAAAAGCTCCTTCATCACGTGTATTTACGAGTTCAAATAAGGGAGATAAATGAGAAGAAACATGGCAGCAGCTTCAGAACATGTGTTTAATTCCAAACATTACGTAATTGTTTCATTCCGTTCACTACTTTCTCAAAATTATTGGGTGTTTATGCTTGTTTTGTTTATCTCAGGTATGCCATAACCAAGGTTTTTGTATTGCATTTATCATGACTCTCTTTTCTCTATTTGATGTTTCCGTGTTATGGCCTATATTACATTGCTATTGGATCATTCTTTGTGCCCTTACAATGAATCGACAAATTCTGCACATGATCAAATAAAATACATCCCGTTCAACCTAGCAAAGCAGGTGAGATCAACAACTAATAAGTTATGTTTTCGAGTTGCGTTAGTTGCATGTGTAGAAAAGATTTGATTTTGTTAGTATCATTTGGTAAGTATTAACTAATTATTTCTACATAAGCATTTAGGGAAAAAATCATTAACAAGTGGCAGTAGCCCTAGAGCAGACATAATTTTGCTATTTTTTCAATCTTTAATGGAGGAAGAATTAGGCCAAAGGGGAAATGAATTAAAGGATAGATGAAGTTATTCAAGATATTTTGCTTATGGCATTTGTATCTACATTCTACTCTGACCGGGATACGGGGTTCCCCAAATGTAGTTTGTTAGTGATCATTTATTTGTTTTTTTCTTTTTTCCCCAGATTTTATACTCGTATTTAATGAAAGAGTCTGATGTGGAACACATAGATTACTAGCTTTATAGTTTTGTAGCAACAATTGATTTGAAAATGAATTTTGTTGTTGTGAAAGGGTCTTCAAATTGGACACCTTCAGGGCATCTCGACTCTCACTTAAAGCATTTTCCAGTTCAACTTTATCTGTTTCAATCTTCTCCAGCTTTTGCTCTAATTCAACCACCCTTTGTGAAAGGGTCTCATATTCTGCTGACAGGGGATTCTCTTCACTTGATGAGTCATCAGCAACAACATCCGATGTAAGTGAAGAGGCTTTATTCACAGTTTCAGATACTGCAGCGAGTCTCTCCATCTCCAAGAAGTCATCCATCATGTCAATTTCCAAAGACCGGGCAGCAAGAGTTTTAGGCATAACTTTTTCGTGCTGAAATTGATCAAGCTTAGCAATTAGTGTTGATGCCGATGAATCAGAGCAACTTTGATCACATTCACTTGTTTCCAGTTTGCGCATCATTTGGCTATCATAGTGGACTGTCTTCAGTTGATCTCCACTACCAGATTGACCATTGCTGAAGGACTCAACAGAGAAGGATGAAACAACAGAAGATCTGTTGCTTGGGTGCTCAAGTCCCTCTCTATGGTCTTAATTTGCAACTCCTGTGAACAAGATGAAAGGTCAAGTTTGAGAGTTGTGTTCTCCTTCTCTAGACACTCGAGCCTCACCAGAACATTTGGATCAGTAGAAACAAGAGAACCAATTCTACCTGCCTCTCCTTCAAGATGGATTAGATTTGCAAGGGATTCTTTGTTTCTTTTGGATGTCTCGTCTTTAAAATGTTGAAATTTATAAAGAGTTGTCTTCTAGTAGTCCATTTATTCCTAAGGGAAAAGTTTTATTCAATTGGCACAGCATGAGGGGTCTCTGCTGTTGCTGCTGCTAAAGAGGTTCATTTGAGCAGCTCTTGTGTGTCAAAAAGTGATGGAATGGAGACAAGTTAAGCTCTGTTGCTTCAGTCAGTGCTCCAAGTTCGAATTCTACTAGTTCCACAACAACAATTACTACACAGATGCTTAGGGATTTTTCATTGGAGATTTATGACAAGAGAGAGTTTCATTTAATGGTTGGTTCTGGTTCCAGTGAAAATGATCAAACTTCCTCTTCTAAATCCTGATTAGCATCCAACTGTAGTTTTTCAAAAGATTTTTTTCGCCTAATTCATAGCTGCTTTAAATTTCAAAAGATAATGTATGAAATTTATGTTTCTTACCTCATGTGTCTGATGTGTCTGATAGGTAAAATGTTTAGACTTGACATTGTAAAGTGCCAGTTCTGTTTCATCTACTCTAAATTGGCTTGTTTCATTTGTTACTTGGACGAAAGGGATTCACTAGAGCTTGTCTCTTTAAAATAGTTTTATTTAATATGTAACTAACTTTATGCATCTTACATTTGCTTTGAGAACTAGTAAGGTGTCACTAGATCCTAGATTGACAAAGATCACAAGCTAAAGAGCTCTTTTTTTGTATATTCATCAGATAATAGAAAGTTCCACTTGTTTCTAAAGTATAACTTAAGTGTACTTGGTGCAGAATCATGGAAGATGCAACGCCTTGCACGTGAGCATGTACAGAAGGTCCTGATAAAGCAAGAAATGTTAGAGCTGGAGAGCAAGAAGAAGAAGCTTGATTCTTGGGGCAGAGAACTGAATAAACGTGAAGCCTTAACTGAGCGAGAAAAGCAAAAGCTTGATGAGGAGAAGAAACAGGTATCAAATTCCAGCATGAGTTAAAATTATATACAAATATTTCTCTCTTATCATGATTAAGCCGCAGTGGCTTACATTATTTTGGCTCTCCATTGTGCCTATATTATGTGGGTATTGGGTAGAATGTAACTTTCAAGCTTCTGGTCTCCTAAAGCTAACTCTTTCGAACTATAATGTGTTGAACTTTATTTTATTGATTCAGAATGATGTGAGAAATTCAGCACTCCAAATGGCCTCTGTGGAACTTTAGATTTGTATTAAGGAGAGCTTCAGTTTATGATTGCTCTGCTGTGACTTTATTGTTATGGATTGGTTTGGGTTACTGTGAATTTGAGCATATTAAATACACATGATTTATTTCACTAACTTATAATTTTATTTTGAATGTGCAGGAAAATGCCGTTAATTAAATTTGAATAGTGGCATGAAGTAAACTCGATCTATTTTAGTGAACGCTGAAGAATTTTTGTACTATTATCATATATATATATATATATATATATATATATATGAATTTTGGTTTTGTGGAATTTATTAATAGTAGAGACATGTTTGTCAAAATTTGGTTGTACAAGACATGTTTGTCTAAGTATTGGTTGTACAAGACATGTGTCTCGAAGTTTATTTGAAATATATAACTTCGATTTATTTATTAGCTAATTTTGTGCTTTAGATCGCTTATATATTTAATTATTATATGTGATTATTGAATATATGCAAATAAAGATTATTATTCTTCAAAATGAAAAATTGTGGCTACGAAAATTCTACACAACATTGTCACACTTCAAAAGTGTTGCTTTAGGGATGTCCAATGTGTGGCTTACTGTACATAAGAAAAGTTACACTTTATAAGTGATGCTCTGGATGAGATATAAAGGGCAATATTTTTTAAGTGTGCCCAATAACAAAGCAAATGCAACGCTTTTAAGTGTAGTATAATCACACAAAAGGTGTTGCTAATGAATTACTAAAAAGTGTGCCCTTATACCTCTTTGGCCACGCTTTTTAAGTGTAGCTGCTATGGCAAGATTTAAAAAGCGTGGCCTAATGTCAAAGGTTACGCATCTTTTGGCTACCCCCTGAAAAGCGTTGCTTAAAGTCCAAAAGTGTAGCCTTTTATCAAAGGCCACACTCTTTGCTAGTTTAGGCTACACTTTAATGGGGTAGCTCAAAGCCTAAAATATTGGGAAAAGAAAACTAGGATCGTTTGCTTAGAGTGTATTATGCTTGTCTTAGTTATGTATAGATTATTTTTTATGCATTGTTTGATTATTAAAATGAGAAAACTACATAAATTCCACTAGTTTACGTCCTAATTACTAAGATTCCCCATAATTTCAAATATTACTTCCTCTACCATATTTTGTGGTTAGGATACATGAGTTTGAATTCGCGAGATACATGTATCTGCGGAATTTTAAAATCGCGATACATATTTTATTTATTTAAATTAATTGGTTGTAACGGATTTCCTTAATTAGGGGATTTATTGCTAAATTTCAAAATACATGAACGATTAATTTTGAAAATTTAAATCAATTAATTTACTTAATATAAGGCGAAAATCAAGGATTATATCTATGATTAATTAATTACATTTTATTATATTATTAATAAAGACAAAAACATGTATATCTTGGTCATGTAATCTGATTAGTTTCATTTTATTAATCTTAAAATAATGAATTTATTATTTTGATGTATCTATTATTAATATATAATGTAGCCAACCAACTAAACACTTAAATACATGAGTAGTATACAAGTACATTCATATGTATCATAGAAGTATCTAGTATTAATTTCATGTATCTATTTATGTGATCTATATTAATTTCATGTATCTATTTATATGACCTAACATTATTTGATGTATCTTTTATATGTATAATTTGATGTATCAAGTATCAATTTCATACGTTATATCAAAAAACATGTATCTCAGATAAGCATGAAATAGTTAGATATATTCTAATAACATAACAAATATATATATATGATAATATTAAGATACATGATAAAAGACCATATAGATATGACAAGATTCGGATACATGACAAAATAAATTGTGTCAAATACATGCGTGAATTTCCAATAATACGTAAGTCTCCAATATATCTATTAGATACACACACTTAATAAGATATACTTGTAAAAATTAGATACATATAATCATATCTCAATAATGTATTAGATACATCAATAATGTGTCAAATGTTGACATCCTTTGAGAAGGCGCAACGTCGTGGTGACTCACCAAAAATATAATTATCAATTTTGAAAAAAATAAAAGAATTTTGAAATGGGTAAAATGGTCTAAAGGGAGTCGCCACCTAATTTTAGGATGAAATAGGAAACCGATTAATAAATTAACTTAAAAGAATGTCTACGAAACTAATAGATTCTAGTTAAGGGGTTCAAGTTATTCCGAAGAGAAGGTGTTAGGCATCCTTTGAAATCCATAATTGTGGGTCTTGACTGAATTCATTTTTTCAAATTAAGGAGGAGATAACAATAACGTACACGTATAATAAACATGCAATATACACAAGTAATATGATAAAACAATAATATAAGAATCGGCTTAAATTTGCCTATCGTCAATAATATACAATGAATAAGAATATAATTCGAACTTTATTCGAATAACTTCAATGGGAAGCAACTCTGGGTACATGTAAATACACTTAGTAAAAGTGTTAGTAATAAATAAATATAAGTAAAAATAAATGAATAGAATAATAACTTAAAAATAAAAATCGGTGTAATGCCCTGGAAACTAGTAAGTTGAACTAGTGAGTTCTAGAGCTTTTCGTAAGAGTTTTTGAGTGTGGTTTGAGGATTAAAATCACAAGATATGACTCCCGTACTGAGAATGGGGGTTAAGGGGTAGGGCGTCAAGGTATGACCCCTAAAGGACCACCTAAGGGGTCCTTGAGGAGGACCTCAAAACAGCCCAAAAAGCTGTTAATTTCCAGCAACCTACGCTTGGCCACCTAATAGCCGTAGGTGGACCCACGCCCTGAGGTTGGGGTCGTGGGTCAAGGCTGGTGAAGGCCTGCAACTTTAGGCCACTGACCAGCACCTACGAAGGTGCAGGACGGTTCGTGGACCCACCCATGGTCCCTGGCTGGGTGAGGCGTAGGTCAAGGCAGTTTTTAAAGTTTAGTTTTAAGTGAGGTGTTTGGGGGTTAAGTTAGTAATTAATTAGGGGTTAATGGAGGTCGGTTAGTTAGTTATTTAACCACCTATAAATACCTAATAGACCCCTAAACTAAATCATTTAACTCATTCATCCAAGACCCCAAATCCTCTCCAAAAATCCTCTCTCTAGAAGTGAAGAAGAGGAAGAAGAGAAGAGAAGAGGGAAGATTCCTCCATTGATGAGAGCTTGATTAGGGATATGAATTGAGGTATGCCAACGTATTCATCTATGGTTCTTCCACCCATAGATCCCCCTAGGTTTTCTCCCAATTGTGAAGTCAAAAACCCAATTCTAGCTAGGTTTCCTTCTACTTTGTGGGTAGTGCTTAGGTATGATTCCAATAAAGTGGATAATACCTAATTATGATTGTATTAACATCTAATTATGATATTATTATGAATTCATGTGATTTCTATGGTAACCCCTAGTCTAAATTGATAAATATGATATTTGTGGGTTTATGCCATTAGAGATGAAATTGAAGGTTCATAGTTGATCTTCTTAAATCAATGTCAAGTGTAGTAATTGTTCAAGGTTAGGAACACATATAAGTGAATTGAATTAGATTATAGTCCAATTGATGGATCATGACTTGAAAATCTAGAATTGAACCTTTATGAATCAATCATGACTAGAATCACCTCCTAATGAAGAATGTGATTGAAATACATTGAAATCTAGGTATAATGACGAGATTAAGAAAGAAAGATTGAGAGTAAGGCTTGTGATCATAATGGTTAGGGATTTGAGAGTAATGCTAATACAATGTGATCTTTTGTGTATTGTTGAAAGTCTATTTCTAACTTACACACTTAGGCATTAAGATGCTAGGAGATCCAATGTTCTCTCACATAGAATGATTCTAGGTTGACTTAAGAACCTAAAATGAATCAAAGCATGAAAGACTAGAATAGCTTGAAGTTGTGACATATGTATCCTTCATGTATAGCTTGACTTAGTAGGATAAGACCAAGATTGATAGCTTAGGATGGAGGATCTATACTCTCCTAAGGGATAGCTCGACTTGGCATTGTAAAATACATTTCATGGTAGCATGAGTTAGGAGTAGTCATGGTAGCCTATGATTGAGGATTTATACTCTCATATGGGTAAGCTTGAACTAGCATTGTTAGGATGCCTTCATAATAGCATGACTTGGTTTGGCTAAGACTATTTCTGTAACACCCTGTATCCAAAAAAGGCCAAAAATGCAGATTTTGAGAAGGTGTGGGTGCAACCCATGGACCGTAAGTCAGACCACGGCCCGTGCTGGTGGTCCGTGGTTTACCACTGCAACCCCTCCCCAAACCTAGCTCAGAAAATCGGCTAAGTCTCGACCCACAGACAGACCCACGATCCGTAGGCCAGACCATGGTACGTGGTTTGTGTTCGTGGATCGAGGCCCCCTTTACCCAGCCTCTAACTCAAACGATGGGCAACCAGCATGGACCGTTGGTCGATCCACAGTCCGTAGGTCTGATCATTGGTGAAGGCCAGTAGCCAATTAGGGAGGAATTGCTAATTGGGTCAACTTCAAATGGTTATCACTCCCAACACAAAAGTAATTATGTGTCCCATAACCTATGATATGATAGATAATTGAATTCTCTTTCCAATGCCACCGAGTTTGCTAAAATATGATCTCCACATAAAAAGTTATGCTCATTTTAGTGAAGCCCTGTCGGGCAGACTTGACCTACGACCCCAATCTACGAACCGTAGGTTGACCTACGGCCCGTAGGTCCCGTCCGTCGGTCACTCCGACAACAGTTAAGTCAGGGATCTTTTGGTTTTTTCCTATTTTGTTGGACCCCTAAGCGACGTCATTTAGACCCTAAATTATGAGGTTTTAGTCAGTTTAAGCCTGGAAACATAACTAGAACTTGCCTAAGTCAAATAATTAATCAAAACTTAGAACCTTAGAGCGTAAGAGGAGAAAAGAGGTCAAGAATCCTAGTTCAAGAACACAACAAGGTTCCATCAGTTCCACCCTCGAAATCGAAAGATTTCTCCGTGGAATTCATCACCAAGTATGTGGGATTTCACTAGTGGATTCCTTTCAATCATTAGGTCCCTAGAATTCAGTCAGTTTCATGATTCCTTTATTATGAACAAACCTAGGGTTTCTAGAATTTCAGAAGATTATCATGAATTACTGAGGTAAATAATCCAAATCAGTTTATCATGTTATTACTCAGTTTATTGCGTGAACTTCAGAACCCTAGCTATGTATTTATTTAGTTCTTGAATTACACATGCTAGGTCAGATATTTCAGTTATTCAGTTATACATGCCTTAGTTATTAGTGCATCATTATCAGATTAATTGTTGCCTTCTCAATTTGCATGTTCAGTTTTGAGGTATCAAGTTTTACAGGATTTCAATCATAATATGTTAACCACTTAATCTATTGAGAGTAGCATAATATTGAGTTGGACTAGGGTCAGTCACCCATATAGTCCCAGAACTACTAGCCACGTAGGTTGTAGGTCCCCTCTATGGGCATCATTTTAGTGATCACGCCAGCATGCCTCTACACATTTGGCCGGGTGTATTGGGTCCTCTCGATGGGGCGTATACATCGGACTCCACATTTAGCTCATGTGGTTTTATTATCGGTTATTAGTAGCTCTCACAGTTCAGTCAGATTCTATTGCATTGACCAATTATCAGTACATTCAGTATTCAGTTTCAGCATGTTATAAATTGGTCATTGCATTCAGTTAGCTCAATATTCAGTATCTATATCATGTTCAGATTATATCATTGCTTTATTGGTTTGTTCAGTTATATATTATTTCAGCTTTATGCTATCCTACATGCTCAGTACCTTTCAAGTACTGATGCATACTCTGCGCTACATCTTCTCGTGATGTAGGTTCAGGTTCTCAACATCCAAATCACGCTTAGATTGGTTCCCGATCTTCAGTTCAGCAACATCAGTGGTGAGTCCTCATTCTTCGAGGACTAGTGACATGTTTATCTTTATTGCTTTTAGTCTTTAGTTCAATTTTGCTAGATCTAGTTGGGGCATGTCCTAATATTTCTAGTCAGTTTAGAGGCTTATTTCAGACATAGTTAGATTCAGCTTAGAATTGAGTTAATATCTTCTTTGTATTAAACTCATCAGTTTTTATTCATCTCAGTTATAGTATATGGGTATTCCCCATCTTTTCATTTTATTTATGATTATAGCTTCCGCATAGTTTTAATTATTCAGTTTATCTTTAGTATGCTCATGATTATGCCAGCAGGGTTAGCTTGGGGTCACTTGTGATCCTAGGTCCCGTGTTCGCGTCTTGGGGGTAGCCTTAGGGAATGACAAACTTGGTATCAGAGCACTAGGTTTAAGTGTCCTAGGATGTCTGAAAAGTCGCACTTAGTAGAGTCCCTTTCATGGGTGTGAAGTGCACCACATCTAATGAGAAGGAGGCTACAAGGTATTTAGGATAAACTTCATTTTCTTGTTACTCTTATCGTGCGTAAGGTATGATCTAATTCCATTCGAACTCGACGTTCTATGTTTCAGTGATCATGCCTCCTCGTAGAGCTAACGCCAGGAATGCAAACGCAGCACCTTCAGTCCCTAATCAAAAAGTGTAGAATGCAGAGTTCAGGAATGCCATTCAGATGTTGGCTCAGAGTGTGGCCAACCAGAACAATTAGCGGGCTCCAGTTTTGGTAAATGTCAATGTTGGGTCAGCTGCAGCCAGGGTGCGAGATTTTGTTAGGATGAATCCGCTAGAATTCTTAGGGTCGCAGGTTGGAGAAGATCCCCAGAACTTTATTGATGAGGTCAAGAAGATCTTTGAAGTGATGCAGGTAACTAGGAATGATCGGGTTAAGTTAGCATCTTACCAACTTAAGGATGTAGCTCATATCTGGTATACTCAGTGGAAAGAAAACAGGGGTACAAATGCAGCTCCTATCACTTAGGATTGCTTTAGTGAGACCTTCCTGGACAGGTTTTTCCCAAGAGAGCTAAGGGAGACAAAAGCTCAGGAATTTATGAACTTAAGGCAAGGTAACATGAGAGTCCAAGAGTATGGGCTCAAGTTTACCCAACTCTCTAGGTATGCTCCTCATATGGTTGCTGATTCTAGGGCTCAGATGAATAAGTTTCTATATAGAGTGTCAGACTTGGTGAAAACAGAGTGTAGAAATGCCATGTTACTAGAAAATATGAACATCTCTAGGCTCATGACTCATGCTCAGTAGGTTGAGGGTGATAAGCTTAGAGAACAGTCTAAGGAGAATAAGAAGGCTAGGACCGAAAACTATGACTACTCTCAGTAGAAATCTGGTGGTGGGAATCACTCACAGGGTCAGCAGAAATTTTCAACTCTAGCACCTTCATCAGCTAGTGTTCCATCCTCCAAGTTCAGACAAGATCAAAAAGGTAGGGCATCAAGATCTAAGTCTCAGGGAAGTGTTTCAGGAACCAAAACCTACCCAACTTGCCCTAAGTGTGGTAAGAACCATCCGGGCGAGTGCTTTGCAGGAAAGGAATGATGCTTTGGGTGTGGTCAGTCTGGTCACAGGTTGAGGGATTGTCCTTTTAAACAGGTTCAAGGAGGCAATGCTAATCGAGCCCAGTCTACAACTTCAGTAGCACCAGCAGGTCACCCGACTCAGTAGGGTAACTCTTCTGGTACAGGTGGCGAACAACGCCAAAATATGATCTATGCTTTTCAGGCTCACCAGGATCAGGAAGATTCTCTTGATGTAGTCACTGGTACGTTACAAGTCTTTAATCTTAATGTTTATGCTTTGTTGGATCTAGGGGCTACTCTTTCCTTTGTAACTCCATATATAGCAGTCAAGTTTAGTGTTAGTTCGGATACTCTTTCAGAACCCTTCTCAGTCTCTACTCCAGTCGGTGACCTAGTTATAGCTAGATGGGTATACATATATTGCCCTGTCACAATCTCCCAAAAACTCACCTCAGCAGATTTTGTGCTAAGAGTTATGACCATTTGAAGTTGACCCAATCAACAATTTTCCTCTAACTGGCTGTTGACCCTCACCTACGGACCGTAGATCGAACGACGGTCCGTGCTGGTCGACCGTGGTTTGCGTCAGAGGCTGGGTAAATGGGGCTTGATCCATGGACACAGACCACGGACCGTGGTCTGACCTACGGACCGTGGTCTGACCTACGGATCGTGGTCTGTCCGTGGGTCGAGACTTAGCCGATTTTCTGAGCTGGGTTTTTGGGAGGGGCTGCAGTGGTGAACCACGGACCCACAACACGGGCCGTAGGTTAGACTACGATCCATAGGTGGAGACCGTAGGGCACCTGCAACTTCTAAAAATCTGCATTTTGGTCTATCTAGGATACGGGGTGTTACAGAAGGGCTCTCTTATGTAGTGTAGTCTAGCTTGGGTTGTTGCCATAGTTGCCTTTCAAGATATGATTGACTAAAGGTGATAGTTCCCTTGTCTATACGAAGTAAGCTAATCATGAGGCCAAAGGAGGGTGAATATGACTAGGATGACTTCAAGGTTATGCTTAGTGTGAAGGGTAGTATGGGATGCCTTTCATGCATTACACAATTGTACTTTGAGGTTACTTAGAAGTATGATGCCCTTATAGTAAGAAAAGCTTAAGACTTGACCATGTATATAGACTATGATTAAGATGACAAAAAAGGGATACTTGGCTTGGGTGGTATTAGGGGATGCTATTCATGCTTTGCACTTGTATGCTTCTGTGGTTACTTGAGAATGGTTCTATTATTGTATAGATGACTAAGGGTCAATTATTCTTATTATGTTTATGACTTATCTCCTATGCTCATTAACTATGTCTTATGTTGACTTATGATTATATGATGCTTATGTTGGAGATTATACTATGACTATGCTATTATCTCTTATGCTTATGTCTTATCTTGACTAACCATTTTAAGATGCTCTTATGATGTTGTGCTAGCTCATACTTGGTACATTTTGTACTAACGCATACTTTGCCTACTTTCTAATCAAATGTAGGGTTTCAGAGAATGAGTTCCTTTGGAGGCTAGGTTTCTGTAACGACCCGGAAACTTGTTTAGCTGTATATAGAAAGATCCATTTCGTTTTTCAAAAATTCAACTTCATATTCTTGTTTAGGGGGTCAAATTGAGTGGGAAATGGGTCTAACCCAAATTTTAGAGCAATCGTATCAAAATCCGAAATTTCCAAGTGAAGCCTTTTTCGAGGGTCTACTTTGGAGGGTCATATCTCCTAGCACACAAATTATTTGGGTGGCCAATAATATATCCATGGAAATCCCTTTGAGTTAGCTACCTAACGCACTTCGTTTCATCTCATTCGGAGTTCGGACGAAGAAGTTATACCCATTTTCGTAAAATGCTAGGGCTTTGGATTCAAGGCTTTCTTCATTAAATTTCGTGGGAGATCATAGCAAAGGTATGGTGGTCTTGATCCTTGTCTAAATTTCCATTCAAGGAGCCAAATTCAAAGTTATTTCAAAGTATGAAAAATCTAGGTTTTCACTCAATCTCATGGGTTCTTCCACCAAATGGTTTTAAAAGGTTTCTAATGGTACTTTATGGTTATATTGTTGTTGTATTGACGATTTAAGATAAAAATACTCCATGAACCCATGATTTCTCTTTATTCCTAGTTTATGCCTTTATGAAGTGGGTTGCTAGATAATGAATGTATATGAATCAAACTTGTTTAAAAGTCTTTAGATTGTTGAAGTATGTCATTACCCATGCTTATTTTATGGTGTATTGTTGGTGAATGGGTATGTGAGGCTTAGGGCCTTAAAGGCATAGTATGAGAAATTGGAGTTTTTATCATGACATTATATGAATGAGAATTCAATGAAGATAATGTGATCATGTTATGAACGTAAAGGTGTTGCTATTGAAAGATTATTTCTCAATTTGACACTCATGAATGTTGATGATAGAATATGAAAGATTCTTCAATATAAAGTATACCTTGAATTGGTAGGGCTTATGCATCATTTTCTTGTATAAATGATTATATTGTTGATTGTTGAATCCTTGGATCGGTAGGCTAGTGGCACCCTTCCACACGAGCTTATAATGAACCTTGGATCGGTAGGCTAGTGGCACCCTTCCACACGAGCTTATAATGAACCTTGGAATCGGTAGGCCTATGGCACCTTTCCATGAAGGTTAATGATGAGATTTGAACCGGTAGGCCCATGGCACCCTTTCAAGAGGAGTTAATGAGCTTTCCTAAATGAACCTTGAAACGGTAGGCTTAAAGCACCCTTTCACGTGTTAATAAATGTAATTTGGAGTTGGTAGGCCAATGGCACCTCTCATATGTGATAATGTCAATGTAACGAACTATTCTATGGGAATGTTGGCTAAGCACCGAGTGGATTTGGTTAGATGGAAACTCCCTCAATAGTTAGGCATGAGTTTCAATGATCGTCTACCTTATCCCATAAACTATGTGCCCGCATAGGTAGCTAGTGGATCCATTAAGCTATATACCAGTCTTCCTTAGGCAAGTAGACCACCTCTTTACGGTGTGGGGACTTATGACACCGGATTCCATGACAAGCTCTCATGGTCTATGTCGGTTAAACGCTTACTTCCCATCATGCGAGATTTCATTATGGTTTCTTGATAGGTTCTACAAAGTGTAGGTAGTAGTATGGGATGCTACCTATACATTGCACGAGTAGGCTTGGAGAGGGTCATAGTGAGTTTCTCTAAATCCTAATGTATGTGATACAATTGTGGCCTAAATGAGGTTATTAAAGAATGTTGGCTCTCAAATGTTTAATATGAGATGCATGTTATACTTGGGTTATATTATGAGTTATTTTTCCCTTGTCATGTCTTAATTAATGATACACCTCTTATGTATGAACATGGTCCAAAGGTGAAATAAAGGAATGATAAGTTACTTTAAGTGACCTAAATGTGGTGTCTTAGTATGGATGGTGGTATGGGACGCCATCCATACATTGCACGAGGTATAGCATAAGGGTTTCTTGAAGTGAAGGTCCAAGGTAAAGGTTTTCATGTTGAAATTGTTTAAAGGTAATATTATGACTTACTTGATGTTTATGCTTGTATTGTATGTCTTTTATGCAACTATTCATGGTACTTCAAAAAGTGGCATAATGCATGGGTTCTAACCAAAATGTCCCTTTTAAAGCATGTTTTACATGGTCATCATACTTAGTACATTTTGTGTACTAACCCCTATTCTTCATATTTTTACTATAAGTGTAGGTTCCGGCAAGTGATCCCTCCTAGCTAGTTTGAAGTGTTGAATTGCTTTCCTCCAAGACTTGGTATGTCCTCATGGATTCGAGGATAAGACTTTTAAGTTCTTTTGTTCATGTAATAGACTTCTTTTGATTGTAAAGGGCCGTGTCCCTACTTATGTTTTGTGACCGTGTCTAACATGGTCATGTGAGACTTAGTCTTTCGCTGTGTGTTAATAAAGTTGTTTTAGTGAAGTTTAAATGTGTGGATGTAAAT